>JAFBJZ010000337.1:0-45389 GCA_016785225.1 Psettodes erumei | reverse complement strand
AAGATGACATCAAAGCAGTTCAGAACTAGCACAAAGAGACACAATATAACTTCAAAGACATGCTAAACTACCACAAAGAGACACAGGATGACTTCAAAGCAGTTAAGAACTAGCACAAAGAGACACAATATAAGTTCAAAGACATGCTAAACTACCACAAAAAGACACAGGATGACGTCAAAGATGTTCAGAACTAGCATGAAGAGACACAATACGACTTTAAAGACATGCTAAACTACCACAAAGAGACACAAGATGACTGACTTCAAAGCAGTTCAGGAGTAGCACAAAGAGGCACACATATGACTTCAAAGACATGCTAAACTACCACAAAGAGACACAGGATGACTTCAAAGCAGTGAAGAACAAGCACAAAGAGACAATATAACTTCAAAGACAAGCTAAAAGTACCACAAAGAGACACAGGATGATGTCAAAGATGTTCAGAAGTAGCAAAAGAGACACAAGATGACTTCAAAGACATGCTAAACTACCACACTCACTCACAAGATGACATCAAAGCAGTTCAGAACTAGCAAAAGACACACAATATAAATTCAAAGACATGCTAAACTACCACAAAGAGACACAGGATGACTTCAAAGCAGTTAAGAACTAGCACAAATAGACACAATATAAGTTCAAATACATGCTAAACTAGCACAAATAGACACAATATAAGTTCAAAGACATGCTAAACTACCACAAAGAGACATAGGATGACGTTAAAGATGTTCAGAACTAGCACAAAGAGACACAATGTAACTTCAAAGACATGCTAAATTTCCACAAAGATACACAGGATGACTTCAAAGCAGTGAAGAACTAGCACAAATAGACACAATATAACTTCAAAGACATGCTAAACTACCACAAAGAGACACAGGATGACATCAAAGATGTTCTTAACTAGCACAAAGAGACACAATATGACTTCAAAGACATGCTAAACTACCACAAAGAGACACAGGATGACTTCAAAGACATGCTAAACTACCACAAAAGAGACACAAGATGACTTCAAAGACATGCTAAACTACCACAAAGAGACACAGGATGACTTCAAAGCATGTTAAGAACTAGCACAAAAGAGACACAATATGACAAAGACATGCTAAACTACCACAAAGATGACTTCAAAGACATGCTAAACTACCACAAAGACTTCACTTCAAAGCAGTTCAGAACTAGCACAAAGAGACACAATATAACTTCAAAGACATGCTAAACTACCACAAAGAGACACAGGATGACTTCAAAGCAGTTAAGAACGAGCACAAATAGACACAATATAAGTTCAAAGACATGCTAAACTACCACAAAGAGACACAGGATGATGTCAAGGATGTTCAGAACTAGCACGAAGAGAAACAATATGACTTCAAAGCACTTCAGAAGTAGCATAAAGACACACAAGATGACTTCAAAGACATGCTAAACTACCACAAAGAGACACAAGATGAATTCAAAGCAGTTCAGAAGTAGCACAAAGAGACACAATATGACTTCAAAGACATGCTAAACTACCACAAAGACTGACAAGATGACATTAAAGCAGTTCAGAACTAACACAAAGACACACAAGATGAATTTAAGGACATGCTAAACTACCACAAAGAGACACAAGAAGACTTCAAAGACATGCTAAAACTACCACAAAGAGACACAATATGACTTCAAAGACATGCTAAACTACCACAAAGAGACACAGGATGACTTCAAAGCAGTTAAGAACTAGCACAAAGAGACACAATATAAGTTCAAAGACATGCTAAACTACCACAAAAAGACACAGGATGACGTCAAAGATGTTCAGAACTAGCACAAAGAGACACAATATGACTTTAAAGACATGCTAAACTACCACAAAGAGACACAAGATGACTTCAAAGCAGTGAAGAATAAGCACAAAGAGACAATATAACTTCAAAGACAAGCTAAACTACCACAAAGAGACACAGGATGATGTCAAAGATGTTCAGAAGTAGCAAAAAGAGACACAAGATGACTTCACAGACATGCTAAACTACCACAAAGAGACACAAGATGACTTCAAAGCAGTTCAGAACTAGCAAAAAGACACACAATATAACTTCAAAGACATGCTAAACTACCACAAAGAGACACAAGATGACTTCAAAGCAGTTAAGAACTAGCACATATAGACACAATATAAGTTCAAATACATGCTAAACTAGCACAAAGAGACACAATATGACTTCAAAGACATGCTAAACTACCACAAAGAGACACCGGATGATGTCAAAGATGTTCTTAACTAGCACAAAGAGACACAATATAACTTTAAAGAAATGCAAAACTCCCACAAAAACAGACAATATGACTTCAAAGCAGTTCAGAAGTACCACAAAGACACAAAAGATGACTTTAAAGACATGTTAAACTACCACAAAGAGACACAAGATGACTTCAAAGCAGTTAATAACTAGCACAAAGACACACAAGATGAGTTTAAAGACATGCTAAAATACCACAAAGAGACACAAGATGACTTCAAAGACATGCTAAAATATCACAAAGACACACAAAATGCATTCAAAGCACTTCAGAACTAGCCCAAAGACACACAAGATGATGACTTTAAAGACATGCTCAACTATCACAAAAGAGACACAAGATGACTTTAAAGCAGTTCAGAACTAGCCCAAAGACACACAAGATTTCTTTAAATACATGCTAAAATACCACCAACAAAGAGACACAGGATGACTTCAAAGCAGTTAAGAACTACCACAAAGAGACACAATATGACTTCAAAGACATGCTAAACTACCACAAAAGAGACACAATATGACTTCAAAGCATTTCAGAACTAGCACAAAGACACACAATATGACTTCAAAGACATGCTAAACTACCACAAAGAGACACAATATGACTTCAAAGACATGCTAAACTACCACAAAGAGACACAATATGACTTCAAAGACATGCTAAACTACCACAAAGAGACACAGATGACGTTCAAAGATGTTCAGAACTAGCACAAAGAGACACAATATAACTTTAAAGACATGCAAAACTACCACAAAGAGACACAATATGACTTCAAAGCAGTTCAGAACTACACAAAAGAGACACACAAGATGACTTCAAAGACATGCTAAACTACCACAAAGAGACACAATATGACTTCAAAAAGACATGCTAAACTACCACAAAGAGACACAGGATGACTTCAAAGCAGTTAAGAACTAGCACAAATAGACACAATATAAGTTCAAAGACATGCTAAACTACCACAAAGAGACACAAGATGACTTCAAAGATGTTCAGAACTAGCACAAAGAGACACAATATAACTTCAAAGACATGCTAAACTACCACAAAGAGACACAGGATGACTTCAAAGCAGTTCAGAACTAGCACAAAGAGACACAATATAACTTCAAAGACATGCTAAACTACCACAAAGAGACACAGGATGACTTCAAAGATGTTCAGAACTAGCACAAAGAGACACAATATGACTTCAAAGACATGCTAAACTACCACAAAGAGACACAGGATGACTTCAAAGACATGCAGAACTACCACAAAGAGACACAATATGACTTCAAAGCACTTCAGAACTAGCACAAAGAGACACAAGATGACTTTTTAAGACATGCTAAACTACCACAAAGAGACACAGGATGACTTCAAAGCAGTTCAGAACTAGCACAAAGAGACACAATATGACTTCAAAGACATGCTAAACTACCACAAAGAGACACAGGATGACTTCAAAGCAGTTCAGAACTAGCACAAAGAGACACACAATATAACTTCAAAGACATGCTAAACTACCACAAAGAGACACAGGATGACTTCAAAGCAGTTCAGAACTAGCACAAAGAGACACAATATGAACTTCAAAGACATGCTAAACTACCACAAAGAGACACAATAGATGACAAAGACATGATAAACTACCACAAAGACACAATATGACTTCAAAGACAAGAACTAAACACAAAGAGACACAATATGACTTCAAAGCATGCTAAACTAGCACAAATAGACACAATATAAGTTCAAAGACATGCTAAACTACCACAAAGAGACACAGGATGACGTTAAAGATGTTCAGAACTAGCACAAAGAGACACAATATAACTTCAAAGACATGCTAAACTACCACAAAGAGACACAGGATGACTTCAAAGCAGTGAAGAACTAGACACAAAAAGACACAACATAACTTCAAAGACATGCTAAACTAGACACAGGATGACTAAAAGCACAAAGAGACACACAATATGACTTCAAAGACATGCTAAACTACCACAAAGAGACACAGGATGACTTCAAAGCAGTTAAGAACTAGCACAAAGAGACAAATATAACTTCAAAGACATGCTAAACTACCACAAAGAGACACAGGATGACTTCAAAGCAGTTCAGAACTAGCACAAAGAGACACAATATAACTTCAAAGACATGCTAAACTACCACAAAGAGACACAGGATGACTTCAAAGCAGTTAAGAACTAGCACAAATAGACACAATATAACTTCAAAGACATGCTAAACTACCACAAAGAGACACAGGATGATGTCAAAGCATGTTCAGAACTAGCACAAAGAGACACAATATGACTTCAAAGCAGTTCAGAACTAGCACAAAAAGACACACAAGATGACTTCAAAGACATGCTAAACTACCACAAAGAGACACAAGATGACTTCAAAGCAGTTCAGAACTAGCACAAAGAGACACAAATATGACTTCAAAGACATGCTAAACTACCACAAAGAGACACAAGATGACTTCAAAGACATGTTCAAACTACCACAAAGAGACACACAAGATGACTTCAAAGACATGCTAAAACTACCACAAAGAGACACAATATGACTTCAAAGACATGCTAAACTACTACAAAGAGACACAGGATGACTTCAAAGCAGTTCAGAACTAGCACAAAGAGACACAATATAACTTCAAAGACATGCTAAACTACCACAAAGAGACACAGGATGACTTCAAAGCAGTTCAGAACTAGCACAAAGAGACACAATATGACTTCAAAGACATGCTAAACTACCACAAAGAGACACAAGATGACTTCAAAGACATGCTAAACTACCACAAAAGACACACAAGATGACTTCAAAGACATGCTAAACTACCACAAAGAGACACAATATGACTTCAAAGCAGTTAAGAACTAGCACAAAGAGACACAATATGACTTCAAAGCAGTCACAAAGAGACACAATATAACTTTCAAGACATGCTAAACTACCACAAAGAGACACAGGATGACATCAAAGCAGTTCAGAACTAGCACAAAGAGACGCAATATAACTTCAAAGATATGCTAAACTACCACAAAGAGACACAAGATGACTTCAAAGCAGTTCAGTAGTAGCACAAGGACTCACAAAATGACTTCAAAGCAGTTAATAACTAGTACAAAGACACACAAGATTACTTTAAAGACATGCTAAACTACCACAAGGAGGCATAAGATGACTTCAAAGCAGCTCAGAAGTAGCACAAAGAGACACAATATGACATCAAAGACATGCTAAACTACCACAAAGAGACAAGAGACTTCAAAGACATGCTAAACTACCACAAAGACACACAAATGACTTCAAAGCACTTCAGAACTAGCCCAAAGACACACAAGATGACTTTAAATACATGCTAAAATACCACAAAGAGACACAGGATGACTTCAAAGCAGTTAAGAACTACCACAAGGAGACACAATATGACTTCAAAGACATGCTAAATGCTAAACTACCAAGAGACACAATATGACTTCAAAGCATTTCAGAACTAGCACAAAGAGACACAAGATGATTTTTCAAAGACATGCTAAACTACCACAAAGAGACACAAGATGACTTCAAAGCAGTTCAGAACTAGCACAAAGAGACACAATATGACTTCAAAGACATGCTAAACTACCACAAAGACTGACAAGATGACATTCAAAGCAGTTCAGAACTAGCACAAAGACACAAATATGACTTCAAAGACATGCTAAACTACAAAGAAACACACAAGATGACTTCAAAGACATGCTAAACTACCACAAAAGACTAAATATGACTACAAGGACATGCAAAACTACCACAAAGACACAAGATGACTTCAAAGACATGCTAAACTACCACAAAGAGACACAATATGACTTCAAAGACATGCTAAACTACCACAAAGAGACACAGGATGACTTCAAAGCAGTGAAGAACAAGCACAAAGAGACAATATATAACTTCAAAGACAAGCTAAACTACCACAAAGAGAGACACAGATGACATCAAAGCAGTTCAGAACTAGCACAAAGAGACACAATATAACTTCAAAGACATGCTAAACTGCTAAAGACACAAGATGACTTCAAGGACATGCTAAACTACCACAAAGAGACACAAGATGACTTCAAAGACATGCTAAACTACCACAAAGAGACACACAATATGACTTCAAAGACATGCTAAACTACCACAAAGAGAGAGAGGATGACTTCAAAGCAGTTAAGAACTACCACAAAGAGACACAATATAAGTTCAAAGACATGCTAAACTACCACAAAAAGACACAGGATGACGACAAATATGTTCAGAACTAGCATGAAGAGACACACACGACTTTAAAGACATGCTAAACTACCACAAAGAGACACAAGATGACTTCAAAGCAGTTCAGTAGTAGCACAAGGACTCACAAAATGACTTCAAAGCAGTTAATAACTAGTACAAAGACACACAAGATTACTTTAAAGACATGCTAAACTACCACAAGGAGGCATAAGATGACTTCAAAAGCAGTTCAGAAGTAGCACAAAGAGACACAATATGTCATCAAAGACATGCTACACTACCACAAAGAGACACAAGAAGACTTCAAAGACATGCTAAACTACCACAAAGACACACAAAATGCATTCAAAGCACTTCAGAACTAGCCCAAAGACACACAAGATGACTTTAAATACATGCTAAAATACCACAAAGAGACACAGGATGACTTCAAAGCAGTTAAGAACTACCACAAGGAGACACAATATGACTTCAAAGACATGCTAAACTACCACAAAGAGACACAATATGACTTCAAAGCATTTCAGAAGTAGCACAAAGACACAAGATGATTTTAAAGACATGCTAAACTACCACTAAGAGACACAATATAACTTCAAAGACATGCTAAACTACCACAAAGTGAAACAACATGACTCCAAAGACATGCTAAACTACCACGAAGAGACACAGGATGACGTCAAAGATGTACAGAACTAGCACAAAGAGACACAATATATAACTTTAAAGAAATGCAAAACTCCACACAAAAACACACAATATGACTTCAAAGCAGTTCAGAAGTACCACAAAGACACAGAAGATGGCTTTAAAGACATGTTAAACTACCACAAAGAGACACAAAGATGACTTCAAAGCAGTTAAGAACTACCACAAGGAGACACACAATATGACTTCAAAGCATTTCAGAAGTAGCAAAAAGACACACAAGATGACTTTAAAGACATGGGAAACTACAACAGACACAGGATAACATCAAAGATGTTCAGAACTTTCACAAAGAGACACAATATAACTTCAAAGACATGCTAAACTACCACAAAAAGAGACACACAATATGACTTCAAAGCATTTCAGAAGTAGCACAAAGACACACAAGATGACATTAAATACATGCTAAACTGCCACAAAGAGAAACAAGATGACTTCAAAGACATGATAAACTACCACAAAGAGACACAGGATGACTTCAAAGCAGTTAAGAACTAGCACAAAGAGACACACAATATAACTTCAAAGACATGCTAAACTGCCACAAAGAGACACAGGATTACTTCAAAGCAGTTAAGAACGAGCACAAATAGACACAATATAAGTTCAAAGACATGCTAAACTACCACAAAGAGACACAGGATGATGTCAACGATGTTCAGAACTAGCACGAACAGAAACAATATGACTTCAAAGCACTTCAGAAGTAGCATAAAGACACACAAGATGACTTTCAAGACATGCTAGACTACCACAAAGAGACACAAGATGAATTCCAAGCAGTTCAGAAGTAGGACAAAGAGACACAATATGACTTCAAAGACATGCTAAACTACCACAAAGACTGACAAGATGACATTAAAGCAGTTCAGAAGTAACACAAGGACACACAAGATGAATTTAAGGACATGCTAAACTACCACAAAGAGACACAAGAAGACTTCAAGGACATGCTAAACTACCACTAAGAGACATAGGATGACGTTAAAGATGTTCAGAACTAGCACAAAGAGACACAATGCAACTTCAAAGACATGCTAAATTTCCACAAAGATACACAGGATGACTTCAAAGCAGTGAAGAACTAGCACAAATAGACACAATATAACTTCAAAGACATGCTAAACTACCACAAAGAGAAACAAGATGATGACTTCAAAGACATGCTAAACTACCACAAAGAGACACAGGATGACTTCAAAGCAGTTAAGAACTAGCACAAAGAGACACAAGATGACTTCAAAGACATGCTAAACTACCACAAAAGAGACACAGGATGACTTCAAAGCAGTTCAGAACTAGCAAAAAGAGACACAATATAAGTTCAAAGACATGCTAAACTACCACAAAGAGAAACAAGATGACTTCAAAGCAGTGAAGAACTAGCACAAAGAGACTATATATCTTCAAAGACAAGCTAAAAGTACCACAAGGAGACACAGGATGATGTCAAGGATGTTCAGAACTAGCACGAAGAGAAACAATATGACTTCAAAGCACTTCAGAAGAAGTAGCACAAAAGACACAATATGACTTCAAAGACATGCTACACTACCACAAAGACTGACAAGATGACATCAAAGCAGTTCAGAACTAACACAAGGACACACAAGATGAATTTAAGGACATGCTAAACTACCACAAAGAGACACAAAAGAAGACTTCAAGACATGCTAAACTACCACTAAGAGATACAATATGACTTCAAAGACATGCTAAACTACCACAAAGAGACACAGGATGACTTCAAAGCAGTTAAGAACTAGCACAAAGAGACACAATATAAGTTCAAAGACATGCTAAACTACCACAAAAAAAAGACACAGGATGACGTCAAATATGTTCAGAACTAGCATGAAGAGACACAATACAACTTCAAAGACATGCTAAACTACCACAAGGACTCACAAGATGACATCAAAGCAGTTCAGAACTAGCAAAAAGACACACAATATAACTTCAAAGACATGCTGAACTACCACAAAGAGACACAGGATGACTTCAAAGCAGTTAAGAACTAGCACAAATAGACACAATATAAGTTCAAATACATGCTAAACTAGCACAAATAGACACAATATAAGTTCAAGGACATGCTAAACTACCACAAAGAGACATAGGATGACGTTAAAGATGTTCAGAACTAGCACAAAGAGACACAATGTAACTTCAAAGACATGCTAAATTTCCACAAAGATACACAGGATGACTTCAAAGCAGTGAAGAACTAGCACAAATAGACACAATATAACTTCAAAGACATGCTAAACTACCACAAAGAGGCACAGGATGACATCAAATATGTTCTTAACTAGCACAAAGAGACACATAATAACTTCAACGATATGCTCAACTACCACAAAGAGACACAATATAACTTCAAAGACAAGATAAACTACCACAAAGAGACACAGGATGACGTCAAAGATGTTCAGAACTCGCACATAGAGACACAGTATAACGTTAAGACATGCTAAACTACCACAAAGAGACACAGGATGACTTCAAAGCAGTGAAGAACAAGCACAAAGAGACAATATAACTTCAAAGACAAGCTAAAAGTACCACAAAGAGACACAGGATGATGTCAAAGATGTTCAGAAGTAGCAAAAAGAGACACAAGATGACTTCAAAGACATGCTAAACTACCACACTCACTCACAAGATGACATCAAAGCAGTTCAAACTAGCAAAAAGACACACAATATAAATTCAAAGACATGCTAAACTACCACAAAGAGACACAGGATGACTTCAAAGCAGTTAAGAACTAGCAAAAATAGACACAATATAAGTTCAAATACATGCTAAACTAGCACAAATAGACACAATATAAGTTCAAGGACATGCTAAACTACCACAAAGAGACATAGGATGACGTTAAAGATGTTCAGAACTAGCACAAAGAGACACAATGTAACTTCAAAGACATGCTAAATTTCCACAAAGATACACAGGATGACTTCAAAGCAGTGAAGAACTAGCACAAATAGACACAATATAACTTCAAAGACATGCTAAACTACCACAAAGAGACACAGGATGACATCAAAGATGTTCAGAACTAGCATGAAGAGACACAATACGACTTCAAAGACATGCTAAACTACCACAAAGAGACACAGGATGACATCAAAGATGTTCCTAACTAGCACAAAGAGACACATAATAACTTCAACGATATGCTCAACTACCACAAAGAGACACAATATAACTTCAAAGACAAGATAAACTACCACAAAGAGACACAGGATGACGTCAAAGATGTTCAGAACTAGCACAAAGAGACACAATATAACTTCAAAGACATGCTAAACTACCACAAAGAGACACAGGATGACTTCAAAGATGTTCAGAACTAGCACAAAGAGACACAATATAACTTCAAAGACATGCTAAACTACCAAAAAGAGACACAGGATGAATTCAAAGCATGTTCAGAACTAGCACAAAGAGACACACAAAATGACTTCAAAGCAGTTCAAACTAGCACAAAGACACACAATATGACTTCAAAGACATGCTAAACTACCACAAAAAGAGACACACAAGATGACTTCAAAGCAGTTCAGAACTAGCACAAAGAGACACAATATAACTTCAAAGACATGCTAAACTACCACAAAGAGACACAAGATGACTTCAAAGCAGTTCAGAACTAGCACAAAGAGACACAATATGTTTCAAAGACATGCTAAACTACCACAAAGAGACACAAGATGACTTCAAAGACATGCTAAACTACCACAAAGAGACACAGGATGACTTCAAAGCAGTTAAGAACTAGCACAAAGAGACACAATATATGACTTCAAAGACATGCTAAACTACCACAAAAGACACAGGATGACTTCAAAGATGTTCAGAACTAGCATGAAGAGACACAATAAGATACTTTTCAAAGACATGCTAAACTACCACAAAGAGACACAAGATGACTTCAAAGCAGTTCAGAACTAGTAGCACAAAGAGACACAATATGACTTCAAAGACATGCTAAACTACCACAAAGAGACACAGGATGACTTCAAAGCAGTTAAGAACTAGCACAAAGAGACACAATATAAGTTCAAAGACATGCTAAACTACCACAAAGAGACACAGGATGACTGTCAAGGATGTTCAGAACTAGCACAAGAGACACAATATGACTTCAAAGACTTGCTAAAGTAGCATAAAGACACACAAGATGACTTTCAAAGACATGCTAAACTACCACAAAGAGACACAAGATGAATTCAAAGCAGTTCAGAACTAGCACAAAGAGACACAATATGACTTCAAAGACATGCTAAACTACCACAAAGACTGACACAGATGACATCAAAGCAGTTCAGAACTAACACAAAGACACACAAGATGACTTTAAGGACATGCTAAACTACCACAAAGAGACACAAGATGACTTCAAAGGACATGCTAAACTACCACTAAGAGACACAATATGACTTCAAAGACATGCTAAACTACCACAAAGAGACACAAGATGACTTCAAAGCAGTTAAGAACTGCACAAAGAGACAATATAACTTCAAAAAGACAAGCTAAACTACAACAAAGAGACACAAGATGACTTCAAAGACATGCATGCTAAACTACCACAAAGAGACACAGGATGACTTCAAAGCAGTTAAGAACTAGCACAAAGAGACACAATATAAGTTCAAAGACATGCTAAACTACCACAAAGAGACACAGGATGACGTCAAAGATGTTCAGAACTAGCACAAAGACACACAATGTAACTTCAAAGACATGCTAAATTTACACAAAAGAGACACAGGATGACTTCAAAGACATGCTAAACTACCACAAAGAGACACAGGATGATGTCAAATATGTTCAGAAGTAGCACAAAGAGACACAAGATGACTTCAAAGACATGCTAAACTACCACAAAGACACAAGATGACATCAAAGCAGTTCAGAACTAGCACAAAGAGACACAATATAACTTCAAAGACATGCTAAACTACCACAAAGAGACACAGGATGACTTCAAAGCAGTTAAGAACTAGCACAAATAGACACAATATAAGTTCAAAGCACAAATAGACACATGCTAAACTACTACACACAAAGAGACATAGGATGACGTTAAAGATGTTCAGAACTAGCACAAAGACATGCTAAATTTCCACAAAAATACACAGGATGACTTCACAAGTGAAGAACTAGCACAAATAAATATAACTTCAAAGACATGCTAAACTACCACAAAGAGACACAGGATGACTTCAAAGCAGTTCAGAACTAACTAAGACACAAATAGACACAATATAACTTCAAAGACATGCTAAACTACCACAAAGAGACACAGGATGATGTCAAAGATGTTCAGAAGTAGCAAAAAGAGACACAAGATGACTTCAAAGACATGCTAAACTACCACAAGGACTCACAAGATGACATCAAAGCAGTTCAGAACTAGCAAAAAGACACACAATATAACTTCAAAGACATGCTAAACTACCACAAAGAGACACAGGATGACTTCAAAGCAGTTAAGAACTAGCACAAATAGACACAATATAAGTTCAAATACATGCTAAACTAGCACAAATAGACACAATATAAGTTCAAAGACATGCTAAACTACCACAAAGAGACATAGGATGACGTTAAAGATGTTCAGAACTAGCACAAAGAGACACAATGTAACTTCAAAGACATGCTAAACTACCACAAAGAGACACAGGATGATGTCAAAGATGTTCAGAAGTAGCAAAAAGAGACACAAGATGACTTCAAAGACATGCTAAACTACCACAAGGACTCACAAGATGACATCAAAGCAGTTCAGAACTAGCAAAAAGACACACAATATAACTTCAAAGACATGCTAAACTACCACAAAGAGACACAGGATGACTTCAAAGCAGTTAAGAACTAGCACAAATAGACACAATATAAGTTCAAATACATGCTAAACTAGCAGAAATAGACACAATATAAGTTCAAAGACATGCTAAACTACCACAAAGAGACATAGGATGACGTTAAAGATGTTCAGAACTAGCACAAAGAGACACAATGTAACTTCAAAGACATGCTAAATTTCCACAAAGATACACAGGATGACTTCAAAGCAGTGAAGAACTAGCACAAATAGACACAATATAACTTCAAAGACATGCTAAACTACCACAAAGAGACACAGGATGACATCAAAGATGTTCTTAACTAGCACAAAGAGACACATAATAACTTCAACGATATGCTCAACTACCACAAAGAGACACAATATAACTTCAAAGACAAGATAAACTACCACAAAGAGACACAGGATGACGTCAAAGATGTTCAGAACTCGCACATAGAGACACAGTATAAATTTAAAGACATGCTAAACTACCACAAAGAGACACAGGATGACTTCAAAGAAGTTAAGAACTAGCACGACGAGACACAATATAACTTCAAAGACATGCTGAACTACCACAAAGAGACACAAGATGAATTCAAAGCAATTCAGAAGTAGCACAAAGAGACACAATATGTCATCAAAGACATGCTACACTACCACAAAGAGACACAAGAAGACTTCAAAGACATGCTAAACTACCACAAAGACACACAATATGACTTCAATGCAGTTAATAACTACCACAAAGACACACAAGATGACTTTAAAGACATGCTAAACTACCACAAAGAGACACAAGATGACTTCAAAGCACTTCAGAACTAGCCCAAAGACACACAAGATTACTTTAAATACATGCTAAACTACCACGAAGAGACACAGGATGACTTCCAAGCAGTTAAGAACTAGCACGAAGAGACACAATATGACTTCAAAGACATGCTAAACTACCACAAAGAGACACCGGATGACGTCAAAGATGTACAGAACTAGCACAAAGAGACAAAATATAACTTTAAAGAAATGCAAAACTCCCACAAAAACACACAATATGACTTCAAAGACATGTTAAACTATCACAAAGAGACACAAGATGAATTCAAAGCAATTCAGAAGTAGCACAAAGGAACACAAAATGACTTCAAAGCAGTTAATAACTAGCACAAAGACACACAAGATGACTTTAAAGACATGCTAAACTACCACAAGAGGACAAGATGACTTCAAAGCAGTTCAAAGACATGCTAAACACACCACAAGGAGACACAAGATGACTTCAAAGACACAAAGAGTTCAGAACTAGCAAGAAGAGACACAATATGTCGTCAAGGACATGCTACACTCCCACAAAGAGACACAAGAAGACTTCAAAGACATGCTAAACTACCACGAAGAGACACAGGATGACTTCAAAGATGTACAGAACTAGCACAAAGAGACACAATATAACTCTAAAGAAATGCAAAACTCCCACAAAAACACACAATATGACTTCAAAGCAGTTCAGAAGTACCACAAAGACACAGAAGATGACTTTAAAGACATGTTAAGCAACCACAAAGAGACACAATAGGACTTCAAACCATTTCAGAAGTAGCACAAAGACACACAAGATGACTTTAAAGACATGCTAAACTAGCACAAAGAGGCACAATATAACTTCAAAGACATGCTAAACTGCCACAAAGAGACACAGGATGACTTCAAAGCAGTTAAGAACGAGCACAAATAGACACAATATAAGTTCAAAGACATGCTAAACTACCACAAAGAGACACAGGATTATGTCAAGGATGTTCAGAACTAGCACGAAGAGAAACAATATGACTTCAAAGCACTTCGAAAGTAGCATAAAGACACACAAGATGACTTTCAAGACATGCTAAACTACCACAAAGAGACACAAGATGAATTCAAAGCAGTTCAGAAGTAGCACAAAGAGACACAATATGACTTCAAAGACATGCTAAACCACCACAAAGACTGACAAGATGACATTAAAGCAGTTCAGAACCAACACAAGGACACACAAGATGAATTTAAGGACATGCTAAACTACCGCAAAGAGACACAAGAAGAATTCAAGGACATGCTAAACTACCACTAAGAGATACAATATGACTTCAAAGACATGCTAAACTACCACAAAGAGACACAGGATGACTTCAAAGCATGTAAGAACTAGCACAAAGAGACACAATATAAGTTCAAAGACATGCTAAACTACCACAAAAAGACACAGGATGACATCAAAGATGTTCAGAACTAGCATGAAGAGACACAATACGACTTTTAAGACATGCTAAACTACCACAAATAGACACAAGATGACTTCAAATCAGTGAAGAACAAGCACAAAGAGACAATATAACTTCAAAGACAAGCTAAACTACCACAAAGAGACACAGGATGACGTCAAAGATGTTCGGAACTCGCACATAGAGACACAGTATAACTTTAAAGACATGCTAAACTACCACAAAGAGACACAGGATGACTTCAAAGCAGTTAAGAACTAGCACGACGAGACACAATATAAATTCAAAGACATGCTAAACTACCACATAGAGACACAAGATGAATTCAAAGCAATTCAGAAGTAGCACAAAGATTCACAAAATGACTTCAAAGCAGTTGATAACTAGTACAAAGACACACAAGATGACTTTAAAGACATGCTAAACTACCACAAAGAGTCACAAGATGACTTCAAAGCAGTTCACAACTAGCACAGAGACACACAAGATGACTTTAAAGACATGCTAAACTACCACAAGGAGGCACAAGATGACTTCAAAGCAGTTCAGAAGTAGCACAAAGAGACACAATATGTCATCAAAGACATGCTACACTACCACAAAGAGACACAAGAAGACTTCAAAGACATGCTAAACTACCACAAAGACACACAATATGACTTCAATGCACTTCAGAACTAGCCCAAAGACACACAAGATGACTTTAAAGACGTGCTCAACTATCACAAAAGAGACACTAGATGACTTGAAAGCAGTTAAGAACTATCACAAGGAGACACAATATGACTTCAAAGACATGCTAAACTACCACAAAGTGAAACAGCATGACTTCAAAGACATGCTAAACTACCACGAAGAGACACAGGATGACTTCAAAGATGTATAGAACTAGCACAAAGAGACACAGGATTATGTCAAGGATGTTCAGAACTAGCACGAAGAGAAACAATACTTCAAAGCACTTCGAAAGTCGCATAAAGACACACAAGATGACTTTCAAGACATGCTAAACTACCACAAAGAGACACAAGATGAATTCAAAGCAGTTCAGAAGTAGCACAAAGAGACACAATATGACTTCAAAGAAATGCTAAACTACCACAAAGACTGACAAGATGACATTAAAGCAGTTCAGAACTAACACAAGGACACACAAGATGAATTTAAGGACATGCTAAACTACCGCAAAGAGACACAAGAAGAATTCAAGGACATGCTAAACTACCACTAAGAGATACAATATGACTTCAAAGACATGCTAAACTACCACAAAGAGACACAAGTTGACTTCAAAGCAGTGAAGAACTAGCACAAAGAGACACAATGTAACTTCAAAGACATGCTAAATTTCCACAAAGATACACAGGATGACTTCAAAGCAGTGAAGAACTAGCACAAATAGACACAATATAACTTCAAAGACATGCTAAACTACCACAAAGAGAAACAAGATGACTTCAAAGACATGCTAAACTACCACAAAGAGACACAGGATGACTTCAAAGCAGTTAAGAACTAGCACAAATAGACACAATATAAGTTCAAAGACATGCTAAACTACCACAAACAGACACAGGATGATGTCAAGGATGTTCAGAACTAGCACGAAGAGAAACAATATGACTTCAAAGCACTTCAGAAGTAGCTTCAAAAGACACACAATATGACTTCAAAGACATGCTAAACTTCAAAGACATGCTAAACTACCACAAAGAGACACAAGAAGATTTCAAAAAGACATGCTAAACTACCACTAAAAGAGGTACAATATGACTTCAAAGACATGCTAAACTACCACAAAGAGACACAGGATGACATCAAAGCAGTTAAGAACTAGCACAAAGAGACACAATATAAGTTCAAAGACATGCTTAACTACCACAAAGAGACACAGGATGACGTCAAAGATGTTCAGAACTAGCATGAAGAGACACAATACGACTTTAAAGACATGCTAAACTACCACAAAGAGACACAAGATGACTTCAAAGCAGTTCAGGAGTAGCACAAAGACGCACAATATGACTTCAAAGACATGCTAAACTACCACAAAGAGACACAGGATGACTTCAAAGCAGTTAAAACAACACAAAGACACAATATAACTTCAAAGACAAGCTAAAGTACCACAAAGAGACACAGGATGATGTCAAAGATGTTCAGAAGTAGCAAAAAGAGACACAAGATGACTTCAAAGACATGCTAAACTACCACAAGGACTCACAAGATGACATCAAAGCAGTTCAGAACTAGCAAAAAGAGACACAATATATACTTCAAAGACATGCTAAACTACCACAAAGAGACACAGGATGACTTCAAAGACATGCTAAACTACCACAAAGACACACAGATGACTTCAAAGACATGTTAAAACTAGCACAAAGAGACACAATATGACTTCAAAGACATGCTAAAACTAGCACAAATAGACACAATATAAGTTCAAAGACATGCTAAACTACCACAAAGAGACACAGGATGACTTCAAAGCAGTTCAGAACTAGCACAAAGAGACACAATATGACTTCAAAGACATGCTAAACTACCACAAAGAGACACAGGATGACTTCAAAGCAGTTCAGAACTAGCACAAAGAGACACAATATAACTTCAAAGACATGCTAAACTACCACAAAAGAGACACAGGATGACTTCAAAGATGTTCTTAACTAGCACAAAGAGACACAATATGACTTCAAAGACATGCTAAACTACCACAAAGAGACACACAATATGACTTCAAAGACATGCTAAACTACCACAAAGAGACACACAAGATGACTTCAAAGCAGTTCAGAACTACAAAGACACAAAGATGACACAAAGCAGTTCAAACTAGCACAAAGACATGCTAAACTACCAAAACATGCTAAACTACCACAAAGAGACACAGGATGACTTCAAAGCAGTTAAGAACTAGCACAAAGAGACACAATATAACTTCAAAGACATGCTAAACTACCACAAAGAGACACAGGATGACTTCAAAGCAGTTCAGAAACTAGCACAAAGAGACACACAATATAACTTCAAAGACATGCTAAACTACCACAAAAAGAGACACAAGATGACTTCAAAGCAGTTCAGAACTAGCACAAAGAGACACAATATGACTTCAAAGACATGCTAAACTAGCACAAAGAGACACAAGATGACTTCAAAGACATGCTAAACTACCACAAAGAGACACAAGATGACTTCAAAGCAGTTCAGAACTAGCACAAAGAGACACACAAGATGACTTTAAAGACATGCTAAAACTACCACAAAAAGAGACACAAGATGACTTCAAAAGACAGTTTCAAACTACCACAAAGAGACACAATATGACTTCAAAGACAGAACTAGCACAAAGAGACACAATATGACTTCAAAGACATGCTAAACTACACAAAGAGACACAGGATGACTTCAAAGCAGTTCAGAACTAGCACAAAGACACACAATATGACTTCAAAGACATGCTAAACTACCACAAAGAGACACAAGATGACTTCAAAGCAGTTCAGAACTAGCACAAAGAGACACAATATGACTTCAAAGACATGCTAAACTACCACAAAGAGACACAGGATGACTTCAAAGATGTTCAGAACTACCACAAAGAGACACAATATGACTTCAAAGACATGCTAAACTACCACAAAGAGACACAAGATGACTTCAAAGACATGCTAAACTACCACAAATGACACATGCTAAACACAAAGACACAACTTCAAAGACATGCTAAACTACCACAAAGAGACACAGGATGACTTCAAAGCAGTTAAGAACTAGCACAAAGAGACACAATATAACTTCAAAGACATGCTAAACTACCACAAAGAGACACAGGATGACTTCAAAGCAGTTAAGAACTAGCACAAAAGAGACACAATATAAGTTCAAAGACATGCTAAACTACCACAAAGAGACACAGGATGACTCAAGGATGTTCAGAACTAGCACAAAGAGACACAATATAACTTCAAAGACATGCTAAACTACCACAAAAGAGACACAGGATGACTTCAAAGCAGTTAAGAACTAGCACAAAGAGACACAATATAAGTTCAAAGACATGCTAAACTACCACAAAGAGACACAGGATGACTTCAAAGATGTTCAGAACTAGCACAAAGAGACACAATATGACTTCAAAGACATGCAGAACTAGCACAAAGAAGACACAAGATGACTTCAAAGACATGCTAAACTACCACAAAGAGACACAAGATTAGTTCAAAGACATGCTAAACTACCACAAAGAGACACAGGATGATGTCAAGACATGTTCAGAACTACCACAAAGAGAAACAATATGACTTCAAAGCACTTCAGAAGTAGCACAAAGACACACAAGATGACTTTCAAAGACATGCTAAACTACCACAAAGAGACACAAGATGATGATTCAAAGCAGTTCAGAAGCTAGAACTACAAAAGACACAATATAACTTCAAAGACATGCTAAACTACAACAAAGAGACACGATATGACTTCAAAGACATGCTAAAACTACCACAAAAGAGACACAATATGACTTCAAAGACATGCTAAACTACCACAAAGAGACACAGGATGACTTCAAAGACATGCTAAACTACCACAAAGAGACACAAGATGACTTCAAAGACATGCTAAACTACCACAAAGAGACACAGGATGACTTCAAAGCAGTTAAGAACTAGCACAAATAGACACAATATAAGTTCAAAGACATGCTAAACTACCACAAAGAGACACAGGATGACTTCAAAGCAGTGAAGAACTAGCACAAAGAGACACAATATATCTTCAAAGAGACAAGCTAAACTACCACAAGGAGACACAGGATGACATCAAAGCAGTTCAGAACTAGCACAAAGAGACACAATATAACTTCAAAGACATGCTAAACTACCACAAAGAGACACAGGATGACTTCAAAGATGTTCAGAACTAGCACAAAGAGACACAATATGACTTCAAAGACATGCTTACAAAGACTACATAAAAAGAGACACAAGATGACTTTCAAGACATGCTAAACTACACACAAAGAGACACAATATAACTTCAAAGCAGTTCAGGACAAGCAAAGACAAAGACATGCTAAACTACCACAAAGAGACACAGGATGACTTCAAAGCAGTTCAGAACTAGCACAAAGAGACACAATATAACTTCAAAGACATGCTAAACTACAAAAGAGACACAGGATGACTTCAAAGCAGTTAAGAACTAGCACAAATAGACACAATATAAGTTCAAAGACATGCTAAACTACCACAAAGAGACACAGGATGACTTCAAAGATGTTCAGAACTAGCACAAAGAGACACAATATAACTTCAAAGACATGCTAAATTTCACACAAAGAGACACAGGATGACTTCAAAGCAGTTCAAACTAGCACAAAGAGACACAATATAACTTCAAAGACATGCTAAACTACAACCAAAAGAGACACACAGATGACTTCAAAGCAGTTCAGAACTAGCACAAAGAGACACAATATAACTTCAAAGACATGCTAAACTACCACAAAGAGACACAGGATGACTTCAAAGCAGTGAAACTACCACAAAGAGAGACAATATAACTTCAAAGACACAAAGAAGCTAAAAGACACCACACAAGAGACACAGGATGACTTCAAAGCAGTTCAGAACTAGCACAAAGAGACACAATATAACTTCAAAGACATGCTAAACTACCACAAAGAGACACAGGATGACTTCAAAGCAGTTAAGAACTAGCAGCACAAAGAGACACAATATAAGTTCAAAGACATGCTAAACTACCACAAAGAGACACAGGATGATGTCAAGGATGTTCAGAACTAGCACGAAGAGACACAATATGCCTTAAAAAGACATGCTAAACTACCACAGAGACTGACAAGATGACATTAAAGCAGTTCAGAACTAACACAAGGACACACAAGATGAATTTAAGGACATGCTAAACTACCACAAAGAGACACAAGAAGACATCAAGGACATACTAAACTACCACTAAGAGATACAATATGACTTCAAAGACATGCTAAACTACCACAAAGAGACAATATAACTTCAAAGACAAGCTAAAGTACCACAAAGAGACACAGGATGATGTCAAAGATGTTCAGAAGTAGCAAAAAGAGACATAAGATTACTTCAAAGACATGCTAAACTACCACAAGGACTCACAAGATGACACCAAAGCTGTTCAGAACTAGCACAAAGAGACACAATGTAACTTCAAAGACATGCTAAATTTCCACCAAGATGCACAGGATGACTTCAAACCAGTGAAGAACTAGCACAAATAGACACAATATAACTTCAAAGACATGCTAAACGACCACAAAGAGAAACAAGATGACTTCAAAGACATGCTAAACTACCACAAAGAGACACAGGATGACTTCAAAGCAGTGAAGAACAAGCACAAAGAGACAATATAACTTCAAAGACAAGCTAAACTACCACAAAGAGACACAGGATGATGTCAAAGATGTTCAGAACTAGCACAAAGAGACACAATGTAACTTCAAAGACATGCTAAATTTCCACAAAGATACACAGGATGACTTCAAAGCAGTGACGAACTAGCACAAATACACACAATATAACTTCAAAGACATGCTAAACTACCACAAAGAGAAACAAGATGACTTCAAAGACATGCTAAACTACCCAAAAAAGAGATACGGGATGACTTCAAAGCAGTTCAGAACTAGCACAAATAGACACAATATAAGTTCAAAGACATGCTAAACTACCACAAAGAGACATAGGATGACTTCAAAGCAGTTCAGAACTAGCACAAATAGACACAATATAAGTTCAAAGACATGCTAAACTACCACAAAGAGACATAGGATGAATTCAAAGCAGTGAAGAACTAGCACAAAGAGACAATATATCTTCAAAGACAAGCTAAAGTACCACAAGGAGACACAGGATGACATCAAAGCTGTTCAGAAATAGCACAAAGAGACACAATATAACTTCAAAGACATGCTAAACTGCCACAAAGAGACACAGGATGACTTCAAAGCAGTTAAGAACGAGCACAAATAGACACAATATAAGTTCAAAGACATGCTAAACTACCACAAAGAGACACAGGATGATGTCAAGGATGTTCAGAACTAGCACGAAGAGAAACAATATGACTTCAAAGCACTTCAGAAGTAGCATAAAGACACACAAGATGACTTTCAAGACATGCTAAACTACCACAAAGAGACACAATATGACTTCAAAGCATTTCAGAATTAGCACAAAGACACAAGATGATTTTAAAGACATGCTAAACTACCACTAAGAGAAACAAGATGACTTCAAAGACATGCTAAACTACCACAAAGAGACACAAAATGACTTCAAAGCATTTCAGAAGTAGTAAAAAGACACACAAGATGACTTTAAAGACATGCTAAACTACCACAAAGAGACACAGGATAACGTCAAAGATGTTCAGAACTTTCACAATGAGACACAATATAACTTCAAAGACATGCTAAACTACAACAAAGAGACACGATATGACTTTAAAGACATGCTAAACTACCACAAAGAGACACAAGATGACTTCAAAGCAGTGAAGAAATTGCACAAAGAGACACAATATAACTTCAAAGACATGCTAAACTACCACAAAGAGACACAGGATGACTTCAAAGCAGTTAAGAACTAGCACAAATAGACACAATATAAGTTCAAAGACATGCTAAACTACCACAAAGAGACACAGGATGACTTCAAAGCAGTTAAGAACGAGCACAAATAGACACAATATAAGTTCAAAGACATGCTAAACTACCACAAAGAGACACAGGATGATGTCAAGGATGTTCAGAACTAGCACAAAGAGAAACAATATGACTTCAAAGCACTTCAGAAGTAGCATAAAGACACACAAGATGACTTTCAAGACATGCTAAACTACCACAAAGACACACAAGATGAATTCAAAGCAGTTCAGAAGTAGCACAAAGAGACACAATATAAGTTCAAAGACATGCTAAACTACCACAAAAAGACACAGGATGACGTCAAAGATGTTCAGAACTAGCATGAAGAGACACAACACGACTTTAAAGACATGCTAAACTACCACAAAGAGACACAAGATGACTTCAAAGCAGTTCAGAAGTAGCACAAAGAGGCACAATATGACTTCAAAGACATGCTAAACTACCACAAAGAGACACAGGATGACATCAAAGATGTTCTTAACTAGCACAAAGAGACACATAAGAACTTCAACGATATGCTCAACTACCACAAAGAGACACAATATAACTTCAAAGACAAGATAAACTACCACAAAGAGACACGGGATGACGTCAAAGATGTTCAGAACTCGCACATAGAGACACAGTATAACTTTAAGACATGCTAAACTACCACAAAGAGACACAGGATGACTTCAAAGCAGTTAAGAACTAGCACAAAGAGACACAATATAACTTCAAAGACATGTTAAACTACCACAGAGAGACACAGGATGACTTCAAAGCAGTGAAGAACAAGCACAAAGAGACAATATAACTTCAAAGACAAGCTAAAGTACCACAAAGAGACACAGGATGATGTCAAAGCAGTTCAGAACTAGCAAAAAGACACACAATATAACTTCAAAGACATGCTAAACTATCACAAAGAGACACAGGATGACTTCAAAGCAGTTAAGAACTAGCACAAATAGACACAATATAAGTTCAAAGACATGCTAAATTTCCACAAAGAGACACAATATAACTTCAAAGACATGCTAAAATGCCACAAAGAGACACAGGATGACTTCAAAGCAGTTAAAAACGAGCACAAATAGACACAATATAAGTTCAAAGACATGCTAAACTACCACAAAGAGACACAGGATGATGTCAAGGATGTTCAGAACTAGCACAAAGAGAAACAAGATGACTTCAAAGCACTTCAGAAGTAGCATAAAGACACACAAGATGACTTTCAAGACATGCTAAACTACCACAAAGAGACACAGGATGACTTCAAAGCAGTTAAGAACAAGCACATATAGACACAATATAAGTTCAAATACATGCTAAACTAGCACAAATAGACACAATATAAGTTCAAAGACATGCTAAACTGCCACAAAGAGACACAAGAAGACTTCAAGGACATGCTAAACTACCACAAAGAGACAATATAACTTCAAAGACAAGCTAAAGTACCACAAAGAGACACAGGATGATGTCAAAGATGTTCAGAAGTAGCAAAAAGAGACACAAGATGATTTCAAAGACATGCTAAACTACCACAAGGACTCACAAGATGACATCAAAGCACTTCAGAACTAGCAAAAAGACACACAATATAACTTCAAAGACATGCTAAACTACCACAAAGAGACACAGGATGACTTCAAAGAGGTTAAGAACAAGCACATATAGACACAATATAAGTTCAAATACATGCTAAACTAGCACAAATAGACACAATATAAGTTCAAGGACATGCTAAACTACCACAAAGAGACATAGGATGACGTTAAAGATGTTCAGAACTAGCACAAAGAGACACAATGTAACTTCAAAGACATGCTAAATTTCCACAAAGATACACAGGATGACTTCAAAGCAGTGAAGAACTAGCACAAATAGACACAATATAACTTCAAAGACATGCTAAACTACCACAAAGAGACACAGGATGACATCAAAGATATTCTTAACTAGCACAAAGAGACACAGGATGGCTTCAAAGCAGTTAAGAACTAGCACAAATAGACACAATATAAGTTCAAATACATGCTAAACTAGCACAAATAGACACAATATAAGTTCAAGGACATGCTAAACTACCACAAAGAGACACAGGATGACATCAAAGATGTTCTTATCTAGCACAAAGAGACACATAATAACTTCAACGATATGCTCAACTACCACAAAGAGACACAATATAACTTCAAAGACAAGATAAACTACCACAAAGATACACAGGATGACGTCAAAGATGTTCAGAACTCGCACATAGAGACACAGTATAACTTTAAAGACATGCTAAACTACCACAAAGAGACACAGGATGACTTCAAAGCAGTTAAGAACTAGCACAAATAGACACAATATAACTTCAAAGACATGCTGAACTACCACAAAGAGACAAAAGACGAATTCAAAGCAATTCAGAAGTTGCACAAAGACTCACAAAATGACTTCAAAGCAGTTAATAACTAGCACAAAGACACACAAGATGAGTTTAAAGACATGCTAAACTACCACAAAGAGTCACAAGATGACTTCAAAGACATGCTAAAATATCACAAACACACACAAAATGCATTCAAAGCACTTCAGAACTAGCCCAAAGACACACAAGATGACTTTTAAAGACGTGCTCAACTATCACAAAAGAGACACAAGATGACTTTAAAGCAGTTCAGAACTAGCCCAAAGACACACAAGATTTCTTTAAATACATGCTAAAATACCACAAAGAGACACAGGATGACTTCAAAGCAGTTAAGAACTACCACAAGGAGACACAATATGACTTCAAAGACATGCTAAACTACCACAAAGAGACACAACATGACTTCAAAGACATGCTAAACTACCACAAGGAGACACAATATGACTTCAAAGACATGCTAAACTACCACAAAGAGACACAATATGACTTCAAAGCATTTCAGAAGTAGCACAAAGACACAAGATGATTTTAAACACATGCTAAACTACCACTAAGAGACACAACATGACTTCAAAGACATTCTAAACTACCACAAAGAGACACCGGATGACGTCAAAGATGTACAGAACTAGCACAAAGATACACAATATAACTTTAAGGAAATGCAAAACTCCCACAAAAACAGACAATATGACTTCAAAGCAGTTCAGAAGTACCACAAAGACACAAAAGATGACTTTGAAGACATGTTAAACTACCACAAAGAGACACAAGATGACTTCAAAGCAGTTAAGAACTACCACAAGGAGACAAAATATGACTTCAAACCATGTCAGAAGTAGCAAAAAGACACACAAGATGACTTTAAAGACATGGTAAACTACAACAAAGAGACACAGGATAACGTCAAAGATGTTCAGAACTTTCACAAAGAGACACAATATAACTTCAAAGACATGCTAAAGTACCACAAAGAGACACGATATGACTTCAAAGCATTTCAGAAGTAGCACAAAGACACACAAGATGACTTTAAAGACATGCTAAACTGCCACAAAGAGAAACAAGATGACTTCAAAGACATGCTAAACTACCACAAAGAGACACGGGATGATGTCAAGGATGTTCAGAACTAGCACGAAGAGACACAATATAACTTCAAAGACATGCTAAACTGCCACAAAAAGAGACAGGATGACTTCAAAGCAGTTAAGAACGAGCACAAATAGACACAATATAAGTTCAAAGACATGCTAAACTACCACAAAGAGACACACGATAATGTCAAGGATGTTCAGAACTAGCATGAAGAGAAACAATATGACTTCAAAGCACTTCAGAAGTAGCATAAAGACACACAAGATGACTTTCAAGACATGCTAAACTACCACAAAGAGACACAAGATGAATTCAAAGCAGTTCAGAAGTAGCACAAAGAGACAAAATTTGACTTCAAAGACATGCTAAACTACCACAAAGACTGACAAGATGACATTAAAGCAGTTCAGAACTAACACAAGGACACACAAGATGAATTTAAGGACATGATAAAATACCACAAAGAGACACAAGAAGACTTCAAGGACATGCTAAACTACCACTAAGAGATACAATATGACTTCAAAGACATGCTGAACTACCACAAAGAGACAAAAGGCGAATTAAAAGCAATTCAGAAGTTGCACAAAGACTCACAAAATGACTTCAAAGCAGTTAATAACTAGCACAAAGACACACAAGATGAGTTTAAAGACATGCTAAACTACCACAAAGAGTCACAAGATTACTTCAAAGACATGCTAAAATATCACAAACACACACAAAATGATTCAAAGCACTTCAGAACTAGCCCAAAAGACACACAAGATGACTTTAAAGACATGCTCAACTATCACAAAGAGACACACAAGATGACTTTAAAGCAGTTCAGAACTAGCCCAAAGACACACAAGATTTCTTTAAATACATGCTAAAATACCACAAAGAGACACAGGATGACTTCAAAAAGCAGTTAAGAACTACCAACTACCACAAGGAGACACAATATGACTTCAAAGACATGCTAAACTACCACAAAGAGACACAACATGACTTCAAAGACATGCTAAACTACCACAAAGAGACACTGGATGATGTCAAAGATGTACAGAACTAGCACAAAGAGACACAATATAACTTTAAAGAAATGCAAAACTCCCACAAAAACACACAATATGACTTCAAAGCAGTTCAGAAGTACCACAAAGACACAGAAGATGACTTTAAAGACATGTTAAACTACCACAAAGAGACACAAGATGACTTCAAAGCAGTTAAGAACTACCACAAGGAGACACAATATGACTTCAAAGCATTTCAGAAGTAGCAAAAAGACACACAAGATGACTTTAAAGACATGGTAAACTACAACAAATAGACACAGGATAACGTCAAAGATGTTCAGAACTTTCACAAAGAGACACAATATAACTTCAAAGACATGCTAAACTACCACAAAGAGACATAGGATGACTTCAAAGCAGTGAAGAACTAGCACAAAGAGACAATATATCTTCAAAGACAAGCTAAACTGCCACAAAGAGACACAGGATGACTTCATAGCAGTTAAGAACGAGCACAAATAGACACAATATAAGTTCAAAGACATGCTAAACTACCACAAAGAGACACAGGATGATGTCAAGGATGTTCAGAACTAGCACGAAGAGAAACAATATGACTTCAAAGCACTTCAGAAGTAGCATAAAGACACACAAGATGACTTTCAAGACATGCTAAACTACCACAAAGAGACACAAGATGAATTCAAAGGAGTTCAGAAGTAGGATAAAGAGACACAATATGACTTCAAAGACATGCTAAACTACCACAAAGACTGACAAGATGACATTAAAGCAGTTCAGAACTAACACAAGGACACACAAGATGAATTTAAGGACATGCTAAACTACCACAAAGAGACACAAGAAGACTTCAAGGACATGCTAAACTACCACAAAGAGACACAGGATGACTTCAAAGCAGTTAAGAACCAGCACAAAGAGACACAATATAAGTTCAAAGACATGCTAAACTACCACAAGGAGGCACAAGATATCTTTAAAGCAGTTCAGAAGTAGCCCGAAGACACACAAGATTACTTTAAATACATGCTAAACTACCACAAGGAGACACAATATGACTTCAAAGCATTTCAGAAGTAGTAAAAAGACACACAAGATGACTTTAAAGACATGCTAAACCACCACAAAGAGACACAGGATAACGTCAAAGATGTTCAGAACTTTCACAAAGAGACACAATATAACTTCAAAGACATGCTAAACTACAACAAAGAGACACGATATGACTTCAAAGACATGCTAAACTACCACAAAGAGAAACAAGATGACTTCAAAGACATGCTAAACTACCACAAAGAGACACACTATGACTTCAAAGACATGCTAAACTACCACAAAGAGACACAGGATGACATTAAAGCAGTTCAAAACTAACACAAGGACACACAAGATGAATTTAAGGACATGCTAAACTACCACTAAGAGATACAGGATGACTTCAAAGCAGTTAAGAACTAGCACAAAGAGACACAATATAAGTTCAAAGACATGCTAAACAACCACAAAAAGACACAGGATG
Organism: Psettodes erumei; assembly: GCA_016785225.1. Lineage (NCBI taxonomy): Eukaryota > Metazoa > Chordata > Actinopteri > Pleuronectiformes > Psettodidae > Psettodes > Psettodes erumei. Next base: position 16,221 of record JAFBJZ010000337.1, on the reverse strand, counting down.
ACGTCAAAGATGTTCAGAACTAGCATGAAGAGACACAATACGACTTTAAAGACATGCTAAACTACCACAAAGAGACACAAGATGACTTCAAAGCAGTGAAGAAATTGCACAAAGAGACACAATGTAACTTCAAAGACATGCTAAATTTCCACAAAGATACACAGGATGACTTCAAAGCAGTGAAGAACTAGCACAAATAGACACAATATAACTTCAAAGACATGCTAAACTACCACAAAGAGAAACAAGATGACTTCAAAGACATGCTAAACTACCACAAAGGGACACAGGATGACTTCAAAGCAGTTAAGAACTAGCACAAATAGACACAATATAAGTTCAAAGACATGCTAAACTAGCACAAAGAGACATAGGAAGACTTCAAATCAGTGAAGAACTAGCACAAAAAGACAATATATCTTCAAAGACAAGCTAAAGTACCACAAGGAGACACAGGATGACATCAAAGCAGTTCAGAACTAGCACAAAGAGACACAATATAACTTCAAAGACATGCTAAACTACCACAAAGAGACACAGGATGACTTCAAAGCAGTTAAGAACGAGCACAAATAGACACACAATATAAGTTCAAAGACAAGCTAAACTGCCACAAAGAGACACAGGATGACTTCAAAGCAGTTAAGAACGAGCACAAATAGACACAATATAAGTTCAAAAGACATGCTAAACTACCACAAAGAGACACAGGATGATGTCAAGGATGTTCAGAACTAGCACGAAGAGAAACAATATGACTTCAAAGCACTTCAGAAGTAGCATAAAGACACACAAGATGACTTTCAAGACATGCTAAACTACCACAAAGAGACACAAGATGAATTCAAAGCAGTTCAGAAGTAGCACAAAGAGACACAATATAACTTCAAAGACATGCTAAACTACCACAAAAAGACACAGGATGACGTCAAAGATGTTCAGAACTAGCACAAAGAGACACAATATGACTTTAAAGACATGCTAAACTACCACAAAGAGACACAAGATGACTTCAAAGCAAGAACTACCACAAGTAGCACAATATGACTTCAAAGAGAAGTACAAAAAGACACACAAGATGACTTCAAAGACATGCTAAACTACCACAAAGAGACACAGGATGACTTCAAAGCAGTTAAGAACTAGCACAAAGAGACACAATATAAGTTCAAAGACATGCTAAACTACCACAAAGAGACACACGATGACGTCAAAGATGTTCAGAACTAGCACAAAGAGACACAATGAACTTCAAAGACATGCTAAACTACCACAAAGAGACACAAGATGACTTCAAAGACATGCTAAACTACACAAGAGACACAGGATGACTTCAAAGCAGTTAAGAACTAGCACAAAGAGACACAATATAACTTCAAAGACATGCTAAACTACCACAAAGAGACACAGGATGACATCAAAGATGTTCAGAACTAGCACAAAGAGACACAAGATGAACTTCAAAGACATGCTAAACTACCACAAAGAGACACAAGATGACTTCAAAGCATGCTAAACTACCACAAAGAGACACAATATGACTTCAAAGCATTTAAGAACTAGCACAAAAAGAGACACAATATGACTTCAAAGACATGCTAAACTACCACAAAAGAGACACAGGATGACTTCAAAGATGTTCAGAACTAGCACAAAGAGACACAATATAACTTCAAAGACATGCTAACTACCACAAAGAGACACAAGATGACTTCAAAGCAGTTCAGAAATAGCACAAAGAGACACACAATATGACTTCAAAGACATGCTAAACTACCACAAAGAGACACAAGGATGACTTCAAAGCAGTGAAGAACTAGCACAAAGAGACACAATATAACTTCAAAGACATGCTAAACTACCACAAAGAGACACAGGATGACTTCAAAGCAGTTAAGAACTAGCACAAATAGACACAATATAAGTTCAAAGACATGCTAAACTACCAACTACCAAAAAGAGACACAGGATGATGTCAAGGATGTTCAGAACTAGCACAAAGAGAAACAATATGACTTCAAAGCACTTCAGAAGTAGCATAAAGACACACAAGATGACTTTCAAGACATGCTAAACTACCACAAAGACACACAAGATGAATTCAAAGCAGTTCAGAAGTAGCACAAAGAGACACAATATAAGTTCAAAGACATGCTAAACTACCACAAAGAGACACAGGATGACGTCAAAGATGTTCAGAACTAGCATGAAGAGACACAACACGACTTTAAAGACATGCTAAACTACCACAAAGAGACACAAGATGACTTCAAAGCAGTTCAGAAGTAGCACAAAGAGACACAATATGACTTCAAAGACATGCTAAACTACCACAAAGAGACACAGGATGACATCAAAGATGTTCTTAACTAGCACAAAGAGACACAATATGAACTTCAAAGACATATGCTAAACTACCACAAAGAGACACAAAGATAACTTCAAAGACAAGATAAACTACCACAAAGAGACACAGGATGACTTCAAAGATGTTCAGAACTAGCACAAAGAGACACACAGTATAACTTCAAAGACATGCTAAACTACCACAAAGAGACACAGGATGACTTCAAAGCAGTTCAGAACTAGCACAAAGAGACACAATATAACTTCAAAGACATGCTAAACTACCACAAAAAGACACAATATGACTTCAAAGCAGTTAAGACCTACCACAAGGAGACACAATATGACTTCAAAGCATTTCAGAAGTAGCAAAAAGAAGACAAAAAGACACAAGATGACTTTAAAGACATGGTAAACTACAACAAAGAGACACAGGATAACATCAAAGATGTTCAGAACTTTCACAAAGAGACACAATATAACTTCAAAGACATGCTAAACTACCACAAAGAGACACAATATGACTTCAAAGCATTTCAGAAGTAGCACAAAGACACACAAGATGACTTTAAAGACATGCTAAACTGCCACAAAGAGAAACAAGATGACTTCAAAGACATGCTAAACTACCACAAAGAGACACAGGATGACTTCAAAGCAGTTAAGAACTAGCACAAAGAGACACAATGTAACTTCAAAGACATGCTAAACTACCACAAAGAGACACAGGATGATGTTGAACGATGATTCAGAACTAGCACGAAGAGAAACAATATGACTTCAAAGCATTTCAGAAGTAGCACAAAGACACACAAGATGACTTCAAAGACATGCTAAACTACCACAAAGAGACACACTATGACTTCAAAGACATGCCAAAGTACCACAAAGAGAAACAAGATGACTTCAAAGACATGCTAAACTACCACAAAGAGACACAGGATGACTTCAAAGCAGTTAAGAACTAGCACAAATAGACACAATATGAGTTCAAAGACATGCTAAACTACCACAAAGAGACACAGGATGATGTCAAGGATGTTCAGAACTAGCACGAAGAGAAACAATATGACTTCAAAGCACTTCAGAAGTAGCATAAAGACACACAAGATGACTTTCGAGACATGCTAAACTACCACAAAGAGACACAAGATGAATTCAAAGCAGTTCAGAAGTAGCACAAAGAGACACAATATGACTTCAAAGTCATGCTAAACTACCACAAAGACTGACAAGATGACATTAAAGCAGTTCAGAACTAACACAAGGACACACAAGATGCATTTAAGGACATGCTAAACTACCACAAAGAGACACAAGAAGACTTCAAGGACATGCTAAACTACCACTAAGAGATACAATATGACTTCAAAGACATGTTAACTACCACAAAGAGACACAGGATGACTTCAAAGCAGTTAAGAATAAGCACAAAGAGACAATATAACTTCAAAGACAAGCTAAAGTACCACAAGGAGACACAGGATGATGTCAAAGATGTTCAGAAGTAGCAAAAAGAGACACAAGATGACTTCAAAGACATGCTAAACTACCACAAGGACTCACAAGATGACATCAAAGCAGTTCAGAACTAGCAAAAAGACACACAATATAATTTCAAAGACATGCTAAACTACTACAAAGAGACATAGGATGACGTTAAAGATATTCAGAACTAGCACAAAGAGACACAATGTAACTTCAAAGACATGCTAAATTTCCATAAAGACACACAGGATGACTTTAAAGCAGTGAAGAACTAGCACAAATAGACACAATATAACCTCAAAGACATGCTAAACTACCACAAAGAGAAACAAGATGACTTCAAAGACATGCTAAACTACCACAAAGAGACACAGGATGACTTCAAAGCAGTTAAGAACTAGCACAAATAGACACAATATAAGTTCAAAGACATGCTAAACTACCACAAAGAGACATAGGATGACTTCAAAGCAGTGAAGAACTAGCACAAAGAGACAATATATCTTCAAAGACAAGCTAAAGTACCACAAGGAGACACAGGATGACATCAAAGCAGTTCAGAACTAGCACAAAGAGACACAATAAAACTTCAAAGACATGCTAAACTGCCACAAAGAGACACAGGATGATGACTTCAAAGACATGCTAAACTACTACACAAAGACTGACAAAATGATATTAAAGCAGTTCAGAACTAACACAAGGACACACAAGATGAATTTAAGGACATGCTAAACTACCACAAAGAGACACAAGAAGACTTCAAAGACATGCTACAACTACCACTAAACAACTTCACATGCTAAACTACCACAAAGAGACACAGGATGACTTCAAAGCAGTTAAGAACCAGCACAAAGAGACACAATATATAAGTTCAAAGACATGCTAAACTCCCACAAGGAGGCACAAGATATCTTTAAAGCAGTTCAGAAGTAGCCCAAAGACACACAAGATTACTTTAAAAGACATGCTAAACTACCACAAGGAGACACAAAATGACTTCAAAGCATTTCAGAAGTAGTAAAAAGACACACAAGATGACTTTAAAGACATGCTAAACTACCACAAAGAGACACAGGATGACGTCAAAGATGTGTTCAGAACTTTCACAATGAGACAATATAACTTCAAAGACATGCTAAACTACAACAAAGAGACACAATATGACTTCAAAGACATGCTAAACTACCACAAAGAGAAACAAGATGACTTCAAAGACATGCTAAACTACCACAAAGAGACACACTATGACTTCAAAGACATGCTAAAACTACACAAAAAGAGACACAAGATGACTTCAAAGACATGCTAAACTACCACAAAGAGACACAGATGACTTCAAAGCATTTCAGAAGTAAAGTAGAGACAAAGACACACAAGATGACTTTAAAGACATGCTAAACTACCACAAGAGAGACACAGGATGACATCAAAGCAGTTCAGAACTAGCACAAAGAGACACAATATAACTTCAAAGACATGCTAAACTGCCACAAAGAGACACACATGACTTTAAAGACATGCTAAACTACAACAAAGAGACACAGGATGACTTCAAAGCAGTTCAGAAGTAGCACAAAGAGACACAATATGACTTCAAAGACATGCTAAACTACCACAAAGAGACACAAGATGACTTCAAAGCAGTGAAACTACAAGCACAAAGAGACAAATATAACTTCAAAGACAAGCTAAACTACCACAAAGAGACACAGGATGATGTCAGAGATGTTCAGAACTAGCACAAAGAGACACAATGTAACTTCAAAGACATGCTAAATTTCCACAAAGATACACAGGATGACTTCAAAGCAGTGACGAACTAGCACAAATACACAAAATATAACTTCAAAGACATGCTAAACTACCACAAAGAGACACAGGATGACTTCAAAGCAGTTAAGAACTAGCACAAAGAGACACAATATAAGTTCAAAGACATGCTAAACTAAAAAAGACATATAACTAAACTACCTACCACAAGGAGGCACAAGATATCTTTAAAGCAGTTCAGAAGTAGCCTGAAGACACACAAGATTACTTTAAATACATGCTAAACTACCACAGGGAGACACAGGATGACTTCAAAGCAGTTAAGAACTACCACAAGGAGACACAATATGACTTCAAAGCATTTCAGAAGTAGCAAAAAGACACACAAGATGACTTTAAAGACATGCTAAACTACCACAAAGAGACACAGGATAACGTCAAAGATGTTCAGAACTTTCACAAAGAGACACAATATAACTTCAAAGACATGCTAAACTACCACAAAGAGACACGATATGACTTCAAAGACATGCTAAACTACCACAAAGAGACACACTATGACTTCAAAGACATGCTAAACTACCACAAAGAGACACAGGATGACTTCAAAGTAGTTAAGAACTAGAAGAAATAGACACAATATGAGTTCCAAGACATGCTAAACTACCACAAAGAGACATAGGATGACTTCAAAGCAGTGAAGAACTAGCACAAAGAGACAATATATCTTCAAAGACATGCTAAAGTACCACAAGGAGACACAGGATGACATCAAAGCAGTTCAGAACTCGCACAAAGAGACACAATATAACTTCAAAGACATGCTAAACTGCCACAAAAACACACAGGATGACTTCAAAGCAGTTAAGAACGAGCACAAATAGACACAATATAAGTTCAAAGACATGCTAAACTACCACAAAGAGACACAGGATGATGTCAAGGATGATCAGAACTAGCACGAAGAGACACAATATAACTTCAAAGACATGCTAAACTGCCACAAAAACACACAGGATGACTTCAAAGCAGTTAAGAACGAGCACAAATAGACACAATATAAGTTCAAAGACATGCTAAACTACCACAAAGAGACACAGGATGATGTCAAGGATGTTCAGAACTAGCACGAAGAGAAACAATATGACTTCGAAGCAGTTCAGAAGTAGCACAAAGAGACACAATATGACTTCAAAGGCATGCTAAACTACCACAAAGACTGACAAGATGACATTAAAGCAGTTCAGAACTAACACAAGAACACACAAGATGAATTTAAGGACATGCTAAACTACCACAAGGAGGCACAAGATATCTTTAAAGCAGTTCAGAAGTAGCCCGAAGACACACAAGATTACTTTAAATACATGCTAAACTACCACAGGGAGACACAGGATGACTTCAAAGCAGTTAAGAACTACCACAAAGAGACACAGGATGACTTCAAAGCAGTTAAGAACTAGCACAAAGAGACACAATATAAGTTCAAAGACATGCTAAACTACCACAAAAAGACACAGGATGACGTCAAATATGTTCAGAACTAGCATGAAGAGACACAATACAACTTCAAAGACATGCTAAACTACCACAAGGACTCACAAGATGACATCAAAGCATTTCAGAACTAGCAAAAAGACACACAATATAACTTCAAAGACATGCTGAACTACCACAAAGAGACACAGGATGACTTCAAAGCAGTTAAGAACTAGCACAAATAGACACAATATAAGTTCAAATACATGCTAAACTAGCACAAATAGACACAATATAAGTTCAAGGACATGCTGAACTACCACAAAGAGACATAGGATGACGTTAAAGATGTTCAGAACTAGCACAAAGAGACACCATGTAACTTCAAAGACATGCTAAATTTCCACAAAGATACACAGGATGACTTCAAAGCAGTGAAGAACTAGCACGATGAGACACAATATAACTTCAAAGACATGCTGAACTACCACAAAGACACACAAGATGAATTCAAAGCAATTCAGAAGTAGCACAAAGACTCACAAAATGACTTCAAAGCAGTTAATAACTAGTACAAAGACACACAAGATGACTTTAAAGACATGCTAAACTACCAAAAGGAGGCACAAGATGACTTCAAAGACATGCTAAACTACCACAAAGACACACAAGATGACTTTAAAGACGTGCTCAACTATCACAAAAGAGAAACAAGATGACTTTAAAGCAGTTCAGAACTAGCCCAAAGACACACAAGATTACTTTAAATACATGCTAAAATACCAGAAAGAGACACAGGATGACGTCAAAGCAGTTAAGAACTACCACAAGGAGACACAATATGACTTCAAAGACATGCTAAACTACCACAAAGAGACACAATATGACTTCAAAGCATTTCAGAAGTAGCACAAAGACACAAGATGATTTTAAAGACATGCTAAACTACCACTAAGAGACACAATATGACTTCAAAGACATGCTAAACTACCACAAAGTGAAACAACATGACTTCAAAGACATGCTAAACTACCACAAAGAGACACAGGATGACTTCAAAGCAGTTAAGAACTAGCACAAATAGACACAATATAAGTTCAAATACATGCTAAACTAGCACAAATAGACACAATATAAGTTCAAAGACATGCTAAACTACCACAAAGAGACATAGGATGACGTTAAAGATGTTCAGAACTAGCACAAAGAGACAATGTAACTTCAAAGACATGCTAAATTTCCACAAAAATACACAGGATGACTTCAAAGCAGTGAAGAACTAGCACAAATAGACACAATATAACTTCAAAGACATGCTAAACTACCACAAAGAGACACAGGATGACATCAAAGATGTTCTTAACTAGCACAAAGAGACACAAAATAACTTCAACAATATGCTCAACTACCACAAAGAGACACAATATAACTTCAAAGACAAGATAAACTACCACAAAGAGACACAGGATGACGTCAAAGATGTTCAGAACTCGCACATAGAGACACAGTATAAATTTAAAGACATGCTAAACTACCACAAAGAGACACAGGATGACTTCAAAGAAGTTAAGTACTAGCACGACGAGACACAATATAACTTCAAAGACATGCTAAACTACCACAAAGAGACACAGGATGATGTCAAAGATGTTCAGAAGCAGGAAAAAGAGACACAAGATGACTTCAAAGACATGCTAAACTAACACAAGGACTCACAAGATGACATCAAAGCAGTTCAGAACTAGCAAAAAGACACACAATATAACTTCAAAGACATGCTAAACTACCGCAAAGAGACACAGGATGACTTCAAAGCAGTTAAGAACTAGCACAAATAGACACAATATAAGTTCAAATACATGCTAAACTAGCACAAATAGACACAATATAAGTTCAAAGACATGCTAAACTACTACACAAAGAGACATAGGATGACATTAAAGATGTTCAGAACTAGCACAAAGAGACACAATGTAACTTCAAAGACATCCTAAATTTCCACAAAGATACACAGGATGACTTCAAAGCAGTGAAGAACTAGCACGAAGAGAAACAATATGACTTCAAAGCACTTCAGAAGTAGCACAAAAAAGACACAATATGACTTCAAAGACATGCTTAACTACCACAAAGACTGACAAGGTGACATTAAAGCAGTTCAGAACTAACACAAGGACACACAAGATGAATTTAAGGACATGCTAAACTACCACAAAGAGACACAAGAAGACTTCAAGGAAATGCTAAACTACTACACAAAGAGACACAGGATGACTTCAAAGCAGTTAAGAACTAGCACAAAGAGACACAATATAAGTTCAAAGACATGCTAAACTACCACAAAAGAGACAGGATGACATCAAAGATGTTCAGAACTAGCATGAAGAGACACAATACGACTTTAAAGACATGCTAAACTACCACAAAGAGACACAAGATGACTTCAAAGCAGTTCAGGAGTAGCACAAAGAGGCACAATATGACTTCAAAGACATGCTAAACTACCACAAAGAGACACAGGATGACTTCAAAGCAGTGAAGAACAAGCACAAAGAGACACAATATAAGTTCAAAGACATGCTAAACTACCACAAAAAGACACAGGATGACGTCAAAGATGTTCAGAACTAGCATGAAGAGACACAATACGACTTTAACGACATGCTAAACTACCACAAAGAGACACAGGATGATGTCAAGGATTTTCAGAACTAGCACGAAGAGACACAATGTAACTTCAAAGACATGCTAAATGTCCACAAAGATACACAGGATGACTTCAAAGCAGTGAAGAACTAGCACAAATGGACACAATATAACTTCAAAGACATGCTAAACTACCACAAAGAGAAACAAGATGACTTCAAAGACATGCTAAACTACCACAAAAAGACACAGGATGACTTCAAAGCAGTTAAGGACTAGCAAAAATAGACACAATATAAGTTCAAAGACATGCTAAACTACCACAAAGAGAAACAAGATGACTTCAAAGCAGTGAAGAACTAGCACAAAGAACTAGCACAACAAAATATCTTCAAAGACAAGCTAAAGTACCACAAGGAGACACAGGATGATGTCAAGGATGTTCAGAACTAGCACGAAGAGAAACAATATGACTTCAAAGCACTTCAGAAGTAGCACAAAAAGACACAATATGACTTCAAAGACATGCTACACTACCACAAAGACTGACAAGATGACATCAAAGCAGTTCAGAACTAACACAAGGACACACAAGATGAATTTAAGGACATGCTAAACTACCACAAAGAGACACAAGAAGACTTCAAGGACATGCTAAACTACCACTAAGAGATACAATATGACTTCAAAGACATGCTAAACTACCACAAAGAGACACAGGATGACTTCAAAGCAGTTAAGAACTAGCACAAAGAGACACAATATAAGTTCAAAGACATGCTAAACTACCACAAAAAGACACAGGATGACGTCAAATATGTTCAGAACTAGCATGAAGAGACACAATACAACTTCAAAGACATGCTAAACTACCACAAGGACTCACAAGGTGACATCAAAGCAGTTCAGAACTAGCAAAAAGACACACAATATAACTTCAAAGACATGCTAAACTACCACAAGGACTCACAAGATGACATCAAAGCATTTCAGAACTAGCAAAAAGACACACAATATAACTTCAAAGACATGCTGAACTACCACAAAGAGACACAGGATGACTTCAAAGCAGTTAAGAACTAGCACAAATAGACACAATATAAGTTCAAATACATGGTAAACTAGCACGAATAGACACAATATAAGTTCAAGGACATGCTGAACTACCACAAAGAGACATAGGATGACGTTAAAGATGTTCAGAACTAGCACAAAGAGACACCATGTAACTTCAAAGACATGCTAAATTTCCACAAAGATACACAGGATGACTTCAAAGCAGTGAAGAACTAGCACGATGAGACACAATATAACTTCAAAGACATGCTGAACTACCACAAAGACACACAAGATGAATTCAAAGCAATTCAGAAGTAGCACAAAGACTCACAAAATGACTTCAAAGCAGTTAATAACTAGTACAAAGACACACAAGATGACTTTAAAGACATGCTAAACTACCAAAAAGAGGCACAAGATGACTTCAAAGACATGCTAAACTACCACAAAAGACACACAAGATGACTTTAAAGACGTGCTCAACTATCACAAAAGAGAAACAAGATGACTTTAAAGCAGTTCAGAACTAGCCCAAAGACACACAAGATTACTTTAAATACATGCTAAAATACCAGAAAGAGACACAGGATGACGTCAAAGCAGTTAAGAACTACCACAAGGAGACACAATATGACTTCAAAGACATGCTAAACTACCACAAAGAGACACAATATGACTTCAAAGCATTTCAGAAGTAGCACAAAGACACAAGATGATTTTAAAGACATGCTAAACTACCACTAAGAGACACAATATGACTTCAAAGACATGCTAAACTACCACAAAGTGAAACAACATGACTTCAAAGACATGCTAAACTACCACAAAGAGACACAGGATGACTTCAAAGCAGTTAAGAACTAGCACAAATAGACACAATATAAGTTCAAATACATGCTAAACTAGCACAAATAGACACAATATAAGTTCAAAGACATGCTAAACTACCACAAAGAGACATAGGATGACGTTAAAGATGTTCAGAACTAGCAAAGAGACACAATGTAACTTCAAAGACATGCTAAATTTCCACAAAGATACACAGGATGACTTCAAAGCAGTGAAGAACTAGCACGAAGAGAAACAATATGACTTCAAAGCACTTCAGAAGTAGCACAAAAAGACACAATATGACTTCAAAGACATGCTTAACTACCACAAAGACTGACAAGGTGACATTAAAGCAGTTCAGAACTAACACAAGGACACACAAGATGAATTTAAGGACATGCTAAACTACCACAAAGAGACACAAGAAGACTTCAAAGAAATGCTAAACTACTACAAAAAGAGACACAGGATGACTTCAAAGCAGTTAAGAACTAGCACAAAGAGACACAATATAAGTTCAAAGACATGCATGCTAACTACCACAAAAAGACACAGGATGACATCAAAGATGTTCAGAACTAGCATGAAGAGACACAATACGACTTTAAAGACATGCTAAACTACCACAAAGAGACACAAGATGACTTCAAAGCAGTTCAGGAGTAGCACAAAGAGGCACAATATGACTTCAAAGACATGCTAAACTACCACAAAGAGACACAGGATGACTTCAGAGCAGTGAAGAACAAGCACAAAGAGACACAATATAAGTTCAAAGACATGCTAAACTACCACAAAAAGACACAGGATGACGTCAAAGATGTTCAGAACTAGCATGAAGAGACACAATATGACTTTAACGACATGCTAAACTACCACAAAGAGACACAGGATGATGTCAAAGATTTTCAGAACTAGCACAAAGAGACACAATGTAACTTCAAAGACATGCTAAATGTCCACAAAGATACACAGGATGACTTCAAAGCAGTGAAGAACTAGCACACAAATGGACACAATATAACTTCAAAGACATGCTAAACTACCACAAAGAGAAACAAGATGACTTCAAAGACATGCTAAACTACCACAAAAAGACACAGGATGACTTCAAAGCAGTTAAGGACTAGCAAAATAGACACAATATAAGTTCAAAGACATGCTAAACTACCACAAAGAGAAACAAGATGACTTCAAAGCAGTGAAGAACTAGCACAAAGAGACAAAATATCTTCAAAGACAAGCTAAAGTACCACAAGGAGACACAGGATGATGTCAAGGATGTTCAGAACTAGCACGAAGAGAAACAATATGACTTCAAAGCACTTCAGAAGTAGCACAAAAAAGACACAATATGACTTCAAAGACATGCTACACTACCACAAAGACTGACAAGATGACATCAAAGCAGTTCAGAACTAACACAAGGACACACAAGATGAATTTAAGGACATGCTAAACTACTACAAAGAGACACAAAGAAGACTTCAAGGACATGCTAAACTACCACTAAGAGATACAATATGACTTCAAAGACATGCTAAACTACCACAAAGAGACACAGGATGACTTCAAAGCAGTTAAGAACTAGCACAAAGAGACACAATATAAGTTCAAAGACATGCTAAACTACCACAAAAAGACACAGGATGACGTCAAATATGTTCAGAACTAGCATGAAGAGACACAATACAACTTCAAAGACATGCTAAACTACCACAAGGACTCACAAGATGACATCAAAGCAGTTCAGAACTAGCAAAAAGAGACACAATATAACTTCAAAGACATGCTGAACTACCACAAAGAGACACAGGATGACTTCAAAGCAGTTAAGAACTAGCACAAATAGACACAATATAAGTTCAAATACATGCTAAACTAGCACAAATAGACACAATATAAGTTCAAGGACATGCTAAACTACCACAAAGAGACACAGGATGACGTTAAAGATGTTCAGAACTAGCACAAAGAGACACAATGTAACTTCAAAGACATGCTAAATTTCCACAAAGATACACAGGATGACTTCAAAGCAGTGAAGAACTAGCACAAATAGACACAATATAACTTCAAAGACATGCTAAACTACCACAAAGAGACACAGGATGACATCAAAGCATGTTCTTAACTACCACAAAGAGACACATAATAACTTCAACGATATGCTCAACTACCACAAAGAGACACAATATAACTTCAAAGACAAGATAAACTACCACAAAGAGACACACACATGACGTCAAAGATGTTCAGAACTAGCACAAGAGACACAGTATAACGTTAAAGACATGCTAAACTACCACAAAGAGACACAGGATGACTTCAAAGCAGTGAAGAACAAGCACAAAGAGACAATATAACTTCAAAGACAATCTAAACTACCACAAAGAGACACAGGATGATGTCAAAGATGTTCAGAACTAGCACAAAGAGAACAATGACGTCAAAGCACTTCAAAGAGCACAAAAACTTGACTTCAAAGACATGCTAAACTACCACAAAGAGACACAAGATGACATTCAAAGCAGTTCCGAACTAGCAAAAAGAGACACAATATGACTTCAAAGACATGCTAAACTACCACAAAGACTGACAAGATGACATTAAAGCAGTTCAGAACTAACAGAAGGACACACAAGATGAATTTAGGGACATGCTAAACTACCACAAAGAGAACCAAGAAGACTTCAAGGACATGCTAAACTACCACTAAGAGATACAATATGACTTCAAAGCAGTTAAGAACTAGCACAAAGAGACATATTATAAGTTCAAAAACATGCTAAACTACCACAAAAAGACATAGGATGACGTCAAAGATGTTCAGAACTAGCATGAAGAGACACAATACGACTTTAAAGACATGCTAAACTACCACAAAGAGACAAAAGTTGACTTCAAAGCAGTGAAGAACTAGCACAAAGAGACACAATGTAACTCCAAAGACATGCTAAATTTCCACAAAGATACACAGGATGACTTCAAAGCAGTGAAGAACTAGCACAAATAGACACAATATAACTTCAAAGACATGCTAAACTACCACAAAGAGAAACAAGATGACTTCAAAGACATGCTAAACTACCACAAAGAGACACAGGATGACTTCAAAGCAGTTAAGAACTAGCACAAATAGACACAATATAAGTTCAAAGACATGCTAAACTACCACAAAGAGACATAGGATGACTTCAAAGCAGTGAAGAACTAGCACAAAGAGACAATATATCTTCAAAGACAAGCTAAAGTACCACAAGGAGACACAGGATGACATCAAAGCAGTTCAGAACTAGCACAAAGAGACACAATATAACTTCAAAGACATGCTAAACTGCCACAAAGAGACACAGGATGACTTCAAAGCAGTTAAGAACGAGCACAAATAGACACAATATAAGTTCAAAGACATGCTAAACTACCACAAAGAGACACGGGATGATGTCAAGGATGTTCAGAACTAGCACGAAGAGACACAATATAACTTCAAAGACATGCTAAACTACCACAAAGAGACACAGGATGACTTCAAAGCAGTGAAGAACTAGCACAAAGAGACAATATATCTTCAAAGACAAGCTAAAGTACCACAAGGAGACACAGGATGACATCAAAGCAGTTCAGAACTAGCACAAAGAGACACAATATAACTTCAAAGACATGCTAAACTGCCACAAAGAGACACAAAGATGACTTCAAAGACAGTTAAACTAGCACTACAAATACACAATATAAGTTCAAAGACATGCTAAACTACCACAAAGAGACACAGGATGACATCAAAGCAGTTCAGAACTAGCACAAAGAGACACAATATAACTTCAAAGACATGCTAAACTGCCACAAAGAGACACAGGATGACTTCAAAGCAGTGAAGAACTAGCACAAAGAGACACAATGTAACTTCAAAGACATGCTAAACTACCACAAAGAGACACAGGATGACATCAAAGCAGTTCAGAACTAGCACAAAGAGACACAATATAACTTCAAAGACATGCTAAACTGCCACAAAGAGACACAGGATGACTTCAAAGCAGTGAAGAACTAGCACAAAGAGACAATATATCTTGAAAGACAAGCTAAAGTACCACACAAGGAGACACAGGATGACATCAAAGCAGTTCAGAACTAGCACAAAGACACACAATATAACTTCAAAGACATGCTAAACTGCCACAAAGAGACACAGGATGACTTCAAAGCAGTTAAGAACGAGCACAAATAGACACAATATAAGTTCAAAGACATGCTAAACTACCACAAACAGACACAGGATGATGTCAAGGATGTTCAGAACTAGCACGAAGAGAAACAATATGACTTCAAAGCACTTCAGAAGTAGCACAAAAAAGATACAATATGACTTCAAAGACATGCTAAACTACCACAAAGAGACACAAGATGAATTCAAAGCAGTTCAGAAGTAGCACAAAGAGACACAATATGACTTCAAAGACATGCTAAACTACCACAAAGACTGACAAGATGACATTAAAGCAGTTCAGAACTAACACAAGGACACACAAGATGAATTTAGGGACATGCTAAACTACCACAAAGAGAACCAAGAAGACTTCAAGGACATGCTAA
>JAFBJZ010000336.1:0-42118 GCA_016785225.1 Psettodes erumei | reverse complement strand
AAAAAGTTAGGCTCCTGCTGTGATAATAGGAAGTCCTTGGAACCTGTGACCAGGTTGTGGTACAGGCTGAGCACGGTCACGTGCATGGACTCCACGGCTGATGTGCTCAGCGGACGGTTCCTCAAGTTGATCATGTATACTTGAAGGAATTGTGGCAGTTTGAAACAGATGAGCTAAAAAGAAAGAACACAACACAAACAGCAGAACATTAGTCACATTGGTCATGACACGATCAGGCAAAATATAGCCTGAATTAAAAAATTACACATCTGACCTAAAAAACAATTCCAAACAAACTCTGTTTTGACATGTGACGTGTGAATGAAATTTCAGTCTCAGTCTCATGTTTTCTTATAGGTCCATTCACAACCCAGCCGATGGCCGTTCTGACTGCGTAAGGACCTCCATCTTGACCATTGATGATGCGCCAGGGCTCCAGTGCTCTTGAACAGTTTGCTCCAATAAGTAGGCCTACATCAGCTTTTTATGTCTGGAAAGCTCACTTCACGCAGGTAAGGCCACTGTTGGATATCTGACTGCTTGGGTATGTTTCCAGGATGAACAGGTATGCTGCGGTGGGTAAACACTTTGGGCAGCTCGACGTACATACTGTCTTCTAGTCCACACACTTCAAGCTCTGATATAACAAAACTGTTCATGAGCTTCTGTTTTTCAGGTGCATCTTGGCCCATGGTGCTGAGAAGTATTCTGGCTGGTTTCCCTTTCACGTTAAGTTTCCTTTGCAGGTCTTCAGTGCAGAACGTCGCCGTGCTTCCCGGTCAAGAAAGGCGTATGTTTCTACGTGCCAGTTGCTGTTCTTCGATTTCACTTTCACCGGTACTATGGACAGCACACATTCCGCTTCTCCGGCCCCAGTGAGGCCACAAGACTCTTGTGAGATGGGAACCTCTGGCTCTAGCTCCTCATTAGTACTAGCACCATCTTTCTTTTCTGATGAGGTAGAGTTCTCATCCTTCTGTTTGTGCAGAATGTCGGGGTGCTTAAATCCACACTCTGTGCACTCCAATTTTCGTTTGCAAGATTTGCTGAGATGGCCAGGAATTAAGCATGAAAAACATAGACCCTTTGTTTTCAGAAATTCCACTCGTTCTTGATGGGGCTTGCCTTTGATCTTACTGCATGATGCAAGAGCATGAGCCTGCTGCTGACAGTACAGACATGGCTTCTCAAAGGCATTGACTGCTTGACTACTGCTTACAGGCTTGACCTTGGCAGGCCTGTCTTGAGGCTCTTTGGCTTGAGGAACCACATTGGTTGCAAAGCTGCTTCCTCGAACCTCCTTCTTCACAGTGTGCTTTGCCTTTTGATTTGTCTTTGCAGCTGTGGTTGAGCGCCCATCAGAGATATCACCAAAGAGTGGGTCAACTGCAATCTTAGCTTGGCGGTCTATGAAGTCCACCAAGTCTGTAAATCTGGCCCTATGACCATGTTTTTCTTTCAGGTCGTAAGCTACTGTTCGCCAACGTTCTTTCATTTTGTAGGGCAGTTTGGATATCAGTGAGCGCAGGTTTGTAGGATTATCCATCTCTTCTAAAAATTCAATGTCCTCCATAGAGTTTCGACATCCAATCAGGAACATTGCATAAGCGTTTAACGCTTTTCCATCATCTGCCTTCACTTGTGGCCATTTGAGAGCTTTCTCCATATAGGCACTGGCTATCCGGAGCTCATCTCCGTAATGCTTTTTGCAGAAGGCGCTTTGCTTCTCTATAGCCCTTGCTTGGTGTCATGTGAGCACAGCTACGAACAAGCTCTTGGTCAATAGATGAACTACCTGTTATAATTTCTGATTCTAATTCATGGCCTAATAATACATCTGGCCAGGATGAACTGCAAGCACCAGGAGAACATACTGCAATGCACAGGATCTGATCCTGGTGAGACGCAGGAGCAGCCCGGCCAGGAATCACCCCACAGAGCCCAGCCCCTCCAAGAGGTAGAGCCTCCGAACCAATGCAGAACAGTCCAACAGAAGCGGATCAAGTGGCCTTCAGCTAAAAGCCAGGCAGTGTGGTCACAGTTCGACGCAGACATGAGCCAGATCTGGAGACTACAGCCAAGGGGGAGGTGGACCGGCGTCCTGAGACCATGACGGCAATCGTAGTCAGCTATGCAGCCGAGAGGTTTGGCCACATTGAGAGCAGGAACATCAAGACGAAATACACGATGCCACCCTGATTCACAAACTGCGTCCATCTTGCCCGAGATCCTGTGGCCTCTGCTGGTGTATACAGTACCCAAAACAACAGTTGAGGCCAGTGAGAGAAATATCAGCAGCTACCTGCGTAGATGGCTTGGTCTACCATGCAGTCTGAACAGCTCCATCCTGTATGGAACTAGTAACATCCTGCAGCTCCCATTCAGCAGACTTGCCAAAGAGTCCATGGTGTCCAGAACACGGGAAGTCCTGCAGTACAGGGAATCCAGGGATTCAAAGGTGACATTGGCTGGCATCTGGGTGCGGACAGGCAGGAAATGGAGGGCAGACAAAGCTCTGGAGGTGGCGGAGTCATGGCTGAGGCAGAAGGCACTGATGGAATCCATAGCCACAGGGCATACAGAAAATGACTTCTTCCTGTTTTGTTTGCTTTTCGGCTTTCCCCCCCTCCCCCTTTTTTTCTTTCTGTTTTCAGGCTGTGGCAGGAGGCGTGGCTGGTCTCCAACACGCAGACGAGACACACCTGATCAACATCACCAAGCAATCACCCTGCCTCTATGAAAACCCAGTTCCTACTTGACTCTGTGCCAGATGATTACCGTATCATCGTCTGTGTCTTGTTCTGCGACTAGGTCTCAAGGATTGTGACCAGCTTGCCTCCTACATTCACTGCCTGGTCTTGCCCTGGGAATCTTTCTGCTAAGCATTTGCTTAGAGACAATAAAGTAGTGGTGGGCAAGTGAAGCCTCATGACGCACTGAGGCTTTCCTAACAATTGTGCCGAAAGAGATTCAAAGCTTCAAAACTTCACTGACGGTGACATCTGGTGGACAACTGAAGCAATAGCAACCTCTAAAGAGCTCGACTGAAGCACTGGCACTGTTTCAATCCCATGACAGCAATAAAAGTTCAGAAAAGTCTGTGTGGTCATTCAAGTGTTTTGTTCATTCATACCAAATAATGATTATATTGTCATTACAATAAAATATGCAGATGCTCTCCCCCATACTCTAAAACACATTCCAGATTAACCCAAAGAATAAATTTGTAAATTTCCCCATTGTGGGATTAATAAAGTTAATCTAATCTAATCTAATCTAAAATGCAAATTATGTTAAGGGTTAAATGTTGATTAAGGGTTTATTTAAAGCTTTGAGCTTTATTTAAAAACGGTACTAAAAGTTCCTAACAGGATTAGAGATCCTTCCTACTTTGTAAATGATCATGGTGTTTGAATTCAGAAACATTGTTGTTTTTTTGTGAAGTGTTTTTAAGGAAAATCTAAAAAGGGGGTTTACCTGTGCAGAGAAACTGGAATGCAATCCTTTAGAACCCCAGTGGCTCCTGCAGAGCATGGCCTGACAAGAGCAGTTCCCACACTGGGTCTTGATTCATTTAGACTAACATATTCTCCTTGCTGCAACTGGTTTCACTAATACACAACAAATCAATGGGGTGATGAGTTGTTAAATCATTGACCAATAGGGACTTAAATGACAGTGAGCTCACACAGCAAAAAAGCCAGTGTTAAATCAACTCTGAGAGTGTTAAATTTAACACCAGGAAAGTGTGTTTATGCGTCCACTCTTTTCAGTGTTAATTTAACACTAACACTAGTGTTAATGTTCTTACACTCAGCTATAGTTATTTTAACACTGTAGGGAGATCAAAATTAACACTGGATAACACGTGTAGTGTCAGCGTTAGTGTTTTTACACTCAGCTATAGTCATTTTAACACTGTAGGGAGTTCAAAATGACACGTGTAGTGTAGTGTCAGTGTTAATGTTTTTACACTCTGCTCTAGTTATTTCAACACTGTAAGGAGTTCAAAATTAACACATGTGTAGTGTCAGTGTTAGTGTTTTTACACTCAGCTATAGTTAATTCAACACTGTAGGGAGTTCAAAAGTAACACTAGCTAATGTGTATGTAGGGTTAATAGTACTCTACACTAGTGTCATTTTAATACAATGTAACACCTGCACCAATGGGTGTAAAATCTGACAAATCTATACCCACTCAATCTTAACCACCTGCAAAACCTATCACACAAAAAAATACACGAGGCAAAAACTTCTTTAGAAAAATAGACTTATTAAATGGCCACCACACCACATTAACAATTAACAGTCTGCATGGATTCACATATAATTACAGTATGGAACAAGGTACACTTGGTCATCAGTGTTATATGAAAATTGTCTATCACAAGGTCTGTAATATATCAGATCATTTACACAGATCACTGTGAAAAACTCATTTTTCTCTTCAATACCAAATGCATTTAAATGATCATCAAAAAAAATATCAGAGACTTTACAAATCAAAAGATAGGCATTGTTGTCTTTGACAATTATACTGTCAATCCTGTTGAACAAAGGCATCTCATTTTTAACTCCAGTAACCACATACATCCCAACCTGATACTCTGTGCCATAGTTTTTGACCCAGGAAGTGGTGGGAACTGATGACACATCAAAAGCTTCTTTCAGCACCTCTCCACCCTCTATACTGCTGACCAGGATTTCAGAAATCGGACCAAACTGTAATCTTTGGAAATAAAAGTTCTCAAAATGAAATGCTAACTGAGACTGATGTTTCTTAACCAGTGTCTTAGCAATATTTTTGAAGTTTTAACAGATTTCTTGAAGAAATTATGTTTTCCTTCAAATCGCATGCACCAAATGTGTATGAGTGGTCCAATTCTTCTAATACAGCTTGGGTAGTGGATCATATGGTGATGTTTTGGAATCAAATTGTGCTCTGGGAAGATGTATTTGAAAAGTGTGTGATGTTCAAAAATTAAATGTTTCAAATAGCAAGTCATACCATGAGTTACAGTTGGTGAAAACACAATGTTTACAATTTGAATTAAAAGGAGTAACAACTGCCAACAGGTATCCTCTCTGTTAACTAAATCTCCAAATATCAGCGGGGCATTGCGTAGGAGGCACCAAGACTGGATAGCATTAAGTCCAAGATCTTTGCTGTTGTCATCCACCAAGACTTTCTGTTAACTAAATCTCCATATGCACTCAGCATTGAAGTCCAAGATCTTTGCTGTTGTCAAGATCTCTGCTGTCATCCAGCTTAAGCCCACCTGGCCTGTTCTTTCTCTGCGTGTATCCATAATTAAAGCTAAACAATTCTTTCAGACAATGCACTCAGAGATATTGAATTCTTGATCAAATACTGAAACACAAGCTTTAACTCATATTGCACCACTCCTTCGAGCAGGTCATGCATTATGTCTACAGCGTAATTGTTTGATGAATGGAAAAACTGGAGAGGATTGAGTGGACAGTCTCGTTTGACACCAAATGTTGATTTCAAAGCAGGATTTTCTTGGATGACACGAACATGTTCAACATGAAGATCTTTTGAACGTAGAGTTAAACCTGGGTGATCTTCACTGAAAACTGACTGATATTCACTTTTCTCAGTTAAACATAATCTACAACAGTAAGTCGCACTGAATGATTCAACGAAACCAAAAAGTGCATGTAGAGCTAAATTGTCTCCTGTAACCTGAATGACTGAACCTTTCACAGGTGTAGCTGAAAAGGGCAACTGTATTCCTTCAGTCTCCAAAATCTTAAGATCATCAATAAGTGGCTTCAGAATTGGCTCAAACCCATATTTCTTCAGATCATCAGAGTGAAAGAGAGCGACAAGATGAATATTCATTAACACAGAATTGAGCTTTGGTGATAAATTTCTCAAAATAAAATAAACACATCCAAGTTTGTGCACTCCCTTTTTTGAGCCCAATGGATTGGCAGTTTCAAAATCGTCATAGTAGAGCTGGATCTGAAGAGCATGTTCTTGCTGAGAAAATAAACTAGTGACGTTGGTAACCAGAATATGTACAAAAAACAAATGAACAACCAGACTCTCCACAATTCAAGCGCAGAGACTTTCCGGGATACAATCCATGCTCAAACTTCAAATGTCTAAATAACACTGAACAACTGGTGTGGTGTACCTTGCAAATGTAACACGTGTACATTTCTGATCAAGATGTATCGGTCTTCAAACCTCACAGTGAAGAAGCCTCGCTCTGATTTCTTTCACCCGAGGACTCTCTTTCACTTTGCCAACGTCGATGCCAAACACGGTGGTCTGGATGAAGGTGAAGAAGCTGGACAGCAGCGATCGTCATAGGACAGGGCAAAAGCATAATGCGCCTTGAAGAGCTCATCAAATGCAGCAATTGGGGTCTGCATCCTGCAGGGAATGGCCTTCTGGTCCAGGATGATGTAGAAATCCTGGATGCTGTTGCGTCTTTCACCAACACCGAGAAGAAAGGGCTGTTTGGGGCCAGTTTCCTTAAGGAAGGTCTCCATGCTTGACCCCACCTGAGAGAGAGAGGGAGGGAGGGAGGGAGAGAGAGAGAGAGAGAGAGAGAGAGAGAGAGAGAGAGAGGGGTTGGGGGTTAATATTTGATAGTTGGATGTACACAAGTAATGAATTTATGGATGGATTCATGAATGAACACAACATGTATCATTAATTTATTTTTGTGTGATGGATGGCTGAATGATTTTTAACAATAGTGATGTACAGTCCTGAAAAAATACCTTCATGAACTGGATCAGGCGTCTAGTAGCCTCCGATGCACTCATCTTGCCGGACTTCTTGCCTTTTACTGTTGGAGGCAAGAGGTGAAGCAGCAGAAGGATGGCGGCCATCTCAGAGTCCCACTCTTCAGAATGCCACACTGCAGAATTAGAAGTGATATTTTTTTAGAAATGTCTTATTTCCTTGTAAGCATTACAACATCAGTTACAGTAAAGTTTTCTTAAATTACACCAAGGATTGAAAATGGTTAGCAGAAAAGTGCAGTTTGTGATTTGGAGTGAAGAAACATGAAAGAACACAACAATGTGGTCTTTCGTAGTGTACACTAAAGACATGTGCAATCTACTGTGTCCACTATTCAATTAACACTTACCACCATCATCAGACTCCTGTTGTGCAGACAGAAGTAGCTCATCCACATGCGGACTCGGGGTTAGATTCTTGCAGCAATCTGCGATGACTCTTGGTTTGAAAAATGTTGGCCACTTGGAAAGGAATTTACCAGACACTTCCTCGCCGAAGATCATTGTGAAGTCTTGGTCGATTTTAAACAGAAAAAAATTTTATGTGTGTGAGAATGAGAACACTGTTGTAATGGTGCTATGGGTGTCAATTCATAAACAGTCAAGCAAAACAAGGCAACCTCAAAATCATCAACAATTCATGCTTTTATGATTTACCAAGCCAGGTGTATCCATGAATCTAGGAAAGAGATCCAGGACAGTAGAGGCAGTATCCGGGTCTTGAACAACCTTTTGCCTGTGCTGGAATGTTGCCTTCATCTTATTTTTGACAAGGGTTGTATCACTTGAGTGTTTCATCATCGATATGGCTCCCCTGCATTCATCACCGGTCAACTGCTTCTCATCTGAATGGATACTGCGTGGAGTCTTGGGGCCCTCTTGGAAAGTGGTCCTGGATTTCTTGCTGTCTTGAGCAGAGTTCCGCTGGACAGTTTTCAGCCTCCATGCTAGGTAGCCGGAACCACTCTGGTGATCATAGAAATGTTCCTGTTGATAATGAAAAACGCATCAACTCACATCCACAGATGAAAAACTCCAGGAAAACCCTTTTTAGCAACAGACAAGAACAGTTAACACACAACGTATGGTGATGCATTACTGTTTATGCTCACATAGCCATTCTTGGAATCCGGGTCCTTCAATTTAGGGAACAGTGTTGTAATCCCAAGTGCATAGAGGATCCGCACATTCACCGGAGGGACCCTCCTGAAAAGGGATAGATGTGTCATTCCTCCAAAAACCGAAAATTTCATTTATGTTTGTGCACATGGGTGTGGGTGAAGACTTAATCGGCAGTGACTTTTGTATGTAAAAAAAACAACCACAACCTGTTATTGCAAGTGCATTCACTTACCCATGGCTCTCCACCATATCTGCCACAAGAATGTTCACCATCTTTCTTCTTGTAACATCACTGATGGCGCTTGTTTCTCGTACTCTTTGAATATTTCCTTTCCACCAGGCTTTGAATACAGAGCGACTCTGACATTCTGAAATGACAATTGCATGACATTCACACTGCAGGTACAATATGTGAGCCTGCCTGCTGAAGCTGCAGTACTAATATACTTAATGTCAAATTTTAATATAAGGTTTGACATCGGCCTAATTGACATCAAGGTGAATATCAGGGGTTAACTTACATCTCTTGCAACGTTGCTATCCAGGGGTCCTTCAACCAGCTGTCTTTTCCGAGCTTTGGTAGATTCCAGTATCAGCGTTGAGTCAGAACCTGATGATGACCCTTGGGATGCACGTGATGGTGATGGTGACCAGTCTGATAAAGATGAGCCCTCTGAGAACTCCTCCTCAGCATTTCTACCTAAGAAAACACACAGCCACACATTGTAAATGATATAATGAGAGGAAACGAGTTACAGTTCAATTTACTATAAAATTAAAAAATAAGCCTGCAATCCCTTACCATCACACTCTTCAGCCTTGAAAGATACATCAGATGACTTCAAGAGTTCATCAAATATATCAGAATCCACTTCCACGTTTGAAGAATCCTTCAGGCTCAAGGAAGCAGAACCTGGCAAATTGAATTTTGCCAGCGCTAAAACAGAAGATACTGTAGATAAGCAAGATTTGCAAGGGACAAACCTGCATTAATGAACAGAGCTAATGAACTATAACTACACCGGCATTAGCAGAAAAGCTAATTTTCATTCATTGTCTCTAGGAAAAAACATTAGAAAACCCTAATGCACAAATAAACATGACTGTCTATTTAGCGTACCTGCTTGCAAAAACTGGGAGTAATTGTACTCATCCTCCGCCTGTGGTACCCTGACCCATTTGCTGACTCCTTTATACTCTACAGGAACCAGCATGTTGCTTCAAATACAAGAATGGAATAGCTTGTTATTATCTGTAAGTTTTTTACATTTACACCAAGTATATCAGCAGCAGGGCGGGAGGCTGGGAGCTGGGGGGGAGCTGTTGGCTTGCAGTGCATTAAGTGTTGGAATTACCGCAGCTACCGTGCACATTTAGGTTAAGCAGCCCAGCGCGACATGACACTGACAGAGATGAAGGAAAGTGACATGCTGTTTTTAAAAAAGCAAAAACATTGTCAGAGACTGTGACGGACCCAAATACCAGTGTCTTGTTAATTAACATTAATGGGAAACATTGTGAGCCATGACGTTACACTTAACCCAACACTACCAAATAGAATGTAGGCCTCATAGCATTCCCACTTAAAACTTTTAACAGATTTTTACAATGGATGTCTATGGGAGAAATCTTCAAACCTACGTCTACTACTTCTATTACTTTTATTACTACTATTACTACTACTAACTACATTACTAATTTTTTTTACTACTATTACTTTTACTACTATTACCATTACTACTATTACTACAACTAAACAGTTGGGATTTAACTCAGTACATTAAGTCTGAAATTGATATGGATTGATCAGAAGTTGCTATATATTTATTTGAAAACTATTTACAGAACAGCCTCAAAATTGAGATTCAAACAAATGTTTTTGATCACAAAAGTAAGAGACCTATTTACAGAACAAGTTTTTTATGAACTCAGAACATGGATAGCATATTTTTAAGTGCATGAATTAATAACACATGCAGTAGGAAATTATGTATTACTTGTATTATGTATTATAGATTATGTATATTATATATATATATATATATATATATATATATAGTACATTATATATTTATATAATATAATATGTATTCAAAGCCTATAAAAAGATTATATAACCTACAGTATATAAAGCTTAATTTGTAATATTTATAATATTATATTTATTTTTATGAACTGCAGTGAGAAAGTGTCAGGTACTGCATGTAACCATATACAATAAAAATACTAATGTAGGCTACTTTGTGTGTTCAGCTATATGTGTGTATGTGTAAGTGGTCTGTAAGACTGTTTATTTTTTAATGATCTGTGTGAACTTGGTGATTCATGCAAACATCCAGTGATGGCAAACAGGGAAATAATATGTCAGCCTTGTTCACTGTGTTCTTCTCAAAAGCACCGCGTTCAGTACGAGCAAAGTTTTCCAACTGACTTTATGTCACCTGCCAAACTAACAGCGAGCAGACGTCTAAAAAAAAAAACGAGCGAAGTGGAGGCAGTGAACGACGCGACATGAGCAGTTTTCAGCTCTGTCTTGTCAAATGCAGCGCGTACGTTAAGAAACAAGTTCACCAAGTAACTTTAAATATCATACGAACCGAAATACAGGCGAGGTGTTCAATCACTGTCTGTGTGTGTGCGCGCAGCAGGGGGGGGGGCGGGCGCTGTGTTACTTTTTTACTACTGCTAATTTTAATACTATTACGATTAAATTTACTACTACCATTACTATTACTACCCTTTAGCATTTTATGTGAGATTTCTGCATTTTCAGCTGCTTTTTTCAAAATTATTTTCAGCAATGAGCATTCCCACTGGATTTTTTGCTAGGAAATGCAATTTTTCTAGTTACAATGTGCATTGCACATGTGTAATGTTGTCATATTATACTCGTATATTGTACAAATCTTTTCAATATATTCCCATTACTCAAAAAAAAAAAAAAAGACACTTTGAATAATTTGAGGAACCCTATCCAGGTAAACCCTTGCCCTGCGCAGTGTGGGCCAGGGCTAGCTAAGCGCTCCCGCTAGCTAGCTAAGCTAACGGCCAAAGTAAACCACAAAAACACACACACAAAAAACAATTTTATCGACTGAAACTTATCTTACCGTAGAAAGAAGAAGCTTGGACGACATAAGTTAGACTGCAGTCTGAGTGCTGACGATGCTGACTTAAGCTGCTGACAGCGTGTGCCACTGCACTGCCAAGAGCAAATGATTCGGTGGGTGTGGCCAATTGAACGAGCCAGAGAGTGTTAATTCAGAGTGATTCTGTGAACGACGGATATCCACTCTTACACTATCAGGAACTGACTCTAGGGGGAGTTCATTTCAATCAATTCTGAGTAAAAGTAATACTAACCCCTGTTAATTTACACCAACACTAAAAAAATAACACTGGCACATTTACTGTGCATAGTCTGTATTTAATTGTAGTAGTTGTGCTCGTTTTTAAGAGCCACTCCTCCTTTGTTTATTATGGATTCATTTAATTTTGGTGGTCGGGACACAGATACAGTCTCTTGATGAATTAACATAAATGAATAATGGCCAAAAAGGCACCATGCAGTAATGCTTTTCAGCCAAAAGTTTGATGTCTGCACAGAGCAAAGAGGTGGGGCGAAAATTACTACAGAGAACAGGATCGTCTTCATTTTTTAATTTGGAGAGATAGTAGCCTGAGGTAGTGCAGGGGGCAATATGGCAGTTTGTAATGATTCATCAAACATATGAAGCATCAGTGGGGCCAGTTCATCAGCAAGCGTCTTCAGAGCCTGGTCATTTTCCATTCTGCATCGACATGAGGACACATTTATTTGGGCAGCTGTGAAAGGGTTCATCCAACCTGGAAGAAGTTTCATGATCAATTGAAGAGATGCTTAATGACTTCAAAAGTTTTCATATTGTATCTCATCAGATGAGCTCTCAGAAGTATACAAACAAGAAAATATTAAATTGGTCAATGATGATAGTCAGTGCAGTTATGCTATTCACAGTTTTAAGAGTATAAAGAGTATCTATACACAGATTACTATGAAAGAAAAATTATACTGTTATTATAGGGATTGTGTGTGTGTGTGTGTGTGTGTGTGTGTGTGTGTGTGTGTGTGTGTGTGTGTGTGTGTGTGTGTTGATTTGAAGACGTCATATTTCTCTCTCCTTTGATGTCGATATGATGTCAAGGTTGCTCGGTAACACGATTTTGACTTTGATGACTCGATGACCTTGATCACTTGAGAGAAACGCCTTTGCTGAGGAAGAGTCATCGTCCTTCTGTTACGGATCCGACCAAAAACTTCCTGATATCTCAGACGACCAAACTCTTGGGAGACAACTGTTAAAGACAATGGAGATACCGCAGGTAACAAGTGAGACTCTGCGCCCACTGGTTGAGTCCGTGTTCAACCGAATCACACCACAGCAGTTCGAGCTGTTGAAGTCAGGTGGACCAGACGACCAGACTTTAGTGCTGCTCGCTCGCCGAAATGCTGCAACAGATGATTTGCATGTTAACAGTGATTCTGTTGAAGGCTCACAGTCACCATGAGACGGTGACGGAGAAGATGGTTCAGACAAGCCTGGGTGACACCGTCAGTCAGAGCTTTAAGGAGGCTCTGGGTGTTCAGGACGACGCCTCTTGTGACAGCTCTGAACAGCTCAACGACTTGATGGTGAAGGAAGTGACCGAGTGTGTCAGTTCAAGTTCAAGTTCCCCCCGGTGTCTCTCCTGGTGCGCGCACCCCGCCCAACAAACTGAACGAAATGATTGGTCATGCCAGCACAATGCTGAGGAATTTCGGGACCAAGGTGAAGAAATCCTTGTGTCCAGGGCCGAGAAGACAACGGAAGAAGGACGCCACAGCAGCTCTCTTCGCAGAAAGTCCCGAGAGGAGTTTTCATCAGACAGCAGCGCCAGCAACGTCAGCAGCGTAAGCGAAGACATCCAGAGGATAATAAAAAAGAGGCGTGTGAAACCATCGAGCCGCTTCTGGATGAAGTGCCAGACAACGAGTACATGCTGCTGCAATCGGAGTCTTCTCAGGAGATCCAGATCGCCGCGATTTCCATCGCTCAGACAATGGTTGACACCAGAAGGAGCCCAGAACACAGTAAGTCTGAAACCGAACAGGGCACGAAGAGCACGCGCTTCAAGATCAGAAACGTTTTCGCGAAGCGGTATGCTCGGCACTGATCCATCGCATCGTGGCGAAAATCAAGGCAAAGTTCCACCTGAAAAGGAAAGATGAACGCGAGTCAATCGAGTCATTCATGACGGGCGTGGACAATCTGCTTCTTACGGAGACGGATGGAAAGGAGCTGTGTGTTTACGGGCAGTTAGACAAACTGTCAGCGGAGAACCGACTGGTCTTCACCAAATCTCTGACTGATCTCCTCTACTGGCACGTCACAGACATATTTCCAAAGAGGCTGAGACCGGGGTATTGCAGCACAGTGTCCGTTCCTGCGTCGCACCTTGACATGTACATTGCCATATGGAACAGTGTGATCGGGTTCCAGGTGATGATGCTGTGGTGGCTGAACACCCAGGCTGCCAGACAGAGCGGCAGGGTGATGGCCAGTTTGTTGGACACCGTGTCGCTGGGGCATCCGTCAGAAGAGGCACACGAGAAGAAGAAGATGGCACTCAAGTTCATCGTGATGAGGGTCGTCGCGAGAGATACGCAGAGAGGCCAGACTGGACTGGACTTTTTACAAACACGGAGGCCATCATTGAAAGTTTGTTGGAATCCGCATGGGCCGAACTCTCGGACGTGGACTTGGATTTCACCGCAGCCTCTCTTAAGCGCCTGGAGAAAGCCATTTGGAAAGACTTGCGTGAGCAGTTTGGCTGTGCAGAGCTCATCTACTTTAGTTTGATATCAGGAGAGCCAAAACGTGATCATTTCTTTATCTATTCTCTCAAACGTCACCTGAGAAAACAGCGTGGCCCCATCGCCAAAACAGCGGCCCCATCGCCAGATTCTTCTCATCCATATGCAACATCTTCAGATGTGCACATAAGGTCCATCCACTTTATTAAGCATCACTTAATGCTCGCCTGATGCCTGTCTATGTTTGTGATAAAGTGGGTTATGATGATCCGTTAACGATCGCTAATTAGTTCTTTAATATGCAAATTAAGCGACGCTATTTCGGCGCTATTATGAGACAAAGTTCACTGTTTAGCGATCTACGTTTGATGTTTAGTGTAATAAATGACTTGCTTATTCTTACTTAAGACAAAGCTCCATTTAAGTTAGCATGTGCTCATTATGCTAGCACACGTCTCATTTGCTTTGTATTGTGTTGATTTCAGATACCAGATAGAGTCATGCAGACAAACTGTTAGCACCACAAGCAGTTGGTAAACTGGAGTGTGTTTCAACATTAAAACTCCACAAACGGCTCTACTGTGTCTGGCCTCGCTCTCTGATCAGAGTGTCTGTGTGGCTGAGGTGTTCTGGCGAATCCCCCTAAAACAACATAAAGTCAGCTCTCCGCAATACCGAACACCACGCATCATAAAAGCAATCTGGTCTATGCAGTCCAATGCAGTGAGGAATGCAAGGAGCAAACTCCTCAGGCCTCAACTCCACTGTCTACTTGCACCTCAAGGAGAAAGCCCACTCCTTTGAGGACACCAATGTTCATATTTTGGACAGAGAAGACAGATGGTTCGAAAGAGGTGTAAAGGAAGCCATCTATGTTCAACTGGAAAAACCATCTCAACAGAGGAGGAGGTCTTTGACACCACCTATCTCCTACCTACAATACTGTCCTCTCTACACTTCCCAAGAGATTCAAAAACAACATCTGTTCACAAATGGCCTCATGTGACTCCAACGATTCTGTCATCACAACACAATGGAGCACTAACGAAGTCAAAACTACCATCCCCAACGACAGTCACTCCTACAGCTGTTGTTGTGTCGACTATCACTCAAAAGACTGTCATTGCACACTCATGATGCTATGACATCATTGGCCTTGTGACAGTCCCCCACAGAGGTTAAATACCCTGGATCTCCTCACCAGTTTATCAGACGAGCTCACCCTCGTCAGACCAGCACGACCTGATGAAGCCTTTGATGAGAGGTGAAACATTTTCTAAGACCTATAACCAAGTCCAGTTGATGTCGATTAACATTTCCTTGAGATAAACATGTCCTGGGCAAATGAGAATATTCACAGCCTTTTGTGGAGATTCTTCTTGTGAGAGGACAATCATTAAATCCCCTTAAATATCTCTATGGAAGGATGAGTTTTTTCAATCAATTGCGAAAAAAAAGTTATAAAGTGTATTTTTGACTGATAAAAGCTTGGGGCTCAGATATGAGGCTTTCAGTCAAAGTTACACTTTTGTGAGACTTTTGAACATCTACTGTAAAAACATATCAGATTTCTGTGCCAGCTGACTGATCTCTGCTGAGGCTCAGGAGGTAGAGCTGCTTCCACCACCACCACCATGTCCAAGAGTTCACTGTTCACTGTGTGATTTCTGCAACAAATAAAGTGTCAGGGAGCTCAAACTGCAGCACAGTTTGTCACGATGTGTTTTCAATGACACTTCTTGTGTGTGTGTGTGTGTGTGTGTGTGTGTGTGTAGTCATCCTTCCAGGTCCTGCATGAGGGAAGTCCTGGAAGAAATCGACAAAGTCTGTTACTACAGCTTCCTAATGAGCCTGGCTAAACATGAGACCATCAATGAAACCATCGGTCGGTTCAGCATCACACAGTACCCCCCCCCCCCTTATTTCTGAGTGCCTTGAGGGAGTTTCTGCCAATTTAGCACAAACCTCCACTTTGGACTCAAGGATGAGCTGCTTAGAAATTGGTTGGTCAAAGTTCAAAGGTCAATGTGAGCTCTGTTTTTGTTCATAACTCAATAATTCATAATTCAGTAATTATGACAAAACTGAACACAAATGTCTGATAGGATAAAATGATGAAGTGATGACCTTATTCCCCAAAAGGTTCAAAGGTCAAAGGTCAAAATACTTCAACCAGTCCGTCTGACACCAACAGTCACACCACAATGAAAGTCACTGAGATCTGATGAACTGGAGCTGCTGACCTGCACCTGCAGGACTTTATACACAGCACATGGTGACGATAGTTTTGCTGAACATTTCAGATCAGCAAAGATCCTGGTTCTAATGAGGCCACACAGAGATGTGTTAAGATCAGAACCAGAAGCCCGACACTTTCCAAACTGACAGAGGAGGGAGCGTTATGAGTCAAAGATACAGCAGGGGGTTAGTTTTTGTAGTTTGGCTCAGTCATGGAGGCAGCCATCGTACTTTAAAACCTTAAGTGCCCAGTTAACACAGTTTACATCAACACTTCTATTCCTTCTTGGAGAAGGTTCAGAGCAAGCAACACATGGAGGATGTCTTTATCTATGATGTCCTTTGCAAGCCCACAATGTCAAACTACTGCACAAACATACTGTGCTCTTTTTTTTTTTTTTACACTTTTCTTTCACTACACTTTCACTTTTTTTTTTTTTTTTTTCAAGTATTTTACTATTCACACTGTAGGATATTGTCAAATGGCAACCCAATAAGACCATACAAATCCTTTGTCTTTTGTCTTTATGTTTACACATGTAGCAGACACAGACACAGTTCTGTTTGTCTCCTCTGGATGAATGTTATTTCAGTCTTCATTCTCATTAATAGAGACTTTCCTCCTTGTGTCTGCAGGAGTGTTACCTGGCAAGGCGGAGTTACTCCTGGACCCAGAGATGGACCAGGAGCTGGACAAACTGTAAGAGCGTGTGTATACACACACACACACACACACACACACACACACACACACACACATCACATAGGCAGGGTACCTACAATACACACACACACTCCAGCTCACTAAACCCAGCCACTGGGGATGCACATGCCAGTGCAATCCCACTGCTGCTCCTGAGCCTGGAGGAATGGGAGGGTTGTGTGTGGAAGGGCATCTGGCTTAAACAACCTATGCCAAATCACATAAGTGGATGGTGATTGAGTGTGGCGACTGCGAACAACAGAAATACAATGACAACTTCCTGGATCCCCTTTTTTTTGTCCCTTTCCGTCCAGTATCGCCCAGATCTCAGTGAGTCCTGGCAGCAACAGCAGTGGCAGCGCAGTGGGGGGGGGGGGGAGCTGCTGAGGAAGGCCTCCCCAAGGAGGAACATCCACCACCGGAGGAAGATGGAGGTGGAGAGCGACGGCTCCACGGAAGAGACGGACTCCTCTGAAAACTGACCCCTGACCTTTCACCACTCTGCGACACGTCGCCCTCCGTCCTGAAGTCCTGAATGCGCAGCGCGCTGTATGGCACACGTCAGAACTTTCTCGCCCACCATTTGTTACGTAAACTCACACATTAGTAGAGGAGGAGTGTGCATCAGTGCAACAGAACCCTCAGCACTGTGACAGAATACACCACTGTGTCATTTAGGTTGCATATTGTTCTTCATATGCTGTGTGATCCTGATGATGTGCAAGTCCCATGTCTGCACACGGTCACATGATGTTCCATTGTCGTGCAGCTGGAGTAAGTTTGAATTTTACTGTTATCTTTCCACACAAAATGTGGTTATTCCCATATTTCTTGGCTGTTAGGAATGTTGTTTCTTTTGCTTGTAATGACCACAGCCACACTGAATAGCAGCAATAATCCTCCAGTCAATACTCAATAAAACATATTGACAATTCTCTCTGATGTTCTTTTGTTGTCATGTTGGAGAGGCCTCTGAAATGTTAAACCATCATGAAAGACCAAAACTCCCCACTGAATGTAAAACTAATAAAGTAGCCAAAGTTAGCGGCTACTTATTAAGCAAAACAAGGATATATTGCTGTTTGACATTGACAGAAATAAAAGACATGACATTTGAGTTGAAAGGAAATGCTTTATATTTAATAAAAAGCTGATAGGTGTACAGTATATAACAATGGGCATACATGATGATTTGATTTCCTGAATGAAGTCACAAGTATTATAATAAGTCCAACATCACTTGAAGTAGCAGATAAGACAAGAGTTTCAGTTGTTACCAGCGGTATCTCCATTGCCTTTAACAAATGTATAACTATGGTAGGGGTCTAGTTGTTCGTAATATCGACATAACGTATTTTTGTTGCAAACGTGTTTTTGGTCAGGTCAGGTCAGTTTTTGTCAGGTGAATATATTGTTATTCACCACAAGTTGGGAAGAAACCGGAGCACCCGGAGTAAACCCTTGAAGTGCCTGACTCCATGCGCAGGTGGATCATGGACTTCCTGTCAGACAGACAGCAGTTCGTGAAGCTGGGGAAGCATGTCTCCAACACCCAAACCATCAGCACCGGAGCTCCCCAAGGCTGCGTCCTTTCTCCCCTGCTATTCTCCCTGTACACCAACAGCTGCACATCTGGCCACCGATCTGTCAAAATCCTCAAGTTCAAGTTCTGGCGACACAACTACAACAATCACATCATCGGACTCATCTCTGATGGGGACGAGCCGGCCTACAGGAGGGAGATGGACCGGCTGGTGTCATGGTGCAGCAGCAACAACCTGGAGCTCAGTTCTCTAAAAACAGTGGAGATGATGGTGGACTTCAGGAAGGGCCCCCCTGTTCTCCCCCCTGTTCTCCCCCCACTCCATCCACGACACCCCTGTCACCCCTTTGAGTCCTTGAGTCCTTCCGCTTCCTGGGCACCACCATCTCCCAGGAGCTCAAGTGGGAGCAGAACATCAGCTCCCTCACCAAGAAGGCTCAGCAGAGGATGTATTTCCTGCAGCAGCTGAAGTTCAACCTCCCAGTGAAGATGCTGGTGAACTTCTTACACTGCCACCATTGAATCAATTCTGGCATCTGCAATAACAGTGTGGTTCGCTGCAGCTACGGCCAGGGACAAGGCCAAACTCTGCAGAGAGGGTGATCGGCTGCAGCCTCCCATCTCTCCAGGAGCTGTTCATCTCCAGGATCTCTCCAGGACATGGAGACATGCAGCCAGGATTGCTGCTGACCCCTCTCACCCTGGACACAAACTGTTTCAGCTTCTTCCAAACAGCTTCTTCCCCACTGCAGTCAGCCTCATGAACAATGCCCCTGCCCCTGAACAACACCCCCCCCCCAACCACTTGCACCCTTGCTGACTTGCACTGTCAGACACTTCTCACCCTGCGCTTCCCCACACATATTCTTATTTCTTATTCTTACTCATAATCTCATTTACTATACTATTATTATAGTATATATATATATTACATTCCTTTTCACCCACATGTATATAATCCCTACCTACTTTTAAATTGTGTTTTAACTTTATTTGCTTTTTTTTTATTTTTTTTTTTCTGTTCTACCTCTATTATTATTATTGTTGTTGTTGTTGTTGTTTTTGTTGCTATTTTGCTTATTTTGCACCTTGCACCAAACCAAAATTCCTAGTGTTGTAACCTGACCGTTACTGTACCTGGCAATAAATCCTTCTGATTCTGATTCTGATCTATCTTATCTTATCTTATCTTATCTATCTATCTATCTATCTATCTTATCTATCTTATCTATCTATCTATCTATCTATCTATCTATCTATCTATCTATCTATCTATCTTATCTATCTATCTATCTATCTATCTTATCTATCTATCTATCTATCTATCTATCTCTATCTTATCTATCTATCTATCTATCTATCTATCTATCTATCTATCTATCATCTATCTATCTATCTATCTATCTATCTATCTATCTATCTATCTATCTATCTATCTATCTATCTATCTATCTATCTATCTATCTATCTATCTATCTATCTATCTATCTATCTATCTATCTATCTATCTATCTATCTATCTATCTATCTATCTATCTATCTATCTATCTATCTATCTATCTATCTATCTCTATCTATCTATCTATCTATCTATCTATCTATCTATCTATCTATCTATCTATCTATCTATCTCTATCTATCTATCTATCTATCTATCTATCTATCTATCTATCTATCTATCTATCTATCTATCTATCTATCTATCTCTATCTATCTATCTATCTATCTATCTATCTATCTATCTATCTATCTATCTCAGACAAGGCATCATTATTAAGTGATGCTTAATAAAGTGGATGGACCTTATGTGCACATCTGAAGATGTTGCATATGGATGAGAAGAAGAATCTGGCGATGGGGCCACGCTGTTTTCTCAGGTGACGTTTGAGAGAAATAGATAAAGAAATGATCACGTTTTGGCTCTCCTGATATCAAACTAAAGTAGATGAGCTCTGCACAGCCAAACTGCTCACGCAAGTCTTTCCAAAATGGCTTTCTCCAGGCGCTTAAGAGAGGCTGCGGTGAAATCCAAGTCCACGTCCGAGAGTTCGGCCCATGCGGATTCCAACAAACTTTCAATGATGGCCTCCGTGTTTGTAAAAGTCCAGTCCAGTCTGGCCTCTCTGCGTATCTTCGCGACGACCCTCATCACGATGAACTTGAGTGCCATCTTCTTCTTCTCGTGTGCCTCTTCTGACGGATGCCCCAGCGACACGGTGTCCAACAAACTGGCCATCACCCTGCCGCTCTGTCTGGCAGCCTGGGTGTTCAGCCACCACAGCATCATCACCTGGAACCCGATCACACTGTTCCATATGGCAATGTACATGTCAAGGTGCGGCGCGCAGGAACGGACACTGTGCTGCAATAATACCCCGTCTCAGCCTCTTTGGAAATATGTCTGTGATGTGCCAGTAGAGGAGATCAGTCAGAGATTTGGTGAAGACCAGTCGGTTCTCCGCTGACAGTTTGTCTAACTGCCCGTAAACACACAGCTCCTTTCCATCCGTCTCCGTAAAGAAGCAGATTGTCCACGCCCGTCATGAATGACTCGATTGACTCGCGCGTCATCTTTCCTTTTTTTCAGGGAACTTTGCCTTGATTTTCGCCACGATGCGATGGATCAGTGCCCGAGCATACCGCTTCGCGAAAACGTTTCTGATCTTGAAGCGCGTGCTCTTCGTGCCCTGTTCGGTTTCAGACTTACTGTGTTCTGGGCTCCTTCTGGTGTCAACCATTGTCTGAGCGATGGAATCCGCGGCGATCTGGATCTCCTGAGAAGACTCCGATTGCAGCAGCATGTACTCGTTTTCTGGCACTTCATCCAGAAGCGGCTCGATGGTTTCACACGCCTCTTTTTATTATCCTCTGGATGTCTTCGCTTACGCTGCTGACGTTGCTGGCGCTGCTGCTGTCTGATGAAAACTCCTCGGGACTTTCTGCGAAGAGAGCTGCTGTGGCGTCCTTCTTCCGTTGTCTTCTCGGCCCTGGACACAAGGATTTCTTCACCTTGGTCCCGAAATTCCTCAGCATTGTGCTGGCATGACCAATCATTTCGTTCAGTTTGTTGGGCGGGGTGCCGCGCACCAGGAGAGACACCGGGAACCCGAACTTGAACTGACACACTCGGTCACTTCCTTCACCACCAAGTCGTTGAGCTGTTCAGAGCTGTCACAAGAGGCGTCGTCCTGAACACCCAGAGCCTCCTTAAAGCTCTGACTGACGGTGTCACCACAGGCTTGTCTGAACCATCTTCTCCGTCACCGTCTCATGGTGACTGTGAGAGCCTTCAGAATCACTGTTAACATGCAAATCATCTGTTGCAGCATTTCATTTCGGAGCAGCACTAAAGTCTGGTCGTCTGGTCCACCTGACTTCAACAGCTCGAACTGCTGTGGTGTGTGATTCGGTTAACACGGACTCAACCAGTGGGCGCAGAGTCTCACTTGTTACCTGCGGTATCTCCATTGTCTTTAACAGTTGTCTCCCAAGAGTTTGGTCGTCTGAGATATCAGGAAGTTTTTGGTCGGATCCGTAACAGAAGGACGATGACTCTTCCTCAGCAAAGGCGTTTCTCTCAAGTGATCAAGGTCATCGAGTCATCAAAGTCAAAATCGTGTTACCGAGCAACCTTGACATCATATCGACATCAAAGGAGAGAGAAATATGACGTCTTCAAATCAACACACACACACACACACACACACACACACACACACACACACACACACACACACACACACACACACACACACATAATAACAGTATAA
Organism: Psettodes erumei; assembly: GCA_016785225.1. Taxonomy (NCBI): domain Eukaryota; kingdom Metazoa; phylum Chordata; class Actinopteri; order Pleuronectiformes; family Psettodidae; genus Psettodes; species Psettodes erumei. The sequence goes on along the minus strand of JAFBJZ010000336.1, from coordinate 20,124 downwards.
TTTTTTTTTCATAGTAATCTGTGTATAGATACTCTTTATACTCAGATTAAAACTGTGAATAGTATAACTGCATTGATGACCATCAATGACCAAATTTAACCAATTTTTATTCTTGTTTGTATATACTTCTGAGAGCTCATCTGATGAGATACAATATGAAAACTTTTGAAGTCATTAAGCATCTCTTCAATTGATCATGAAACTTCTTCCAGGTTGGATGAACCCTTTCACAGCTGCCCAAATAAATGTGTCCTCATGTCGATGCAGAATGGAAAATGACCAGGCTCTGAAGACGCTTGCTGATGAACTGGCCCCACTGATGCTTCATATGTTTGATGAATCATTACAAACTGCCATATTGCCCCTGCACACTACCTCAGGCTACTATCTCTCTCAACATTAAAAAAAAAAGAAGACAATCCTGTTCTCTGTAGTAATTTTCGCCCCACCTCTTTGCTCTGTGCAGACATCAAACTATTGGCTGAAAAGCATTACTGCATGGTGCCTTTTTTTGCCATTATTCATTTATGTTAATTCATCAAGAGACTGTATCTGTGTCCCAACCACCAAAATTAAATGAATCCATAATAAACAAAGGAGGAGTGGCTCTTAAAAATGAGCACAACTACTACAATTAAATATGGACTATAAGCTCACTGTCATTTAAGTCCCTATTGGTCAATGATTTAACAACTCATCACCCCATTGATTTGTTGTGTATTAGTGAAACCAGTTGCAGCAAGGAGAATATGTTAGTCTAAATAAATCAAGACCCAGTGTGGGAACTGCTCTTGTCAGGCCATGCTCTGCAGGAGCCACTGGGGTTCTAAAGGATTGCATTCCAGTTTCTCTGCACAGGTAAACCCCCCTTTTTTAGGTTTTCCTTAAAAACTTCACCAAAAAAAAAACAATGTTTCTGAATTCAAACACCATGATCATTTCAAGTAGGAAGGATCTCTAATCCTGTTAGGAACTTTTAGTACCGTTTTTAAATAAAGCTCAAAGCTTTAAATAAACCCTGAACCAACATTTAACCCTTAACATAATTTGCATTTATTCTTTGGGTTAATCTGGAATGTGTTTTTTTTAGAGTATGGGGAGAGCATCTGCATATTTTATTGTAATGACAATATAATCATTATTTGGTATGAATGAACAAAACACTTGAATGACCACACAGACTTTTCTGAACTTTTATTGCTGTCATGGGATTGAAACAGTGCCAGTGCTTCAGTCGAGCTCTTTAGAGGTTGCTATTGCTTCAGTTGTCCACCAGATGTCACCGTCAGTGAAGTTTTGAAGCTTTGAATCTCTTTCAGCACAATTGTTAGGAAAGCCTCAGTGCATCATGAGGCTTCATTTGCCCACCACTACTTTATTGTCTCTAAGCAAATGCTTAGCAGAAAGATTCCCAGGGCAAGACCAGGCAGTGAAGGCAGGAGGAAAGCTGGTCACAATCCTTAAGACCTAGTCGCAGAACAAGGCACACGCAGGATGATACGGGTAATCATCTGGCACAGAGTCAAGTAAAGTAGGAACTGGGTTTTTATAGAGGCAGGGTGATTGCTTGGTGATGTCGATCAGGTGTGTCTCGTCTGCGTGTTGGAGACCAGCCACGCCTCCTGCCACAGCCTGAAAACAGAAAGAAAAAAAAAAAAAAAAGGAGGGGGGAAAGCCGAAAAGCAAACAAAACAGGAAGAAGTCATTTTCTGTATGCCCTGTGGCTATGGTTTCCATCAGTGCCTTCTGCCTCAGCCATGACTCCGCCACCTCCAGAGCTTTGTCTGCCCTCCATTTCCTGCCTGTCCGCACCCAGATGCCAGCCAATGTCACCTTTGAATCCCTGGATTCCCTGTACTGCAGGACTTCCCGTGTTCTGGACACCATGGACTCTTTGGCAAGTCTGCTGAATGGGAGCTGCAGGATGTTACTAGTGCCATACAGGGTGGAGCTGTTCAGACTGCATGGTAGACCAAGCCATCTACTACATCTACTAGCAGGTAGCTGCTGATATTTCTCTCAGTGGCCTCAACTGTTGTTTTGGGTACTGTATACACCAGCAGAGGCCACAGGATCTCGGGCAAGATGGACGCAGTTTGTGAATCAGGGTGGCATCGTGTATTTCGTCTTGATGTTCCTGCTCAAACCTCTCGGCTGCATAGCTGACTACGATTGCCGTCATGGTCTCAGGACGCCGGTCCACCTCCCCCTTGGCTGTAGTCTCCAGATCTGGCTCATGTCTGCGTCGAACTGTGACCACACTGCTTGGCTTTTAGCTGAAGGCCACTTGATCCGCTTCTGTTGGACTGTTCTGCATTGGTTCGGAGGCTCTACCTCTTGGAGGGGCTGGGCTCTGTGGGGTGATTCCTGGCCGGGCTGCTCCTGTGTCTCACCAGGATCAGATCCTGTGCATTGCAGTATGTTCTCCTGGTGCTTGCAGTTCATCCTGGCCAGATGTATTATTAGGCCACGAATTAGAATCAGAAATTATAACAGGTAGTTCATCTATTGACCTTTTTCGAGTACAGTCTTCATTTGAGTCGTGTAGTTAATAACTGCTTAACGCCGCTACAATTTTTGGTCCTTCGAGCCAGAGTCGAGATTTAGTATAGCCACTATGGCTAGTGGTGGACACTCCGAGGGCAGACCAATGCGCCCCAAACGTACCTTGAACAGGCCCAAGCACTTAGATGACTATGTTACTGAGCCCCCTTCCAGTCTTAACACAATGGGTCAACGCACCCACAGCACTGTTAGCTTAGCTCCCCGTGTGACTAGACCCCCCGCCGATGTACCCATTAGCCGTAGCCTTGGTAATATAGCTCGACTGACTGCAACTAGCCCGCCTCAGTCCGGACTGTTAACCGAGTTTGATGTGTCTGACTACCCCTGTGACGACTATGACCAGGACCACTTGAAGTGTGATGTGACTCGTTCCAGACCTGACAGCCCAAGCTCAGTCCTCTCCGTTAGGTCAAGAGAAAGCGAAGCCAGACTATTCGACCTGGTCAGGCGTCAAGAGGAGGCCGCTCTCGAGAGGGAGCGCATGCAGTCCAAGGCCCTGTCCCAACAGGCCGAAGCGGCCCTGGAGAGGGAGCGCCTACAAGCCCGAGCTATGAGCCAGCAGGCTGAAATCGCCCTGGAGAGGGAACGGATCCAAGCTCAAGCCACGTCGAACCAGACCCAGGCCATGATCGAGGCCATGCTACAGCTAGCGAAGCAGAGCGACCAAACTGCAAAAGAGCTGGCGAAACAAAGTGACAGCACCATGAGAAGGTCTATGCAACTCATCGAAGACGTCATTCAGAGCGTCACGCCACTCCCTTCAGCCCGATCCTCAAGAAGGACATCGCCGAAACCTTCAAGAGAACATTCTCCGGACAGCTCCAACGGGGAGAACGCTGGCTTGAAGGAACCCGAACTAGACCCTATTAAGGAGGAACTGGATGAAAGTAGATTGCTGCGCTGCCACCTAGCGAAGCTGGCAGTGGAACAGCCAAAGCGAACAGCGCCTTCAGTCACAGGTAACGACATCGACCCCCCGAACTCAATCCCTGGGCCCGTCTACCCTCCACTCCTTCAAACCAGTCAGCGGGCCCCAGTCCTGGCACCCCCTACAACCGTTCAGCCCAGGTCAGAGCTCGCACAAGGCAACAACACCAATGTGCTGTCCCTCCTGAACTACCAGCCCCCTCCGCAGAACACTCAGGCTCCAGTGACCCCCGCCCTGCCTAACCACCAGCCGATGCTCCCGTACGTCGCCCCGCCCACCTTCCCCGATTTCAAAGTGGAGGACAGGGCGCAGTATTTGGAACTGCGCATGTGCCTGGATTCCCTCCTCACCGACGCCTATGACGAGAGGTACAAGTACGCCATACTGCTGCAACATATCAAGGTTCCCAGGGCACGTATGATGATCTCCGCGTTTGGCTGGTCCGATAAGCCTTACTCAGAAGCCATAGCGGCCCTCGATAGCCGTTACGGCCGTCCTTGGGACTTTATTCTTGCAGAGGTCTCAACCATCGAGAGACTGCCACCCGTCCGAGACAACCAGGCCCTGGATGACCTGTTCGTCAAGGTGCAGAACCTGGTAGGGATGCTGAAGTGCCAGGGCGAGGAGGGACTCCATGAACTTAACAGCAGCTCAAGCGCAAAGCGCATCTTGGAGAAGCTCCCGCCGTTCAGACAGGAGAGGTTCAGACGCTTGAACAACCGACTCCACCCAAGCAAACCAGGATTCTCCCTGATCGACCTCGCAACCTTCCTGCAGGAGGAGGTCCGCAGCCTCAGCCTGGACACACTCCTCTCAGGACCTGCCCCGAGAGAACGGAGAGACGGCAGAGCAAAGAGCCAAGGGAGAACCGCCACAGTGATGCACACCACTGGCGAACAGGAACAAGAACAGTCCCGAGCCGTCAGTAAGGGAAGCGCCTCAGGACAGAGCACAGACAAGAAGAGCCCACGCTGCTGTTACTGCGACAAAGCACACTGGCTAGCGAGCTGTGAGGGGTTCAAGAAAAAACTTTTCTATTCTGCCAGGATTCTGTTTCCACCGGGTTCTTTTCTACACAAAGTAAAGTTGAAGCTGTCAGGAACAAAGATTCTTAGAGTCCGGAGTCAAGCTCAAAAAGTCTTTACTGGTTGCAACACAGGATGTCACTCAGCAGCCCCGCACGTGTGCTGACCTACAGAGTGGCATACAGAGAAATAAAGAACATGGTTTTTATACTTTTCTAAATACATGAGTGTGTATTACAAAAGGCATACGTGACTAGAGACATGTATCCCCACATATGGGAGCTCAAAAGCAGGAAACCCTTTGGAAAATCCCTTACAGAACAGCAGAAAACAGGAAACTCCTTACAGGATTAAAATATATTTTTCAGACATCCTCAGGTCATCGTGACCCTCAGGCCATTGTCTGGACAGTAGAGGTAAAAAGTTCACAGGTGCACATGCACTCATAGTACATTTACCATTACATTCCCCCTTTTTTTGATCCGAAAGGATCAACTATATACAAGAACCTCATAAATCAAACATCCAACTGAATCATCCGTACTGGTTTACGACCAGTCATCATTAAGATTGTCTGAGGCAGAAACATCACAGAGCGGATGGCTGCTTTTTTTTACGAGGATAGAACCCTCTAGTGTCGAGCATAAGCATTATAAAGGTATGAAAAAGGGGAGGTTAACACATGACAGTCACACTATATTTCGTCATCGGAAGCGGTGTCCGTGTCTGAGTCAGAATGCGCAAAGTCAATAGCAGTCTGCGTTATAAGCACACTATCAACTAAAGAGACCGGGCTGTATTTCATCATTTGCTGGGTGAGACTGCGATCCACGGTGCGTGCGATAAGGCCACGGAGACACGGAATGAGGCAGCATCCGCAGAAAACGAAACATGCTAGAATAACTAAGGCGGTGGTAACAAGAGAGAGGATGATACTCTTCCATTTGCCAAAAGTGCTGTTCAGCCAGTGAGAGAGACCATATACACCAGAGTTTTCTGCAAGTTCCTGTCTAAGAGACGACAGCCCTTGTAGTGCTCTGGTAACTGAGCCATCTGGAGCTGTGTTATTAGGGATGAATGTGCAACACTCGTCTCCAAACAAAGAGCATACCCCATTTCTCTCAGCTAGTAGCATATCTAAAGCCACTCTATTTTGCCAGGCTGTCACTGAGGTTGCATGAAGCTGTTCAGCTATCCCAGTAAATGCATCGTGAGTGTAATTTATGAAACGCTGTTGATTATAGTAGATATAATTTATCCATTCTGCATTTTTCACTGCTGCTATAGCGGGGCCTATACCTGCAGGGAGAGGTCCAATCCACATTGCAGTAGCGCCTATACCAGCCTCATCTAAAGCTTTATGTTGTGCGGGTACTCCACGCGGTTGTCCTATGCCGTCAATCCAAACCTTAGAATCAAAACTGCCTTGTGGTACAGTCCGTTTCACTCGGCTATCATGTGGGGGTTGCGGAAGTAAAATGTGGGCTTTGGAGATGAAAGTAATCTGCGCACATAGTCAGTCCAGTCCATTTCCGGGTAAAATGGAGTAAACAAGGTCATCGCCACACGCCCAATAGACGTCTGGCACCGGTGTGGTAAGGTCATGCAACCATACACTAGTCTCGCCGGATACCGTGGTCCCTGGTAGAGCAGTTGCGACACGCTGCGCTTGCCCGCCGGACCAGTACAATCTGTCTGCACTGTCCGGTAAAGTTACCTAAATGTGACCTTGTCCCCACAGGTTAGTGCTGGCATAGAAACACATGGGGAGGGTGTGGTTGTCTTGTGTAAGGCCAGATAGTGATCTCAGTGAGGGAGTAGATGAAACGAGCAGCGACCGAGGGCATTCCTCACGGAAGACGGGATCAACATAAGAGTTAGTGGTACCCGCTGCAAGAAGGCAGTGTGAATAACAAATACTTCCTCTATTTGTGGTGTTACACTCTCGATATATGTCGCGTGTATCGTTTCCACTAATACCACCCGAATGATCAACATACCACGGACACACATATTTATGAGTATCTTCTGTTACCTTGTCAAGCCACCAGCAGGAGTCACGAAAAAACCCACCACGCCGTTCCCTATGATACAATTCCCCTCACTGTTCCCAGTGGGGAGGGGTCCAACCTACAGGACCCACAATCATATGGGTTTGAATCTGAGGGTATGCCGGTAAAGAACATTGGTGACCCCAAACCCATACAAACCAGGCATGAGTTGTTGGTAACACCCCGGGCAGTGTAGTTAGCTAATTGGTACCAGATATTGCCCTGTACCCATTTTTCACGCAGAGTAGATGCAGAAGCTGATACTAACTCCCTGCGAGTCCTATTCATGGTTTTAGAAGTGGTGGCACTATTATCTGGGTTAGGCCGGGTCCCCCATAACAACGGTAATACTATCAGAAGTGATATTGATACTAAGACCAGAAGGGTGCCCCTTAGACCACAGAAACCTGGCTGTCTGAAAGGATGCCACGGCCGATTACGGTCCATGGCTAATAGAATTACTTCAAACAAAGATTGTTAATTAAAAAATCTTAATGTCAGAAAAAACAAACAAGAAAATACCACAATAACAAAAGGAATTATGAGCAAGAAAAGAAAAACAAACTACTACTACTATCAAAACACAGTTCTCTTTGAATCCTGTGGAAGACAACCGTCACAGTCTTCTATGCATTCTGTAGGTTTCTGTGTGTCTTCAGTGAAGTTGTGAGAGCAGTGTAACTAAACGTGCGCCAGATGGCGCTGCGTGCTATTACAGTGTACTTGTTACACTGTTAGTCACGACACTCTCTCGTGATTCTCTAGGAGTTGATCTCTTGTTCGGATGGGGCCGGAACTTTTCTGCAGTGGTTCACGTGGATCCACGTTGCTCTCTCAGCCACTTTCACTGCCGTGTGGGTGGTGAGTAGAACTTGGAAAGGTCCGAGCCACCTCTTGTGTTTCTCTCTTCCTCCTGAAGTCCTTCACCACCACGTAGTCCCCGGGTTGAAGGGTGTGTAGTGGGCTGTCCGCCTGATCCGGGAGGGCTGCTGCAACCTGTTTTCTTATATCAGAGAGATCCCGAGAGAGTTTAGAACAATAGGTCAACATATCATTTTCACAGAGAGTGGTTGTCGGAAGAGGTGCTTGGGGTTTGCTCACCCCAACAGAGGGTGGAGTAGCGAACAAAATTTCATATGGGCTGAGATTATTTCTTCCCCGTTTCCTCATTCTCATGTACATCAGAACAAGTGGCAAGGCTTTTGTCCATGGGAGTCCTGTGTCAGCACAGCATTTAGCCAGTTTGTTTTTCAAGGTCCCATTCTCACGCTCAACAGCACCACCAGATGCTGGGTGATATGCACAGTGTGTCTTCAAGTTGATGCCTAAATAAAGACTGAGTTCTGCAAGAGCACTGTTCACAAAATGCGGACCATTGTCACTTGAGATCCTAGATGGAATTCCCCACCTTGGGATTATCTCAGTGAGCAGAGCCTTCGCTACCACAGAAGCTGTTTGCTTTTTGATGATGGGAACACTTCTACCCATTTCGACCACATGTCTACCATTACCACCAAACAGTGAGACTTACCTTCAGAAGGGGAAAGCTCAACAAAATCCATCATTATGTGTTCAAAAGGTCGTGTTGGAGGTGGGTGTGCCGCTTGTTGTGTTGGTTGAATAGGTCTACCTACATTGTGGGTGGAACAAATAACACACACTTTGCAATATGATTGAGCATATGCTGAAAAAATCCCTTTGTGAACCAGGTGTCATTCAACTGAGCACACATCCCCCCTTTTGACACATGGTCCAACCCGTGTGTCAACTTAGCATAATGAGGAAAAAAGTGTTTAGGAAGACAGGGCTTGCCATCCGGGCTGGTCCAGACACCATCAGAGAAGGTGGCGCCACAGAGGGACCACTGACGTCGTTCGTCTGGGGAAGCAAAAGATTGAACTGCAGAAAGTTCATTAGGAATTGATGCAAGTGGTGAAGTGTAAAGAGAAAGAGAAGTCGAAGGAACAGAAGCCTGCGATGCAGCAGCCTTAGCAGCAGCATCTGCAGCAGCGTTTCCCTTCGAAATCACATCAGCATTTCCTGTGTGAGCAACGCACTTACAGACTGCCACAGCTGAGGGTAAGAGAACGGCTTCCAATAAATCAGCAACAAGAATGTGATTTAAGATGGGCTTACCATCAGACTTCAAGAAACCTCTGTGTTTCCACAGTTGACCAAAATCGTGCACAACGCCAAAAGCGTACCTGGAATCAGTGTAGATAGTAACAGACTGACCTTGAGCAAGCTGACAGGCTGTTGTAAGAGCCACCAATTCTGCTGCTTGTGCAGAGAAGTGAGATGGGAGAGAAGATGAGGCAAGGACCGTGTTCTCAGAACAGACTGCAAACCCTGCTTTGTTGAGGCCTGACTGAGGATCCCTAAAAGCAGAGCCGTCAACGAAAAGAACCATGTCCGGGTTTGTCAGGGGAACATCTGACAGGTCAGGTCTAGGAGAACAAGAAAAGGATAGCTCCACCAAACAGTCATGTGGTTCACCATCCTCTGGAAGAGGGAGCAGAGTAGATGGGTTAAGGACGTTACATCTCTTGAGAGTGACATTAGGCATGTCCAACAAACATGTATGGTACCGTAGATGTCTGGCAGCAGAGAGATGTGAGGTTTTCTGCTCAGAGAGGATAAGAGAAACTGCATGTGGGACGAGAGAGGGTGAGAGGAGAGTATCCAACAATGTCACGGGGAAGCAAGGAGAGCTTTTTTTTTCTGCAGCTACTGCCCGCAGACAGCGTGGCATGCCAGCAGCTACAGAGTCTAGCTTACATGAAAAATAGCCCACAGGCCTGAGTTTGTCGCCATGTGGTTGTAAGAGAACAGAGGTCATACAACCTGAACGCTCATCAACAGTCTGAGTGAAAGGCTTGTGTGGATCTGGTAAGCCAAGAGTAGGTGGAGATTGGAGAGACAGTTTCAAGTTCCGGAACGCGTCCTCAGCTTCAGGTGTCCACTCGAGTCGAGAGTGTGAAGAAGAACCTGAAGTATGAAGAATGTTTCTCAAGGGTTTCTCCAGCTCAGAGTAGTTAGGTATAAAACAACGACAGTAGGAGCACATGCCAAGAAAAAAAAGTCATCATTTGTTTAGTAGTTAGTGGTTTGGGTATTTTAGCAATTGCTTCAATGCGTTTAGGAGAGAGAGTCTTCCCTTCCCCCGACACAATGTGTCCCAAAAACATCACTCTTTGCTTCACAAACTGTAGTTTACTGAGGCTAGCTTTGTGGCCTTCAGTAGCAAGGTGCCTCAATAGCTTCAATGTGTCTGCCTTACATTGATCCTGTGTAGGAGCTGCTATCATGAGGTCATCCACATACTGCAGGAGTGCAGTACCTGGAGACAGCTGTAGGGGTGCAAGTGACTCACATAGAGCTGAGTTGTAGATAGTAGGACTCTCACAGTAACCCTGGCACAGCCGAGTAAAAGTGTAGCCTTTTCCATTAAATTGAAATGCAAACCAATATTGGGAATCTGGATGGACCGGGACACTAAAGAAAGCATTTGACAAATCTACTACAGAAAACCAAGTAGCGTCAGGTGGGACTTGAGTAAGGATGGTATATGGATTAGGGACATTTGGAGCTCTCGAGCATGAACAGCAGCATTTACAGCCTTCAAATCTTGAACAAATCTCCATTCTGGTTCAGCTGGTGGATCTCTGACTTTCTGAACAGGAAAAATGGGTGTGCACACCGGTGAGTCATCACAGGGGATAATTACTCCAGCCTGTAATAACGAGTCAAACACTGGTTGAATCCCAGCTATGGCCTCAGGTTTTAATGGATATTGAGCTCTTTTTTAGCCTGAAAGTAGATTTAGGTGTGATCACAACTGGTTCTGCCCCCCCTAATCAGTCCTACGTCATACTTCCCTTTTGCCCATAGTTCGTCAGGAACTAACCCTAAGTCTGGGTCTATGTCAACAACCCTAAGGAAAGTTGTCGTGGAGTGGTCATTGTCATCTAAAGTGTCAAACAGATATACTGATCTCAAAACATGAAAATGAGCTTGGTGTGGAGTTCTATAGACACCCCCCCCCCTTGAATACATCACATGTGGGTCGGATGTCGGTGTCCAGTCAGTCAGTCAGCGTCTCACACTTCTTAACCCATGGTCCCAAGTCTCTCCACTGATCATAGCGTGCTTTGGTCAGTGAGATGTGTGGTGGGAGTCATCAACTTGGAACAGAGCATGCTGTTTAGAGGACAAACAAACAGAAATAGCGCTGCGCTCAGTACCCCAGAACAGGGTACTGGTTAAGATAACATCATTCAAATCTGCAAAAAACACTTCCTCAAAGTTGTGGTCAGGCCCATGTGAGACATGTGCTGTACAGTGGAGTGACTCCGGCTGCATAGCAACAGAAGTTGGGCTCACGAGAGCACACGCCTCAGACATGAGTGGCGCTGCCACCAGCAGCGGGACCTTCCATTGGTACACGAGAGGGGCGTGGTCGGAGAGTACCGCACCAGTGAGTAGGTTTCCTCCCCTCCTCCGGTCCTCTCGCAGCTTTAACGCCATCTGGTGTGGAGATCAGATTGATGCCCAAACGGAGCATTAAGTCTCGCCCCAAGAGATTGATCGGGCAACATGGGAGAGAAGAAAAGAATGTTTAAACATAGTCAATGGCTCATTGTGGGAGCATGATAATGGAATAGAAAACCTCTCCTTCACGGTTGTTCCACATGCACCAAGAGAATATGTAAACCTTCCACTGAGTTTAACATTTGGCATCTCAGATTGTTTGATAACTGAATGTGTTGCCCCAGAGTCAACTAAAAATTCAACAGGTGTATCCCCCACTTGAACAGTCATTTTAGGCATTTTGAGGGTGGTAGACATCGAATATCTAGCATATGTCCCTATCTCAGAGCGCTTGATTTCTTCAGCTTCTTTAGCTTCTCTAGCTTCTAATATAGCAATAGCATGTTGTACATTTAGCAGTTGTTGTGTGAGCGTGTAAGCGGTGTAAGCGTGTGTGCGTGTGTGTGTGTGTGTGTGTGTTCATTCATTTCCCTGTTCTCCGTCGAGAGGAGTAGACATCTGCTTGGCGGCGAGACTCGGGCTAAGACCGCTCCCATCACCCACAGGTCAATCAATCACTGTCCGAATTGGGCTTGGTTGCCCGTGGGAGGCCTCCAAAGAGGTGCTCCACGTCCTCTTCCTGCTCCGCCACGATGGTCTCCACGTTGGTCATGTCGGCGGGGGGCAGTCTCTAGACTGATGTTCTTGTTGGCCGCAGAAATAACAGTTCTTAGGATTTGGGCAGTCTTTAGCCCAATGTCCTTGTTGGCCACATCTCAGGCATGCATCTGGGTCGGGCAGAGTGTGTGGTCTTCGGCTTTGGCTTTGCCATGGGCGGCGACCTCGTTGCATTCCGCGTCCGCGTCCAGTGTGGGTCATTCTCATCTGTCCTGCTGCTTCAGTGACCGTCTGGAGTAGTGTCAGTTGAGCTTGATGAGCAACACGCTCCTTTTCCTGTTTTTCCTTCATGTGCTCAGATTGGTATTGTTTCTGGGCGTGCACGGCATGTTTCTTCACTTCATCTAAACGCAACGTCATCAATGTCCATGCAGGAGCTTTCCACTCTCTCTTGAGCTGAGAGCTGCGGCAGGAGGTTTTGGAGGAATATAGCCTTCAGGCTACTCTCCCAAGGGCCGCACGACTGTCCCGGGTGCGGTGGTCTTTCGATGCCGGAATGGGCGGTGAAACACTCTTCCAGACGCAGGTAGAACTCTTTAACAGGTTCATCTGGTCCTTGTTTGCAGGCTGTAACCTTGGACATGTCACAGCGGACAGGGAAGTTGTCCTTCAGTGCATCAGTGAGACGTTCCAACATGTCTCTGTAGTTTTCGTTACAGTCGTGGTCCCACTCGGGGTGGTTTGCTCTCATATGTTGTCGGACAGGGGTGAAAAACGCACCTACTGTGGAGTAGGACAGTGGGCCCAGTATGGTCTTCAGGAGGATCTGCAGTTCGTGGCCTGTAGGCAGCCACTGCTGACAAAAATGCATCAGGCTCTCAGCAAATTTTGGTCCTCCTGCGGTGATGGGAGGTAGGTGGGCCAAGCTTCTTTCATGTGAGACAATGTCCATGGTCGGTAAACTAGGATTGAGTCTCCTTGTGCCCCAGCTACTTGTACCATCGGCATCTGTATGATTGATCCAGTCGCTGAGTCCACGCCTTCAAGCGGAGGCATGTCCACTCCTTTTTTTCATCTTTGACATCAGACCGTTCTTGTCTGGCCCTAGACCGTGTGTGTGTAGGTTTTGTTCTCCATCAGTGGGGCGGTGGGACCACCAGAGGTCCCCGCCTCAGTTTTGGGTGGGTGGTAAGGAGGCGGTGGGCGGGCGTCGTCGTCGCCACACGCAGAGTGCCTCCATCTGTAAGACACGGATACAGAGAACTTTTCTTATTCTTAAGTTTAACATCTTGTTGTCTGGATGTTTTGTTTAAGTCGTCGCCTACTTGCAACTTAACCATCTGACCCTGTAATTTCTTTCTTTCCCTACGTTCTGCTTCTTTCTCCCACATTTTTAAACACTCATTTTGTTCATCTATCACCTTAATTTTATCTGCCTTAACCATGCCTTTTTTCAGAGCTTCTCTCTTCTTTCCTCTAGTTTTTGTCTTAATGCCCCTAATTGCAGAGGACTGAATGAACCCCTTTTGGAAATCCGCACTTATCTGTCCAAAATGACAAGTATTTACAACTCACTACCCCATATTTTGACATCATATCCCTGACTTGCGAACTCACTGGCAAGTCTTCATTTTCTACTTTACTCTTTTCGTTTCCCATTTTATTTATTTATTTGTTTATTCTTATTATTAATATTTTTTAATATATATATATAATGTTTTATTATATTTATGTATTTATCTTTATTTATTATTTAATTAATTAATTAATTAATTTTTTTTTTTTTTTTTTTTTTTTTTTACCAAACAAATGGATCAAATAAATGAACAAACAGACAGACAAACGACCAAACACGTATCTCTATGACAGAAACACCTCTTTAGTGGCTCAAAACCCTCGTGTAGCCACGTTTTTACCCTCGTAGTGGTTCATTACCCTGTGAAACCACTTTTTTTTTTTTTTTTTTTTTTTTTTAATAGTGGCTCAAACCCTATGAAACCACTTTTTTTAGTGGCTCAAACCCTATGAGTCCACTTTTTTTACTTTTTTTATAGTGGCTCAAACCCTATGAGTCCACTTTTTTTTATAGTGGTTCAAACCCTATGAAACCACTTTTTTTTTATAGTGGCTCAAACCCTATGAGTCCACTTTTCCCTTATAGTGGTTCAAACCCTATGAAACCACTTTTTTTATAGTGGCTCAAACCCTATGAGTCCACTTTTCCCTATAGTGGTTCAAACCCTATGAAACCACTTTTTTTTATAGTGGCTCAAACCCTATGAGTCCACTTTTCCCTTATAGTGGTTCAAACCCTATGAAACCACTTTTTTTTATAGTGGCTCAAACCCTATGAGTCCACTTTTCCCTTTATAGTGGTTCAAACCCTATGAAACCACTTTTAACCCTATGAGTCCACTTTTCCCTTATAGTGGTTCAAACCCTATGAAACCACTTTTTTTATAGTGGCTCAAACCCTATGAGTCCACTTTTTCCTTATAGTGGTTCAAACCCTATGAAACCACTTTTTTTTAGTGGCTCAAACCCTATGAGTCCACTTTTTCCCTTATAGTGGTTCAAACCCTATGAAACCACTTTTTTTTTTTTTTTTTTTTTTTTTTTTTTTTTTTTTTTTTTTTTTTTTTTTTTTAATAAGGCGCCAATAACCAATACTTCACTATGGACTCAAGAATACAGAATTAGAACTTCATTCCGTCTAACTTTGTGTGTCTTTTTCAACTTTTATCAAGGAAATAAAACTTCTCACCAATTTAAGATGTGTAGATCGTCTCGAGTCAGTCAATCGGCCTCAGGACGTCGGTCCTCTCTTCTCTTAATCTAGAGGATGAAGTCGTCACTTCAGGAGAATGTCCCCGACGTCCGTCGGTCCAGACGGACTCTCGAACGATCCCACTTCTGACACCAAATTGTCGTGGAAACTTTTCTATTCTGCCAGGATTCTGTTTCCACCGGGTTCTTTTCTACACAAAGTAAAGTTGAAGCTGTCAGGAACAAAGATTCTTAGAGTCCGGAGTCAAGCTCAAAAGTCTTTACTGGTTGCAACACAGGATGTCACTCAGCAGCCCCGCACGTGTGCTGACCTACAGAGTGGCATACAGAGAAATAAAGAACATGGTTTTTATACTTTTCTAAATACATGAGTGTGTATTACAAAAGGCATACGTGACTAGAGACATGTATCCCCACATATGGGAGCTCAAAAGCAGGAAACCCTTTGGAAAATCCCTTACAGAACAGCAGAAAACAGGAAACTCCTTACAGGATTAAAATATATTTTTCAGACATCCTCAGGTCATCGTGACCCTCAGGCCATTGTCTGGACAGTAGAGGTAAAAAAGTTCACAGGTGCACATGCACTCATAGTACATTTACCATTACAGGGTGACCGATGGAGCTGGCGACGTCCCACGTGGCCTTCGTCCTGGCACGTTCCAGAGTTGCCCCCCGAAAACAACAGTCCATCCCTCGTTTGGAGCTCTGCGCAGCCCTGGTCGGAGCTCAGCTGGCTAAGATGGTCCGAGAAGAACTCACCCTGCCGGTCCGCAAGACTGTGATGTGGTCCGATTCCACAACGGTGATCACTTGGCTCCAGTCCCAGTCGTGCAGGTACAAGGTTTTCGTCGGGACGCAGATCTCGGAAATCCAGGACCTAGTGGGGTCGAAGTGCTGGAGGTATGTCGACACAGGACAGAACCCAGCCGATGTAATCACGAGAGGAGCCACCCTTTCCACCTTGGTGCAAGCGAACCTCTACAGCGACGGTCCAGACTTCCTCCTGCAGTCTGAAGAGAACTGGCCAACTCAGCCAGCTGTGATGGAGGTCTCAGATGTAGCGGAGCTGAAACGCCCCCTCTTCTGTGGACTAAGTCAGGTCCCACCCGCTGAGGGTCCCGACCTGGACGACTGCTCCTCGTTGGAGGATCTGGAGAGGAAGACATTTCTTTGGCATCAGAAAGACCTCCCCGACACAACGGATCTCAGTGCTGCCGCTTATGCAGAAGCGGAACTGCTCGTCTTACGGAGAGCACAGATGGACATTTTCCCGGAGGAGCTGGAGTGTTTGCAGAAGGGGAAACCGGTCTCGTCAGGCAGCAAACTACTGACGCTCGCCCCGGAACTTGACTCGCAGGGCCTGATCAGAGTTGGAGGCAGACTGCGCCGAGCAACCGATCTGCCTGAGGATGTGAAACACCCCGTTGTCTTGGGAGCCAGACATAGGATCACTGAGCTGATAATTCAGAAATACGACAGAGCAGTGTTCCACGCGGGATCGGAGAGAGTCTTTGCTGAGATCCGGAGGAGATATTGGATCCTCCAGGGAAGGGAGGCAGTTCGTCGGTTCCAGAGGACCTGTCCCGACTGTCAAAAATGGAGAGCCCAACCCTCCATACCCCAGATGGCAGATCTCCCACCCTGTCGCCTTAAGGTAGGAGAGAGGCCGTTCCATTCTACTGGAGTGGATTGCTTCGGACCGTTCCTGGTCAAGAGGGGAAGAGGGACAGAGAAAAGATGGGGAATCATCTACAAATGCATGACGACCAGAGCAGTGCATCTCGAGGTGTTGCACAAAATGACCGCAGATTCATTCCTGATGTCATTCCGCCGATTCCAGTCCAGAAGGGGGACGCCACACACTCTTCTGTCCGACCAAGGGACAAACTTCCGGGGAGGAGAGGCAGAACTAAAAGAGAGCTTTGAGTCCATGGCAAGCGAGCTGAAGCGACAACTAGCTTCCAGTCAAGTCCACTTCCAGTTCAACCCCGCGAATGCTCCCCACTTCGGAGGGACCTGGGAGCGGGAAGTGAGATCTGTCAAGACGGCTCTCTATACCATCCTGGGCGCACAGAAGGTGGGCGACGAGGTCTTCGCTACTGTCCTTGCCGAGATCGAGGGCATACTCAATTCGAAGCCCCTGGGCTACGTGTCCACCGACGTCGCTGACGTTGACCCCGTTACGCCCAACTATCTTCTCATGGGGCGGCTGGATCCCACCCTGCCTCAGACTGTCTACTGTGCTTCAGAGATTCAGGGCAGGAGGATGTGGAGACACAGCCAGGTGCTAGCCGACCAATTCTGGTCCCACTTCCTCTTATACTACCTACCTTCTCTTCAGGCACGGCAGAAATGGAATAAGGATCGAGAGGGTCTGGTTGTGGGAACGGTGGTGATGATCGTCGACCAGTCACTGCCAAGAGCGATGTGGCCCGTGGGCCGTGTGCAGAAGGTCATCCCAGGAGCGGATGGAAGGGTGAGAGCAGCGGAGGTCTCTGTCCGTGGGAGGACCTACACCAGACCTGTGGCTCGGTTGATTGAGCTGCCAGCATTCCCTGACACACCTGACTGCGACTCATGACTTGACCTTTTGATGTAGTTATTCGCCTTCATTTGTTTTGCTAATTCCCTTCAGGAATTAGGGGGCGGCTGTAGTGAAGGCTCAGGTTATGGGTTAAAATCCAGTTAATTTACCATCATGTGGGTTTATAATTCTGCTATTTCTTGTTATTTTCATGTATGTATAATCTGTAGAGCAGTAATGTTCCGGTGTTCAATTTGGAGTTTACGGGTGTAATTCATGGTTCTGGGTTAGGGGGCGCTGTGTGGACGTGTGTGTACGTGTGTGTGCGGGTCGGGAGAGCAGAGGAAGAAGTTCGGCGGAGGCTACGAGAGCAGCCAGTGCGTGTGAGTCGGACGGAGAATATCGTTGGAAAGTGTTTTATCGGCCTCCAAACTTGTCCAGCGCGGTCGGACACCGCGAACCAGCTGTAAGTGGGCGTGCCATTAGGAAGAGGCAGAATCAGCGCGTGCGGCGCATCTCGAGGGCGTCTTCCGTCAGCCGACCGGCGGCTACTTCCAGCTAGCTCCAGCTTGCTTCGACATCGAGAGGACTCCGCCTCCCGGCCATCGCTGTCCAGCACGGCGATATCGACGCTTCCGCCCCCCCTCTTTTTTCCTCTCCTCGCCGTCACTCAGGAGAACCCCCCCCCACAGAGCTCCACCCGGCCGCGACGGTACCGCCTCGCCACCCAGGGACTTGAGTGTATGTGTATGTGTGAGTGTGAATGTGTTCAAGTTTGTGTGTAAGTTTGCTGATATATTATTGATTATTGTTGAGTAAATAAGAGTTCCGAGTTAAGAGGTCTGCCTCCGGGTCTTAATTGAGTGTCCACCCTTTAATCGGATGTACATCGCGGTACGCCGGTGGTTATGCACGGCGCCATATTTTCGAGTACAGTCTTCATTTGAGTCGTGTAGTTAATAACTGCTTAACGCCGCTGCAGTAAGGTTCATATAAATAAATCCACATTGGCAAATCGCATCCATGTATTACTGTGTTCATCACTGATTTTCAAAACTTCAATGAGACTGTGAAACTGATGACAGTGATTGACAGTGACAAATTTGTATATGATGCAAGCTTTTAGTAATACTTAGATAGTATATACTATAGATAAATTATTCATCTATCATTTTACTTATTAATAAATACATTCATTCATTCATTTATTTCATTTTATTATTCAATTCATTTATTTTCTTTCTTGTAGTCCCGCAATGAACTATAAAACAAGAGAAATGTTTGTGATGTCTGTTTTTGTTTGGAACCATCTCATTATGTATCAATAAAAATATTATGAAAAATGAGCATGTGGTATCACAAGCAGCAATCAGCAGATAAATAATACATATGTATATACTGTATATATGCATTTTCAGTCAGGCCAGAGAATCAACCAGGTATTTTTATGGTGTCGTAACTGACCGTATGTCCCATTTACCCTCAATCCAATATTTCATTTAAGGATTCTTCCCCACTCCGTGATAGGGCGCAATTCACATTTTGAGTCATATCTGCACAAAGACATAAAGAGAGAAAAAAGGAAAATTAGGGGACACTTAAATTTACAGAAATGTACTGTTACTAGTTGGTTTTAATGGCATCATTTTATGGAAAAAGGTTGTATAATAATTTGTGTTTGATGTATTATAACAGTATAAGACATACTAAATAATGTGATTCATCTTTCAAAACATGTAAAAAAAACTGTTGAAAAACAGGATATTGAATTTAAAAGTGCAACATTCACTGTTAATTTATAACACATCAAATGTATATTTAGTTATTTTACATTTTTCTAACATTAAATTACAAACATTTATAGGTATAAAACAATGAAATTACCCATAAAGATGGTAAATTAACAGTGTAATATGAATAATTATGCTTAAATTTACAGGAATGTCCTGTTATTAGTTTGTTTTAATCACATTATTTTATGGAAAAAGGTTGCATAATAATTTGTGTTTGATGTAATATAACCTTTTATGATCATAAAAGGTTATACCGGGTAGGTCTTTTTGACATGTTTTAAAAGGTGAATCACATTACTTTGTGTTTCACCTTAAACATGTCAAAAAGACCTACCCGGTATAACATATTGCATGTACAACTGTAACAATTTACTGTTTATAGTAATTTTTTTTTGTTTTTTTTTTTTAATGTTTTGGCCATTTGGAAAAGGAGTTTGCCCTTCCTTTTTTATCACTGTTTTTAGATAGTGTGCCGTAACGAGACGTTTTTCTGCTGCTGTCAGCAATAAGCAAGCCACTCCCTCCACCGCCAAAGGCTAAGCTTTGCCCTGCCCGCACAAATGTTTACAACGCTGCCATTATTCTCCGTATTGTTGCCACTGTCGTTGTCTTCCCTTCTCTGCTGCTCCAAGACACCCACACACACCCGCATCCACACTCACACACCGTGACACGAAGCAGCATTCAGCTGGCACAGCAGCGGTCGAGTTGTGACACCCCCTCCCCCCGACTGACTGAGTAGTTGGCAAAACTGTCTCCACTCAAACATGTAGGGTTGAACCACCGAGCTTCTGCGAGTCATACTAGCCATTTTGTGAATGTAAGCATTAGCACACCAGAGCCTCCATGGTTCCCTTGAACGCAGCAGCGGCACTGGCACTGCCACTGCCGCAGCGAGGATCGGCAACATTTCATTTAAAGAGACCAGCCTTAAAACAGAGTGTTTTACACACCAGGGAGCTATTCTAATGTGTGAAAAAAAAATCATGTTATGACCCCTTTAAATGAATGTTGTGTAAGCTGAATAAGAACAGCTACAATTTCCCATTCTCAGTATTTTTTATTAAGTTGTAAAAAGGTAACCTTTATTACAACAATTTTCAAAGTGAGCTTATTCCCTCCACTCGTAATCTGATATTTTGGTAATCAGTGTGAGAACCTTTGAGCTGATTTGTTTTTTGGTGGTGTTCCGCTCCACTTTTGACCCCTTGTCTGGATTTATCTTGAAGAGGCACCTGTCAAATGGAAAAAAAAATACTTTAGTAACTGCAGACTCTTCTGTAATGTTTTTATACATTTG
>JAFBJZ010000335.1:0-27247 GCA_016785225.1 Psettodes erumei | reverse complement strand
TGTATGTGATAAGTAGCATTATAAGACACATTATGGGGACTGCTGCCTGAGTCTGTGATGAAGCGCGTCCCTCCTCAGGGCTGAGACTGTTGGCTGCTCTCTGGCAGTAGCCAAACTGTCCCCTGGTTGACATCCTAGGCATTCTGCCCCCTGTCCCACCAACACATACATCTGGTAGCCCCCCACCACAGGGTGGTGCCTGTAACCTGAGACAAATGTGTCAGGATGTGATGCTGCAGAAGCAAAAAAAACCCCCAACATGCTCAAGCAGCCGCAGCTCACCTGGGATGAACTGCTCAGGTGGAAGGACTCCGGTGATATGGACCCCCTGGCACAGCTGTAGATGGGGAGAACAACCCCCCGGTCACCTGGCCTGTCCTGGTGTAGAGCCCAACACTGAGTGGATCCTAAATGTGGGGACGAGGCGGAGTTATGTAGGATTAGTGGACATAGACAAATTTGGGACTAGAGGGGTAAAACTTCAAATGTGAAGGGAGGTGTGCATACCTGGATACAGGCCATGTGCTCACTCTGGGTGTTCCAGATCCCCCTCATGCAGTCCAGGACAGTGATCCCCTGGTCAGCAGCGTGTCAGTCATCCAATCACATGTGCGATCCATTTTACCTTCTCAGTGGAGTCCATCTTCAAGATGGAGTCGAAGATTGACATCCCCCTTGCCTTCAGCTTCTTCAGCCTGGAGAACAACTCCCTGGAAGCCCCCTGGAAGAGGGGGCTCCTGGACTCAAGGGACTTCAAACGTTTTCCATTTATAGAGAGAAAGTCCCTCGTCTCAACCACTGTGCTGTGTGCAGGTCCATGAGGAGGGAGCACAGGTGGCTGGAGTTGTTACCCAGCGTGGATCCCTTAATTTGGGCCAGAACCTTTTTGTCACACAAGCGCCTGCAAAACAAAAAACAGGCAGTGCATACGTTTACTATGAATGTTGTTGTCATGCTGGTCTGTACAGAGACCTATGTGCCTCCTTGTTTTTACCAGTACACCAGCACAGCAGGTAAGAGCCTATGGTGGTCAAAGTCCAGCTGCCTTCTGATCAGGAAGCAACCTTCTTCCTGCAGTAACTGCGTGAGTAAAGATGTGTTCATGCTTTGTTCCTGCACCCCTCTCCATGTCAGTCGAATCTTTAGTCATCAATACATGCACTCCAGGAACTCTGTACCAAGTCTTGTAGACTCCGCAGCGCGTCAGCTTATGACCACAGGTTGGACACTTCAGGTGGTACTGCCACATGCGGTACGGCATCAACAGGAAGAAGGGGACACGGGAGGTGTCCCATCTGTGGACCAGGTGGATGGTACCACAGCTGCAGCTCCTTACACAGGAGTGCCTGTCCTGACTGGTGAACAGTGCCTTGCTCATCCACTCCTGCTGCTGTGGAGGCAGGCTCTTCTTCCACATCTCAGGCAGGAAGATCTGTATACCACTGAACTGCAGCTTTAAACACACACACACACACACACACACACACACACACACACACACACACAGTACTACTGTTCAGCATTCAGAACCAGAACAAAGACCTGGGATGAATGAGCAGCTGGTCCGACAGCAGCAGGAGCAGCAGGTGTTGTGGCCGCAGGTTTAATAGGATGACATGGAGGAGGATATGCTGGGAACGACAGAAAGGTAAGCAACATTTATCTCCTGTTTTTTCTACTTGCTCTGTTGTTCATCTTCAAATAATTTCCTGCAGTTCTTATTCCTTTTCTACAAACTAACTTGTGTCTCAAACACAGAGCTCCAGGACACAGTGACACAGCCGAGCATCTTCTGGATACTCCTGCTCAGCAGCAGCTAACAACATCATCCAATCGTCTTCGTCATCTTTTACCTCTGAGGAACCGAGAGCCACGAGGCGAGCACCTCAATCACTGAACAACACAGCAGACAACAACATGCAGCACCTAAGGCCTCTGAGGACCACTCCATACCTCCTGGACAATATGCAGACACCTCTCTTTTTGGGCAGCAGTGATGGCTGAGGGGGCCCTGTCCTCTTAGCAGGAGGCCAGATTGGCTGGTGGGGTGAGCTGTGTCTGCAGAGCTGGAGGCGGCTGAAGCTGCAGAGGGTGTAGGTGAGGTGTAATGTAGAGCAGGCAAGAGCTTGATAAAGATTCATTAAATAAATCCTGTCCATATCAGGGGGAAAGTAGTGTGAGCTTTGTTAAGCTCTGAACATTGGCTGTTATACATGGACATGGGGCAGTACATTGTTTTCTGAAACAATAAAAGTGTATGTCTCAGGGAAGATGATTCAAATATTTCAGTTAAGAAATTAAAAAAACCTCAAAACAACATGTAGTTAAGCAAGCTCCTGTCAACATTAGATAAAAACTATAAGATTCTTTGGCTGTCATTATATGTATTATAGTAGCTGAATTGCTCAATGGATAATATCACTGGGAGATATACTTTATACCATACCAGCTCATATGTATGGAAAGCTAGGGCAACCAGATGGGAAATGTTCTACTGGAACAAGACATTCATGGACCAGGGCAGAGAATATGGAACCCCAGCGAGAGATTCACAGGATGTGGGAGCTATGGATGGTATGAAACCCAACATCTAAGTTAACCAAGAAACAACTTCTAGCTCAGTGTTCCAATGTCCACAGATGCAAACTGCTATCACTACCATGGAATAGTGATGAAGCACTGCCTTGACAACAGCTGGTGGCAGAAAAGAGAACAGCATACTGGATTTCATAAGGTTGGTTACTGCCATAAACACGCAGTAATATGCTTTTAAGTGCTACTGTTGTTGGAAGGCCATTGTTATCTTTATACTGTTAACTCTAACTAGTGTTTAGACTATGTCCATCACAAATTTCCAGAGCCCAAGACAAGGTCTTGTAAATGTCTTTTTTGTCAAGCTGACTGTTCAAAACCCATTTTACAATGATAAATTCCTCACATTTGAGAGTCTGCAACCAGAGAATCGTCTTTTCTGCTTGAAAAATGAAAGCTGTGTTTCAAATATGTACATCTATATTGAATGCTGAATAGAACTGATGAACAGAAGCACAGAGAGCATGTATCAACAGGGCTGCATGTTCAGTTTGACCTTCTTGACTGCAAATTGAGGGACTGTTTTTATTCTGAGTGTCTCTGATGAGCTTTGGTTTGCAGTTCATATCAGCAGTTCCTCTGATTAGCGGCTGATTGCTCTTAATGCTGAAATTGCTGTCCTTGTCATTTCTATTGACCACACGAGAATAGGCAGTGATTGTGCCAGAAGAGTGTCTAAGTAAATCAGCACAGAGAGCTTGTCTGAGCTTTGTCTTGGCTGCATGCTGAGTGGGAAAGAAAACACTGTCAGTGCACGGCAGGTTCTTCACCTTCACCAACAGGAGCAGGGACACAGTGCCCTCCTTCACCACAGCATGCAGCATACAGCTCTGTGTGAATGTTTCTACCCCCTCAAACTCAAGGAGGAAATGTCATATTCACTAAGAGTGTGTATCCAGGACACCCAAACAATGTTCAACTGTGCTGCTGCTATGAGAGATGTCTGAAAAAGAAACAGAAACAGAAGAACACATTTTGCAAACACACCAACAACTGCTTCTTGGAAAACACCCCAAAGAAACACAGAAAATGACACATTTTCCCTGCAGAGTGACATCTAGTTCATGCCACAACTAAGTGGGAGTTGGCATTTAATCATCACTTCTACAAAGAAGACAACATCAAAGCACTTCCTTACTGACTATGGTATCTTTTCATCTTTCTACTCAACTGCTTGTAGCTGTCCGACTTTTATCATGATCTCTCTGTTTCTACTATTAATTCAGTAGAAATTCTGACAGGCTGAGGTGAGGCTATAGTGGACTGTAATTCAACCTCACTGCGGAATTTCTGCACTGAGTTACTGTAACTCACCATGGATTAGTAACAGTCACACAATCAATCACTGGTCTTTGTATTTATGCTCTCAAATATTTTAATTCATAAAGGGCTAAAACTTGACCCACTTGTTTCACGAAGAGTCCTGGCCCGTGTCTTTGATCTGGAGTACAAGTGGTGCATCTTCAATGATGCCCCTTCCTCTCAGGGAGAATGTGTCAGTTTCAGATTTTTTTTCATGGCCGTGTTGACATGCTTTTTTTCAGCTTCTCAACAATACAGACTCTCTACATCCCCCCTGCATCAGGGTAAACGGGAATGAAACTTATTTCTGCTCTTCTAGTAACCTTGATACTTCTGATTTGTGGACTTCTGCTCCTCCTATTGATGTTAACTTCTTCACATCCAGCCGAGACCAATTTTTGATCACAGGAGAAAGAAGGTCAAGGTTACTGGCCACAGGTCTGTTTGCTATCACATGACATGTTTTGGCTGTCGCAAAACATTTGGACTTGTCAGCAACAGTAGATTTGGTTTTGAAAAAGAATAAGGAGCCATACTTAGTTTGTATAAGCCAATACATTTACAGAGTGTTCAATTTTTGTTCGTGACATTTTGCTGCCAAATTATTATATTATATTCTAATTCTAATTATATTTTGGATATTTGTCACTGACCAAAGGTCATTACGGAGGGCTGCTCTGCTCCAGTGTTCTGCTGCTGCCGAACTTTCTGTGCAAGTTGGGAGAAGAGGGTTGCTAAGGCAACAATTGTTATTACTGGGCAGAAGTCAAGGCAATAACAGGAAAACTGGAACTAGATCATTTTTTGGTACAGACAAAATGATATCTACATTGCCCACATAGTAAAACACCAGTTCAAGCTATTTCTCGTATTGCAGACACATTATAGTACAGTGAAAAATACACATACAATAAAAACTTACCGAGAGTGAAGTACCTATAATGGCTGCCCTTCCTTTTCCATTGTTTACTTAGAAATTGTTGCACTGCTGGTGAATTGGATGAATTCAGAGAGGGGAGGTCACTGTGGGGCCAATGCAAAAGGCTAAGTGCAAAAGGTAAAGGGTAAAGATGATGAAGTATTTGATAAAGTGACACTGAATGGGATTGTAGTGGTTAAAAAGAGGTTTATTATTAATCCTATACCATACATCTTTCAAAACCATCTTTCAACACTGTGTATGACATGAACTAATATTGTTAAGAAGAAATGAATACATTACTTTTCATAATGAATGAAGAATCAAAAAAGTAAATACTTTCATTTTTTTCAAAGTTTTAACATTATATGAAGAACATAACATATAAACCAAATAATACATTCAGGTCACCGAGGGAGATTAAATATGGTGTATCAAAAAGACAACCCTACAGATCATCAAACAGTAATATTCTTTGTGTAGCGTAGGGTTACTTCCGTCCATCGGTCAGAGGTAAATGAAAATAATTGAATGAAATAAAAGTAATTAATTAATTAATTAATCAATTAAAAGGGTGGGGGTGCTGTTGATAGCCAGCCGGGTCTGTGTGGGAGTTTCTCCAGTGTAAGATCATCCAGTATACATAGGGAATGGAAGGTGTCTTGTCAGACTAGTTTTAAATGATTTTAAAAATTAAATTAAATTAATTAATTTAATTATATTAAATACTGCTACAATGACATTTGTTTGCGCTTGTTTCTGGTTCAACATTTTTCTCTATGTTCTCTTTTTATGTAAAGGAAAGCTAACAGTTGGGCCAAAAAACAAAATGCATTGAGTAAATATTGTTCAAGTTGTTATTTTTACAGTGGAGATATTTCGATGGAGGGGTTTTTGTTCACAGTGGGACCTACAGGCCAGAATGGGGATGAGGGCACCAAATAGGTGACGCTGGGAATTGGTGTGGTTTCCTGTTGACCGAAAGTAGTCAAGGTTGCGTGGGAGTATGAAGATGATAATAGTCAGACTGTGTGAAATAATTTGGTTCAAAGATGAGCACCTAGACTGGTCATTCCTGTAAAAATGGATTTTGAAGTAATTGATGATGGGTTGGCCAAGCTGACTGAAGCAGGTGTGGAGGATCTGGCTAAATTGAGCAGTGACTCTGTTTAAGGAAATAATAGGTCCAGACATAAAAATGTTTTCCATATGAACTGAGGAAGCCAAGGAAATAGTTGAAATCATTTTTAGCACCTCAGAAGACTGTTCTTATCTGATTATTAGTAGGCACGACTAGTCATGTTTTGGAGAGTGCTGTATTTGTTCAGAAGGTGAGGCCTTTTATCATGGATATCTGCAAACTTGGCGCCAGGAAAGCAGACAATCTTAAAGTCTTCCAATGACAAGTGTGGATGGGGTGGGGGTGGGGGCTGGTGGTGTATGAGCTACAGGTGATGAAGTGGGCCTTGAATGGGAAATGATAGGGTGAATAAATCGGGAAGAGCGATGGGGTCATCAGATGAATTTATTGGTTGCAAGTACTCTACCTTTTCCCCATAAGCTGAGGGATTTGTTGCAAGGTTGTGGTGGTGGAGTACAGGTCAGAGGCAGTATCCAGATAGAGAGGTGAGGGGGGCACGGTGGAATCACGTGGGAGCATTGTGGGAAGTGTAGCAGCTGCTGGTAAACAGGCAAGTCTCATACCCTGGCAACAGTATATCGTATTCTTTTGGGAAACTAGAGAACACACAGTAAAAGATATGGCTAAAATGACTAAGATAATGATAAATGATGTGGTTTAAAGCTGAAAAAAGTGGATACAAATGCTACTACATGTGCAGTGTCAGTCCAGTTGCTCACATTGAAAACTTTAATGGGTAAATTTGTTGTTTTTTTGTTAGATGGTTCTTTTGTTAGTGGACTAGAGATTTTATTGAGCACTGTCACCATCTCAATAGGATGGAATTTTTATTCACCTTCTTTTTAGCCTAACCCTAACCCTTGCAGGAGAATCTTTACATTTCTGCCCAACTACCACTAAGAATAAAAATGGTGGCACAGGCCCTGACTGAAGTGCATGAATCTTTTGGCTGAGTGTGTATTCAGGCATGCAGATCTAAGAGCCACCCGGCTATGGTAAAGGATAGTGTGTGTGTGTGTATGTGTGTGTGTGTGTATGGGGGGGCCTATGAGGGGTGTCTTTACTGTGAAAATCGATTACATCCAGTGTAAATTACATAGAAAAACACATGTGCTAATTACTCACGTTGAAACAGGGTCCCCAGATCAATGGAATTGTAACACATACGTTGGACACACACATTGGGGCGGCTGTGGCTCAGAAGGTAGAATGAGTTATAATATAAAATGTATGTTTTAGCCTGATTCTTTTGTTGGAAGCCCAAGAACGAACTGGAGAAATATTTGGTTCACAGATGAAGTATTTCTTATGCTCACATGTAAAGTATAGCAGTGCTGGGCTCAAAGTGACAGAGACCTCGCAGGATCTCAGTCAGAGTGAGCCCCGATCTTTGGAAATGGTTCACATTTATCGTCTTGGGCTGGTAGTGGAGTTCTGGTGTAGAAGCTGTTTTTGAGCATGTAAGATGGAGTCTTAAAGGCTCTGTAGCAGCTTCTTGAAGGGAGCACAGAGGAGACATGATGATGGGGTGAGCTGGTGACATTAGGCTGGGAGTTCAGTTATTTTCCAGGCTGTGTTTTTAAGAGCTCTCCTTTCTGTTGCTGAACAACTGGACATGAGCAGCTTCGCAAAAAGGTTTGTTGTTGTAATTGTCCTTAGAATGTAAAGGACAGAGGTTCTTACAGTGTATAATGATTTTTCATATTGTTTTCTGGAAGTGTGCAGTCTTCAGCTCCATTTGATACCAATACTGTCACTGCTGCTTCATCCGCTAATATAATGATTGTGTTTGTGCAGTACATGGGGATTTAATCATATGTATTAAGGAAATAGAGGAAGGGACTTAGCACACAGTGTTGTGGTGCACTGGTGCTGAGGGTCAGGCTTAGGGAGAGGTGAGCACCGAGTCTGACTGTCTGTAGGCAGTTGGGTTGGAAGTCCTTGATCTACATGCAAAGACCCCTTTTATTGGGACATGAGCCCCAGTGTTGGTCAGCTGTGCACTGGTAAAATCTCATGATTGAGTTTTAAAAAGCTGTCATATGTGTGTTAAATCAGACTTATAACAACGGGGAAAGAACAGATCTTTTCAAATTCCAGGAATCAGGACAGAGGTATGATGACACAAAGTGATTAATTAAGTTTTTAAATAATGCAGATGACCTTATTTTGGCTCATGTATTTTGGACTACTGTAGATGTACATTAAAAAAATTCTTATCCCAAAGCAGAGACAAGAGAAAACTAGACCTGCGAGCAGTTAGCGAAGGGGTCCAAGCCCCCCACATGTTACATGGTCACACATGTAAGCCACGAGAGCCCTCACGCCCACACGCCCACAGCAAAATAAGTAACAAAGCATCATCCCAAGTTTCACGTTAATTGACACATCTATGTGAAGATATGACTTCATTTCCTGCATTTGCGTCCACTCCCTGTATGACAGTCTTTGACTCTTGGGGCCAAAGCGGGCAATTTATTGCTGATAAAAATCAAAAGAAAACTGCACACACTCAATTTTTTGTTGGACTTTGTTTGAAAATTCATTGAAAAAAAATCATAGGTGCATGGTATAAAGATGTCAAAATATCAATTGTTGTTATGGGCAAACCGTTCAGCTGATCCTAATGCAAGTTGAAATGTTTCATAAAGACCCCATTGAGAAAATTTTTGGTAACATTTGACCAATCACTTGCAGAGATATAGCTGTTAGACGATTTTTAGACTTTGTAAAATTTTGAGTGACAGACGTCAGAATTGGGCATGGGTTAGAGAGAGGCAAGGTTTTGCGTATATTCAGTGAATGGACTTGTAAAAATCCAGGTCTGCAGGACAAACTGTGGATTTTTAATGAGGTTTTGAATTTTGGGGGCTGAACAAAATCAAAATGCACATTTCTTGTCATAAGCCATGCCCATTTTAATCAGTGAAGACTAAACTTTGTGGATTGTCTCAGGAGATGATAAAGAAAATTTGGTGAGGCACACAGGTCCCCAGCCCCCTCGGGTTTGGACCACTAAAAATAAAAATCTGAACAAAAACAATGGGGTTCCCTGCACCGCTGGTGCTAGCTCCCTCGGGCTTGGACCTGTAATGAGAGTGAGAGAGGTAAGACCTGGCTGAAGTTGATGATGAACTAAAATCAGCAGTCTAACTGGCTAAAACCACCTCACAGTCCAAACTGCACAGTATTTAAGTGATGACATGATCGTTTCTTAAATGTTTCTTTGCTGTGACATTGTTTGTATGTAGAATGCAGCTAAATGCAATGTGCAATAGTTTGATTTGTTTAAAATTGTCAATATTAATATCAATATTTGCGGAAATAAAAAAAATATAAGGTCACTATCTCTATATTTTTAACTTTACCAGTAGAAGTTTCAGTTTCAGCAGCATGACAGTGACAGCAATAATGGGTTAAGCAAGGGAAGTTCATACAGCACATTGTGTAGCACCTTTAATATACAGCAGACATTCAAGAAAAAAATGAGTTGAGTAATGGGCCTGTGACCCCTTAGAGCTCTGTAGGCATACTGGTGCTGGTGCAGAGTGCAAGAAAGGGTGGGTTTGATGTGCTTTAAAACTGATCTTTCAATGGTCATTATGTTGTGGAAGACAGGTCCAAGATGTCAGTAAACAGTTTCATAAGCTGATGGGTGCAGTATGAGAATTTGCCTTAACTGCTGTGTCTGTGTGATCGGTGGTAGCCGTGGTGGGAGTGAAGCTACATTGTCTAACCCAGGGGTGTCAAACTCATTTTCACAGAGGGCCACATCAGCATTATGGTTGCACTCAAAGGGCCACTTGTAACAGTAAAACTGTATAAATATAACTACTCCATAACATATTGTTACATAATTGTCTCTGAATTTGTTTTTATTTATTCTTTACAAATATTGTATATGCATTTGCATGGATGTAAAAATGTATGTAAGCACATTGCTCTGTGTTATAAAATAAATCATTTTAATTCTTCAAGTTATATCATCATCAAGCTATTACATTCAATTTGTTCAAAACTTCTCTGTCACAGTCGAGAGGGGCAGAAGATAATAATAATCATGAGCTGTTAAGAAGATGTGTGACAGATGTGGCATTTTATAAAAACAAACGGCTACACACATTTTTGCAGAGGGCACACATAACATTCAACTAATGAGAGATGGTTTGATTATAGTAAACACTTGGCTGCATGAATGCAGACACCTGTAAACACACTGAATACACTGCTACACACATATATAGAATTAACTCAAAATAAAAATAAGAGTTGTCTCAGTTCACAACTATATAGGTCAGGTTTTGGGTGAAGGCGATTAGGTGATGCTGCTTGTTCTTGAGCACGCCAAGCAGAAAACTCCTCATCCTGAGACACCACATCACACACCATACTCATCCATTGATCGTGTTCTAAAAATAACAACAAACACAACCATAAAATTGCACATATATTAAACTGTTCTTATTCTTTATTGAAATAGATTTTACTATACAGTTTACTTTCACTGCTGTATTATTTCTGGCTGTAGCCTTTACAAAGAAATCCTGCTGGGATTGAAGTCTGCCTTTCATTTCTTGGACAATTTTTTTCTTTTAATTGGAGGCTAAATTTTGCATTCGTGAAATGCTGATGATTATTGTACTCCTTCACCAGCAACACTGCCTCATAACAAGAAAGAACCATTTTTTTCTCTTTGAAGAACAAACACATATTCAGATTATCTGTATATCTGTAGATAACTTGTGAAACTGCCTTTGTTAAATGTTGATACGGAATCACTGCAATCTGCCGTCTCTTGGTGGGTCACACAATCAACATTCATTGTGGGAGATGTAGTTTACGGTCAATTTATGCTTTAAAGAAGCATAGACCTTTATCATAAGACAGTCATATGCCTTTTAAGCTCTCACAGGCCACATACAATGACACAGCAGCCCATGGGCCTTGAGTGTGACACATGTGGACTAACCTCTTTGTCTCAAAGGAAATGCAAAGAAGCAGTTAAGTTGGTGGTTGGTGCCACATACTTGTTGGATGCCTGCTGGTGCAATGGTCCTCAACATTTTTCTTGTATGTGTTATAATATGTATGTATGTATTATATATCTTACATGTGTCTTGTATTCCTTAGCACAGCTGAGGCATTTCCTCAGGTTGTGTCTGGAAGTGCTGTACTATTCTTTGTCACTAGATCTGAAGGCTGTGTTGTGGTCCTTGAAAAGGATCTGGACCTCCTCTGCCATCCATGGTTTGCTTTGTTACTACTACTTTGCTACTTACTTTACTAGAGATACTCCAGGTTTTATCCTTTAATAGACAGTAATTACTTTTTTTTTTGCACAACATCATTCCACATGGGAACTGTGGAAAGCGTCATGGGTCCCTGTGGACCCAAAGAAGAGACACTCCTGGCTCAATCATTAATTTGCTTTGATTGTCATTGTCCTTTGCTGGTTTGCATTTCCATCTCTAATGGAGCCCAATTGTTTAGGATAGTGTATCTTGTCCTGAAGAGCCAGTTATGGCTATCCCTTCATTTTTATTGCTGGCATTACATTTCACATGTATGAGTGGAATAACGTGATGTAATAATGTGATGTTATGCTGGCATGCTGTAAAAAATGAGCTCATGTCGATTTCAAAAGTCAGTTTTAACCGTTATTTTTTCCATTACTTACAAAGAACAGTTTTTCTCTTTAACGGAATGAGTAAAACTTAATTTTTCGTTTACATCATTAGATGACACCAATCCTGCTGGGCAAACATGTAATGCAGTGTTAAACACTGCTGGTGCTGCTGCCCACAAGCAGACTTAATCATCATGTTGCCCTGTGGGAGGATAGACACACTTCTCCTATGTGTCACATGCTGAACAAAGCAAAATTAACATACCCCCCACACACACACACACACACACACACACACACACACACACACACACACACACACACACACACATTTCATTTAAGTTCCTTAAAATAGTGTTTGACTATTTTAAAGTGCTGGTATGTTAACGCTGTTAAATGCTAATGAATGTCTCTTTGACTCTTCCTAGTCTTCTCAACATTAACCACACAAATCGGTTGTACAATCACTGTTGTCTAATCTCTCACTTGTGCTTTTGCCATTCTCTGACAACTTCCAATCTTGGGGAGAATGACTGTCATCTTCCTCCTCCTCCACTCCATCACAAGGATGAGATGGTCTGACTATGCACCACTGTGGTCACTGTGAAGCTGTCTAACTCTTGCTTTTCTTCCTCCAACCTTGTCCTCCTGCTCCTTGTCCTTCTCCCCCTCATTCAACTGACCCTGGTCTTCTTGCTTCTACTCTCTCTGCCCCTCCATTTTCCCTTTCCTCCCTGGTTCTCAAGTTCTTCATTAACTCACACACAACCCCCCCCAAACAAAACACAATTTACTGTCAGCAGTTACATTTTTATAACCAAGCTTAGACTGACTGAACCAGAGCAAGCAGCCCCAATCCAGGTGCCCCTCCCACTAGGCCAAATAATTGTATATATATATATATATTGTATATATACACTGCTCAAAAATATATAGGGAACACTTAAACAACACAATGTAACTCCAAGTCAATCACGCTTCTGTAAAATCAAAATGCTTTCTGGCTGATGTTTTGGTCACTTTTGAATGCTGGCAGTGCTTTCACTCTAGTGGTAGCATGAGACGGAGTCTACAACCCACACAAGTGGCTCAGGTAGTGCAGCTCATCCAGGATGGCACATCAATGCGAGCTGTGGCAAGAAGGTTTGCTGTCTGTTAGCATAGTGTCCAGAGCATGGAGGCATTACCAGGAGACAAGCCAGTACATCAGGAGATGTGGAGAAGGCAGTGGAGGGCAACAACCCAGCAGCAGGACCTCTACCTCTGCCTTTGTGCAAGGAGGAACAGAAGGAGCACTGCCAGAGCCCTGCAAAATGACCTCCAGCAGGCCACAAATGTGCATGTGTCTGCTCAAACGGTCAGAAACAGACTCCATGAGAGTGGTATGAGGGCCTGACGTCCATAGGTGGGGTTGTGCTTACAGCCCAACACCGTGCAGGACATTTGGCATTTGCCAGAAAACATCAAGATTGGCAAATTGGCCACTGGCAGACTGTGCTCTTCATAGGTTCACACTGAGCACATGTGACAGACGTGACAGAATCTGGAGATGCCATGGAGAACATTCTTCTGCCTGCAACATTTGGCAGTGGGTCAGTAATGGTGTGGGGTGGCATTTCTTTGGGGGGGCAGCACAGCCCTTTATGTGTTTGCCAGAGATAGCCTGACTGCCATTAGGTACCAAGATGAAATCCTCAGACCCCTTGTAAGACCATATGCTGGTGCGGTTGGCCATGGGTTCCTCCTAATGCAAGACAATGTTAGACCTCATGTGGCTGGAGTGTGTCAGCAGTTCCTGCAAGACAAAGGCATTGATGCTATGGACTGATCCGCCCGTTCCCCAGACCTGAATCCAATTGAGTACATCTGGAACATCATGTCTCGCTCCATCCCCCAACGCCACGTTGCACCACAGACTGTCCAGGAGTTGGCGGATGCTTTAGTCCAGGTCTGGGAGGAGATCCTTCAGGAGACCATCTGCCACCTCATCAGGAGCATGCCCAGGCATTGTAGGGAGGTCATACAGGCACATGGAAGCCACACACACTACTGAGCCTCATTCTGACTTGTTTTAAGGACATTACATCGAAGTTGGATCAGCCTATAGTGTGTTTTTCCACTTTAATTTTGAGTGTGATTCCAAATCCAGACCTCCATGGGTTAATGAATTTGATTTCCATTGATAATTTTTGAGTGATTCTGTTGTCAGCACATTCAACTTTGTAAAGAACAAAGTATTTAATAAGAATATTTCATTCATTCAGAGCTAGGATGTGTTATTTTAGTGTTCCCTTTATTTTTTTAGGAGTATATATATCTCCAGCTTTTCTCCAACTCATAGGTCTGAATAGTGTCCCTAAACATACATTATTTCAGCAAAAAAAACATATCTAGAGAAATCTTTGTAGATTAGTTAAATCAAGAATCAACAACAAAACATAACATTTCAGAAAAAAACATGAGTGTTTGAAGTGCATGCAAAAGCTCCATTTTAGCTCCCCTAATGACTTATGCCCCTGTTTGGGCAAGGGTGGGGTCTGGGAGACAGAGGTCAGGGTTCAGATGTCTCATTGCACTCGGAAAAATGTTGAATGTTGCAGGTGCGCTATCTTGATCTCCTGCTGGAGAGCCATCCTGTCTGAGGCTGAGCCAAACATATATATTATGACATAAGAAATTCAGCACTTTATTCTTATAATGTTGTAATTATTTTCTCATATTTCAACATTTTGCTTGAAATTGTGACTTTGTGATTTCTGGCTTTTTCTCAAAAATATTGATTGATTGTCACAATCTCTGAACCCCCCCACTCTTGTTCATTGCATGTAAGGCACTACAAAAAGCATCATCATTAGGTTTGTCACCTCTCGGGACAAATGTTAGCATTGATTTTGCATGTGTTGCTGGGTGGATGTCTCCACTCAGCTTCTGTATGGCCTGTGGAATGGGAGTCGTCTGCTCCCCTGCTTCAGTTATAGAAAGAAAAACATTACTGACCCACATTCTAGGAATATCACCCCTCAGTACAGAACCTGAATTATAGATCCTTTGTCACAAACACACATGGGATACTCTGTGCATCTCATACAGAACTAGATCTTCTAGAGAAGTCTGAGCCTATTAGTAAATAGAGATACTTCTAAGAGTCAATGGGTGAGATCAGAGATGAAATTGAAATTTATAGCAGCACATTTTCTTCTATTGCCTCAGGAATATCTTCTTCTCTGCCTCCATTCCCCTGCCAGCTGTCCTCAGCAAACCACACTGCCTATAATGGTGAGCTGAGCGTGACATTTCCAATATAGCAGCCAAGCAAACTGGGGACATCAATTACCTGTGTGTACAGCATGCAGAAACATGTGGTTCCTATTAGCCCTGCTGTGTTCTCATCTTGTATACTGACCGGAGTCATAGACTCAGGAAATAGCTAATTCCTTTTATCTTTCAGCATGACATCAATATTTCTTCTGCCGTGTTTCCCAAATTGTGTTTAAGCAAGACATGTTTTGAAACTTAAAGTAGAATAAAGGTAGTAGTAAAATATACAGTTTTGTGTGTTTTGTGTATTTTCTATTATTTTTTTAGTTTCTATCTTAGTTTCAGTCCAGCTCAACCATGATGGAGTTTTGGAGGTTTTGGTGACAAGTCCCAAGCAAAGACTTGAAGTCCAGTGTAGAGGACACAGTTAATAATTTCTCAACTGAAAGCAGCCTTGATATAGACCAGGGCCAATTTTTATGTGATCTGTAAGAAGTAGGCAAAAAAAGAAAAAAAAACACTCTGAGGTCAAAGGTAAACCAAGCTTTTCATAGCTTTTAGTTTATTTTGTTTCACACGTTTCCAAAGGTCACAAAAATGAACATCCATGCTAAAATATTTTGTAATTTAAAGATGTGTGAAGAAAATCTGATTAAATTTCAGAGGAAATGCATATCCTTGTATCGGTGGAAATCCAGGACATGGAACAGCAAAACCCTTTGCCTTACTGTGTCATGGCATTGTCGTGATGTCAAAATAAAGATTTTAAGTTATAAAAAAGCCAATAGTAAATTAGCCAATCAGAAGCTGGCTTCTGTGCTTCAGCGCTGAAGTGCTTCAGTGCTGATTGTGGTCCAAGCTAAAAACTATGTAGGATGTAACTCTTTTCAACTCAAAGATACTGATAAAATGATGATCCCTCCCGTAACCCCTTTACGGCTGAATTTATTTCCAATTGTCAAAAAAAAATTTGGCGTGTGTTTTTGCTAGTAGAAGTAGATGCTAAATTAAGTTGAGAGTGTTAATTTGAGTATAGCACATAAAATAGATATAAAATAGATATAAATGTATTATTATCTATTATCTATGATGCAAATTAGCGACAACAGGCAATAAAGGTTAAAAAAAAATGC
The DNA here is from genome assembly GCA_016785225.1 of Psettodes erumei. Lineage (NCBI taxonomy): Eukaryota > Metazoa > Chordata > Actinopteri > Pleuronectiformes > Psettodidae > Psettodes > Psettodes erumei. The sequence continues at coordinate 11,276 of JAFBJZ010000335.1, read as the reverse complement.
CTGTTCCCATCTCAGGTATGAAGATTCTTTTATTAATGTAACAAAGCAATACTAATACAGACGCTATTTTGGCTGTTTTGGAGCGGAAGTGGTTTGATGCTAAATCACAACAAGAGTTAGGGGGTTAATAATAATCCAATTTACTAAGATTGGTGAAGTAATCCAAACAAACACACAAAATGGGAACTTTATGTATATATTTTATGATGGTGTTTGTTTGGAAATGTCCCCACTGTGGGACTAATAAAGGCATATCTTATCTTACTTTGTTTACATAACAGCCAGATATGAATTAGCAGCAAATTCAAACTATGAGGTACTGCTGGCACTAGTTTGCATCTGCATCGAGTAGAAATAGCTGTCAAGCAACACTACCCTACTGCTAATTAGCATCAGGGATATATTCATTGTCAAATGTAACATTTCCAGTAGCCAACAATTTTTCACTTTAGTAGTAGTGACATAGCTTCATTTTCACAGTCTGCCCCCAGAGAGACTCTCCTGTGATACTTTGTGGATTCTTTTGTTGGATTATTTCCTGTTTTATTTTGTAGTTTCCCCAGTGTGCCCACCTGTCTCCACCTTTGGCCTCATTATCCCTGCCTCTCTTTTGTGAAAAATTCTTTATCTATGCCCTTGTTCATGTCTGGTTTAGATGCCTGTGTTCTCTGGGGTTTTTCTTGATTCTTGTCCCTGTCTTCCCATGTTCTGGATATTCCAGAGTTGCTGATTTATTGCTTTATTGGATTTCCTTTGTTCTGTTTTTTTGATTGAGTGTGTTTTGGTTTTCTCCTTTTGTAACTGCCTTTTGTTCTTTCTTGTTTTGGACTTAGTAGCTTTTTTGTTCCTTAATAAATGACAATTAATTAACAAACACCCCAATTAATAAACCTTCATCTTAATTAATACACTACACCTTCCTTCCTCCTTTCTGCATTTTGGTCCTAATATCTGAAAACTATCATTGACATTTGACACTGACATTTATTTTAGCCTACCAAAGAGTGTACAGCAGTCTGTTCTTATGAAGTTTGTATGTAATGTCCTGATTTATAAAATACATCAGATCCACTGGGCAAAACAATTTCAAATATTCTTAACAGCTCATAATATGTTCCTTCAGTGGAAATGGGCCCATTATCACTGGTGTCAGCTGTATGGTCGAGTCAGAGGCTTAGAGGCTGAAGTGGAATTTCCTTACAGTTCTGACAAATGTTAATAACTTTCATTTCACATTCCTCTTAATAATTAATTTCAAAAATAAATCAGCACTTATTTCAGTTAGTATAGTTTTGTCATTTTAACCCTCAAAACAAAATAATCAAGCCTTTTCGCGCCTCGAATGTAAAATGAGGAAGATGGTTTGGCCCATTTGAGTTGACCTTCTTTCACCACTAACACCCTCTCTGCAGAGATGAACAACTTGGGTCATTTCCTCCTTTTCATGACCTGAATTTTACTTACTGTGAAGTCCAATGGGTATTAATAGCCCATATAAAACCTCACAGAATTGGTCGACCCATTTATTTATAAACAAGTCCTTACTTTATTGTTCAGATTGGAATACGTCCTGAAAGAACAGCTGTTTACTTCATTTATATCCATTTCACTATTATGCTCTGGAAACAGGACATGGAAATTAATTTACAGCATAAACCGCCTGAATTTTTCTAATCAGCAGATTTGCTCTGGGTTTGCACAAACATCATTTGGAGAAATTGGATTGAATGAGGCTATAAATATAATATAATCTCAGCTCCCCAAGATGACACATTATGACACTGATGTTGACATTATGCTGAGCTGATTTCATTTAATCTAAAGCAAGTTGCTCTTCATATCCACACCAGACTTATTTTGATCCACAAGAACACTCCCCACAATGAATGCTGGTAATGTGAGACAAGCCAGTGTTGCCCACAAGAGTCTTTGGTTTGACTTTGAATTGTAACCAAATGTCTGAAACAGGAGGATGGAAGATTTCAAATTTTTAACTCTGTAGCATAGGAAATAAATACGGTAAATGTTTTTTGAGCATAGATTCACCAGGCTGCCAGTTTTCATGCCCAGGGGTGGTAACCATGAAAACCCACATATTGTGCAATTTGCCAATTCAGTAATTCTGTGATGTGAAATCATTTGGCGTCAAGCATGTGATTGGTGTTGAGCAGCATGACAGGCAGAGGGAAGGAGGCACCAGACCAAGAGGCTCTTGTCTCTGGGAAGGAATGCCGCTGTAGAGATCTCATTGGCAGAGCCCTGAAGATCCTGGGGGGTCATGGAGAGTGCAGCAGGGGGTTCCGGTATTGGGGGATGGGGTAAATGGTGGGTAGGGAAAGCATAGAGGAAAGGTGAAAAACAAGCACATGGGTCCTCCAGCCTTGTTACACCTAATATCCCATAACCTATATTGCCACCGCTATTTTGTATTGTTTTTTAAAAAAAAATTCTGCTACTGAGGTATTGACAGGCTATGTTTTCTTATACTTATTACACTATAAGTATGTTACTTCCTTGTTTCAGCTAAAAAAAACATGCATTTTATTAAAATTCCCACAGCCACTGTTGAAAATATGAACGTGTGCCCCATATGAAACTCTACATAGCTATGGAGTTTTAAAGACTGACTTACTAGCTGTACCAGCTGAATGTTACTTAATAATAATATTAAGTTGATGAAAAGAAAACAAGTTTAACTCATTCTTGTCATTTCAAAGAGCTAACTTTTGCACTCAACTGCACCTAAAATGAGGTGGATTTGACACAATGACTAACAGAGGAGTATCGGTGAATAGTGGAAAAAAATTTGGTTTACCCTCCACCCTAAAAGAGATCAATGCATTCACCATCCAATCAGGTGGTAACATAACTGACTGATAAGAACTGAGGGGAACAGTAGCAGTAAGAAAATTACAAAGGAAATTAGCTAAAGAGATGAAAATTGAATCTATTATAAACCAAATATGTTTACACACAGGAGTTTGACCTGCATTCACATTTAAGCGCTGATGTTTTCACTACATGTTCTTTCGTCCTGTTGGTCCAGGGAACTGAACAGGAAAGCCCACATTTCCAACCTCTTGGCCAGTGCTGCTCCCTCTCCACAACTGTACTCCTGTCTGGTAGGCCTGGCTGAGGATTTTTCTTTTGACTTGGTGTCTGAATATACCATAACATACTGTCAGTGAGATGCGCAATATTAAAAAAGACTTAACTATTAATTAACAAATTATTACTCTTTGTAAAATATTGCAGTATGGCCTTTAATTTATATATTAAATCAAAGCTTTACTATTTTGTTGCCTAATTTATTTACACCTCCCCATATTTGCAGAGGGTTGAGATGTGCTGTTGCTCCAAGAGAGTTGACAGCTGGTGATTCACCTTCCCTGCTTTTCCCATAAAACATCAGCTTCCCTTGGAATTCCACTGGGAATCTGAGACCTGATGCCAGTTCTGTGTGCTTGGTTGCAAACCACCATGTTAATGTTATTAATTTGCTGGAAGAGAATTGAGTTAGTGTCCCTGCAGAGTGTGCAGGCGAGGCAGCATGCAGCAGGCTGTGATGAAAGGCCTCTTCACCCATGCTGTTGTGACGGGGCTGTTTGTGCAATTACAAATCAATCAATCAACCCTAGCATACTGAAGATGAGATATGCACAGTGAGTTAATCTGCAGTGCCCTGTATTTCAGTGACACTGGAATGAACATATGCTGTGCAGCCCACTTCATTCCTAAAGGGTATTTAGAGAAATGAATATGTTTCTGCAGCTACAGAGCCAATTTGATTTTTTTTGTGAATGGTGCCATTACAGCATCAATTAGGAAAAAAAATGTAAGAAAGGGGTATAGTTGTCAGTGCTCAGTTCTGATGACTAATCCCCTGATGCTAGCCCAACCCTATAACCCCTAACCTTGCTGAGGGTATAAAAAGAAGAAACATCCTTCTTAATGTTGCAACATACAGCCATGGCCAAAAGTTTTGAGAATGACACAAGTATTGGTTTTAACAAAGTTTGCTGCTTCAGTGTTTTTTAAAATCTTTTTGTCAGATGTTACTATAATATACTGAAGTATAATTACAAGCATTCCATAAGGGTCAAAGGCTTTTATTGACAATTACATTAAGTTTAAGCAAAGAGTCAATATTTACAGTGTTGACCCTTCTTTTTAAAAGACCTCTGCAATTCGCCCTGGCATGCTGTCAATTAACTTCTGGGCCACATCCTGACTGATGGCAGCCCATTCTTGCATAATCAATGCTTGGAGTTTGTCAGAATTTGTGGGTTTTTGTTTGTTCACCCGCCTCTTGAGGATTGACCACAAGTTCTCAATGGGATTAAGGTCTGTGGAGTTTCCTGGCCATGGACCCAAAATTTTGATGTTTTGTTCCCCCGAGCCACGTAGTTATCACTTTTGCCTTATGACAAGGTTCTCCATTGGCATTGTTCGTCACCAAACTGTTCTCTGATGGTTGGGAGAAGTTGCTCTTGGAGGATGTTTTGGTACCATTCTTTATTCATGGCTGTGTTCTTAGGCAAAATTGTGAGTGAGCCCAGTCCCTTGGCTGAGAAGCAACCCCACACATGAATGGTCTGAGGATGCTTTACTGTTGACATGACACAGGACTGATGGTAGTGCTCACCTTTTCTTCTCTGGACAAGCTTTTTTTCCGGAAGCTCCAAACAATCGGAAATGGGATTCATCAGAGAAAATGACTTTACACCAGTCCTCAGCAGTCCAATTCATGTACCTTTTGCAGAATATCAGTCTCATCATCAGTCCCTGATGTTTTTCCTGGAGAGAAGTGGCTTCTTTGTTCTGCCCTTCTTGACACCAGGCCATCCTCCAAAAGTCTTTGCCTCACTGTGCATGCAGATGCACTCACACCTGCCTGCTGCCATTCCTGAGCAAGCTCTGCACTGGTGGTGCCCCGATCCTGCAGCTGAATCAACTTTAGGAGATGGTCCTGGCATTTGTTGGACTTTCTTGGGCACCCTGAGGCCTTCTTCACAACAATTGAACCTCTCTCCTTGAAGTTCTTGATGATCCGATAAATGGTTGATTTAGGTGCAATCTTACTAGCAGCAATATCCTTGCCTGTAAAGCCCTTTTTGTATAAAGCAATGATGACTGCATGTGTTTCCTTGCAGGTAACCATGGTTAACAGAGGAAGAACAATGATTTCAAGCACCACCCTCCTTTTAAAGCTTCCAGTCTGTTATTCTAACTCAATCAGCATGACAGAGGGATGCCCAGCCTTGTCCTTGTCAACACCCTCACCTGTGTTTACGAGAGAATCACTGACATGATGTAAGCTTGTCCTTCTGTGGCAGGACTGAAATTCAGTGCAAATGTTTTTTGGGGGGATTAAGTTAATTTTCATGGCACAGTGGGACTCTGCAATTAATTGCAACTCATCTGATCACTCTTCATAACATTCTGGAGTACATGCAAATTGCCATCATAAAAAATTTATAATTTATAATTTGTGTCATTCTCAAAACTTTTGGCCATGACTGTAGGTGTGAATCCTTTCTGGGGTCAGAGTTGATTCTTATGGCCTCATCATAAATTCCTCTTTTGTTTTACTCTACAGCCCTAATGCTACCAGTAGAACATGATGCCTGTTCTCGCTCTTAATGTGAATGAGAGCTGACAGCAGTTTGTGTTTGTGTATTCCCTCTCCAACAGCTTTTTTACTGGCAGAGAACACATTCTCCTTGTGCTCCAGGAGATGATGAACATTTCTCAGTCTGCCAAAAGGCAACATGTTATTGTCTATGTCACCAGGCCCCTGTGTGGCACAGATGACAGCAGGGTCAGTTCTGTCATATACAACCAGCCATGACACATTTGTCAGGAGATGTCAGGGAGGAGCCTTACCAGAGTTTCACCTTGTCTCCAGGGCTAAGTCAGCTTCATCACTCTAGAAGTTCAGAGTCTGGAGGACCTCTGAACTGCTTGAGACTCCTCTGTTGATTTAGTGAATATTGAGAAAACACTTAAACACAGGAAGGCAGTTCAAGAGCAAAATATTGCTTTAAATGTTTCTTGTTCTCAACTGATCATTAATAAAGATCTCCTATATATGATGTTTTTTGCATGTTCGCAACTTCTTTCTTCATTTCTTGTTGTTATTTAATTTAACAAAATACACAAGTCCTGTAGTTTCTAATGTTCATCATACCTCCAACTCTGACAATGATTATTTCAGAATTTAATCTGCATTAACCATGCATTTTGGCCACATAATGTCAGCAAAGCAAGCAAACACAACACTGACGTATTATAATCTCTGCCAAGGATGGTATGTTTCCATTGCTGTTTGTCTGTTTGTTTATGTTTGTTTATTTGTTGTCTGTCTGTCTGTTTTCAGGATTATTAAAACCATTTGCCCTCCCCCTCAAGTGAGACAAAGACCCCAGCTTCTCCTGGGAAAACAACCACTCACAAGGTTTGTGCTTCATTCCACATCTCAGATGGTTAGTGAATAGCTGCCGGGCTATTTTCATGTTAACGCCTTTTCAGATGACTAAATGAATTTGAAGTCATCTGGCACATACAAGATTACTATGTTGGAATGGGACAATACAAAGACCCAGATCCAAATTCTCATTCTCACATTCCCTCCAAATTAAAACTGACTTTTAATCTGCACCATCTGATTACACAGCAATTTCATTTTACATGGTGGTTGAGCAATTACATGATATCATTACAAGCATATAAATGTCTTCAAAAGTCTTCTTGGTCAAAACAAATGCAATAAATGCATAAATAGTGGATAGGACCCTTATTTACCTCACATGAACAGTAAAACTAAACTCTGGAACAGTCTTCCAGTACAGTAGAGACAGATTTATTCCTAGTCTCAATGAGGAGAGTCAGGTCATACCACTCTCCTGCTGTCAGCTTCTTCTTCTTGTAAACATAAAAAACTGATTTCATTCACTAATTGGCTTCAATCATTCCATCTTGTATGAAACTGAAACTGCTTTTCAGGATCACTGTTCAGCTACCATGAGTGAAACACAATACATTCTGCAAGTTCCTCATAGTCAGTCTTCCAGCCCTAAATATATTGGTGGGTAACTACAGTAAACAGCAGGGTTAGAATTATAATCTGAGTTTTGTGGGGGTCTCTAAAATAACCAGCTTTAGGGGTGGAGAAGAATACATGAATAATATCTTAACTGCGCTTTCTGTGTGTGTGAGAGAGTGATTCACTGCTCATTATGTGGTGCAACACTGTCAAGTGCACACACAGCAGCCCACTTTTTTTTTTTTATCATGTTGCTGTTCGGGGCCTCATTCACACAACAAACAGCACTATTCATGGTCCTGAAACACCAGAAGTAATGACTGCAATTCATTGTTTTCAGACAACAGCTAGTTATTGTCACATGTATTTCAGACAATAATTTTATTTGCTTTTGTTATTTTTCTATAGATACTTAAATCTTATAATATACAGTAGCCTAGTAAAACATAAATGCATCCTCTTACCAATGGGCAGTCAAATTAGTTCTGTTTTCAGTGGTTGTGGTATTTCCTCTTCATCCTGCTCCTCTTCTGGACTGTCCAGGTGTGTGGTGGGCTCACATTCAGCAACATCAGGTCCATTAGCAGATGTCACATCTTCAATAGCAGTAAAGCTAGAAATAGCGGTCTTATTAGTAGATGAATTCCAGTCGAAAAGGATAGTTTTTATTCTTTGTGACACAAAACTAAATTTGCCTAGCTTGTAGGCCCTACTCTCCACTACTACATTCTGATATATTGTCAAGTTATGGATGCATTATGCCTCTCAACAGGCATGGTTTGTACAGTAGTCGAGTGCCCCTGGTGGCTTGGGGGTGAAGTGCAGCCATACTGTCATTCCTGAGAGAAATAAGTGCGTAGGTCTTTTGGAAAACATGATTCTTTAATCCTATTTATTTCATTAACATGCATAATACTCATCATATTGAAAATGTATAATTTGTGATTAAAATAATGGTTGTTGGTAATGTGAGGGTAACACTTGCAAATATATATAATTACACTACAGTCCAAAGCTCTTCTGATCTGTCATTTTAGCAATACTATTATGACCATTTACAGCATTTCTTTCAGTATTTTTATTAGAATGCAATCAGAAAATGCAGGAAATATTCATGTAGTTTTAAAAACAGACAATTTTAAGACCTCCCCTCACACTTGACAATGGCAGGACCCTGGCTTGATCAGGAATAAACTTTTTAGAAGGGTACCAGCAAAGAAGTCAGGGTGAAAAGGCAAAGACACGCTAACGGTCCCGCATAACTCAAACACTCGTAAAGATGATGTATGTGATGATATATGTATATATATCTCAGTGGTTCACACCCCTGACTTTGGCACAGAAGGTTACTGGTTCGAAACCCAGGTGGGCTCTTAGACATACACCTCAATGTTAGCGATAAATGTTGGAATCATACTGACTCGGATGGCTCCCGGGACAACAAGGTCTGTTGGAGAACCAGGACATCCTGATGATAAGTTGGCTACTGGAACAAGACACTGCAGGGCAGAGAACATGGTACTAGAGTTAGTTACTAGTTACTAGAAGTAACCCCAGTGAGAGAGGGTACATGCAGAGATGTGGGGAAAACGGTTGCTTCGAAACCATACATCCTCACTGACTAAGAAAAAGCTCTTAATCGACACTAAAAATTGAGGACAAAAATGCTACGGAGCTAGGACGCCAGGTCAGCTTTGGGGTGGTTTCATCATCACCCCCAAATATTGAGATTGCCCCAAAGCCATGGAGCCCATGGAGGACAAGGAAGCGGCATGGAAGTCAGCCTTCTAACAGAAGTAAGCAGGGGTGTGAATGTAAGGAAAGAGCTGCCCAGGCAAGCACAGCCCTTGACCTTGAGTAGCTATGTGAGCTACTCAAGCTCCTATCAGGCATCATAGCAGCTAAGATGAGTAGGTACATGGAGCAATACATGAGCAGAGCACAGAAAGGTGTAGGCAATAACACCAGAGGAGCCAACCACCAGCTACTGTTGGTTGCGATTGCCTGAGATTGCAAGACGAGGAACACCAACCTGTGCACTACAATTGACTACAAGAAGACCTATGAGGTACCAGTTCTGAAGTGGAACAACCATCAGCCACCTCCTCTACATGGATGACATCAAGCTGTATGCTAAGAATGAGCGTGACATTGATTCCCTGATTCACCTTACTCGGATCTACAGCAAAGACATTGGGATGTCATTCGGACTAGATAAATGTGGGCGGATGATATCTAGAACCCTAGATATCATCTAGATCCCATCTAGATCACAACCGAGAGGGTTGACCTACCTGAAGGGAACATTGCAGATGTGCAGGACAGTAAATAAGGATATCCTATTTGCTGTTTTGTTTTTATTTTTGTTATTTTAGTATGATAATAGGAGTGAATGGATTCCATGCATTGTAGATGCTAATAATAATAATAATAATAATTTCATTTTTCAGGCTTTAGTTTAAAGGGCTTTCACTCAAAGAGAACGAAATAAATAAGTAAATAAAGAAAATAACCACATAGAGAACAAACAGGTTGCAAATATAAAAGATTCTCTCATAAATAAAGCATATACGGAACTGAAAGAAATGATAATAGAACACTGAAAAAATGGTGCAATGATGGAGAATGAAAATGCTGTTAAATGGGCCCGTTTGTTTTAGTTTATATTTTCTTAAGTGATATGTAGACTCTTAATGCTTTAATACGTCAATATATAAATAAGTTTTCTCACGCCTTTAAAAATCCACATTTGTAAATCACATCCAGAGGGCAAACCTGGCCTGTAGTGCAGTCATTGAGTGCTGGGGGAGTAATGGCAGGAAAACAGCTTTACAGATAGTTAGGCCCAGCTATTACACAAAAGGCTTTCCCCAGAGATTGCTCTTATGTTGTGGATAGTAATGCAGTTAAATCCTCTTTCTGGCGTATACCAGCAGGTGACATGGAGTGGTACTTTTTTGGGGTTCCCCCACCCGCTTTGTTCCTCCAATCTGGCTACCATCTCCAACTCAATGAAGCGGATGACAATGGAGAGTAGGGATGAGGCTAAAGGCTGGGTGCAGTCATGGCCTCTGCCTGCCTGAACTAATTTCAGGGATGATTTGCTTCGAGTGATATAAGATGCTTGGATTACTGCTGAGCCTCTTTGTTACTGTTTGGGCAAGGGGTCAAAACATGCTCCTGAGAGCTTAGCAGTTCGACATGCCCTCTGACAGGTTTAAATTTTAACACTAAAGTTCCTGACAAAAATCTTGTCGCATAAGGACATAGTAACTTAAAATGAAATATACCTTTATTTTAAATCAATCAATTGTTACAATAAATGGTTCATTTCATTGTCAAGGGCTTCCACATTAATACCTGGTTGCAAAATGGAACTTCTAAAAGTGTCCTGATGTTCACAGCTTGGTGAAGCCCATAACATATGTTTTTGCAAAGACAAAAGTCTTGTTGTGTCTTTAAATGATTCAACCAATCACAGATTAGAGCTTCACCTGTGAAAAATACTGTAATTAACACATTCCAGGTGTGTATAAAAGAACCCTGGCACTCCACACCTTTAATGTAAAGTGCAACCTGACCTCTGACAATGTGCCAAAGATTCAACCACAGACCAAAGTGCTGATCCTCAAGAGCCTGAAGACCAAGTCCGCTGCTGAGGTGGCAGACATCTTCGATATATCCAGACATCAAGTGGAGAGGATGAGAAAAAGATTTTAAGAAATTGGCGATGTTCATGACAAGTCCAGGTCAGGCAGACCCCGTAAGACAACTGTTTGAGAGGAGCGTTTGTTGCGTTGACAGTCCAGGGCCAGCCCTTCTTCAACTGCAGCAGAGCTACATGAGAACTGGTCACCATAAACCCCTGTATCTACAAAACAGTTTGTCAACAGTGGTCTCCATGGCCAAATTAGTGCTCACAAATCAGCATTAAACAGAAGACAACAAAACAATCATGTTGCATTTGCCAAGGACCACAGCTTGCAGAAAGGATAGACAGTGGAAAAGTGGCAGAAGGTTGATTTTTCAGATGACTCATCCATTGAACTGCATCCCAATCACCGCAAATACTGCAGAAGACTTCTTGGAACCTGCATGGACCCAAGATTCACTCAGAAAACAATCAAATTGAAAAATCATGGTTTGGGGTTACATCCAGTATGGAGGTGTGCGAGAGATGTGTAGAGTGGATGGCAACATTAACATCCTGAAGTATCAAATTCTTGCTGCT
>JAFBJZ010000334.1:0-33373 GCA_016785225.1 Psettodes erumei | reverse complement strand
GATGAGAAAGTAGTGACAAGAGCTTGATCCAGCTCAGCAAATGGACCAAGTGGAGTTCCTCATAAGGACAATAAGAACTCTCCACAACTGAGGTTTGGAAGGCCAAGAAGGTGATCTGGAGCAGAGGAAAGATTGCCTAACCCTGGAGACATGCTGAAGGGGTGTTCATTCCAAAAGAAGAAGGGTCTGAGAACTTTGATCAGTTCTGGATCATGTCCTTGCTCAGTGTAGAGAGCAATATTTTCTTTAGCATTGCAGCCACAAGACATCCTGCTGAGCAACAGATATATTGACGTATCGGTACAGAAGGGAGATATAGCGGGCATCCCGGGCTTCCATAAACACACAGACGTTGTGACGCAGCTCATCAGAGAGGCGAAAGAGGGCCAGGGGAATTTAACCGTATTGTGCCTTGATGTCCCCAGTGCCTATGAGTCAATACACCACAAGCTTGTTCAGGTTGCTGTGGTGAGACACTACTTTCCCCAGAAAGTGAAAGACCTCATCCTGGACCATTACAGTAACTTCAGTTAGAGGGTCTCTTCTGGCCAAGTGACCTCAAACTGGCATTAACTCCAAATGGGAATAACCAAAGGCTGTTCCATCTCCATCACACTCTTTGTTCAAGTCAGCACAACAGAGCACTGGGGCCCCCTCAGCAAGTTGGGAGTAAGGCAATCACCCTTCAGAGTGTTCGTGGACAACCTGACGGTGACAACATCATCAGTGCCAGGATCCCGATGGATTCTCCAATGGGGTGGAGAAGCTCATGTCATGGGCATGCTTGAGATTCAAACCTGCTCCTTGGTTCTGAGGACAGTGAAAGTCACCAACAAATTCAGCTTCAGACTTGAGCTTGGAGAGGTCCAGATCCCATCCATTACAAAAAAACCCAGTGAAGGGACAAGGGAAGGTCTTCAACTGCAGTCTGAAGGACAACAACTCAACAACTTATAACTTGTGATTCTACGCACCCATGTCCTCAAAAACACAGTAGTGTCCTTTTTGAGCTTATCTCAACAAGAAAAGCACGTTTTGGTCATATACCTGTTTGCACTTGTGCAGAAGGGGTTACCCATGAACTTTTTGCTCTAAATGTGTTATCTAGTGACAAACACTGGTACTGAAGTTTTATTTTATGATTCCATGCAGAAATGTCCTCAAAAACACACTTGTGTTCTTTTTGACTTTTCTCGACGAGAAAAGCACGTTTTGGTCATAAACCTTTTTGCACTTGTGCAGAAGGGGTTATCCATGAACTTTTTCCTCTAAATGTATTATCTAGTGAAAAAAGACTGGTACTAAAGTGTTATTTTATGATTCCATGCAGAAATGTCCTCAAAAACACACTTGTGTCCTTTTTGAGGTTTTCTCACGAGAAGAAAAAAAAGTTTTTGGTCATGCACCTTTTTGCACCTGTGCAGAAGGGGTTATCCATGAACTTTTTCCTCTAAATGTATTATCTAGTGACAAAGGCTGGTACTAGAGTGTTGTTTCATGATTCCATGCACCCATGTACACCAAAACACAGTACTGTCCGTTGTGAGCTTTTCTCGGCAAGAAAAGGAGATTTTGGCTGTTTGCTCTTGTGCAGAAGCGGGGACCCATGAACTTTTTGCTCTATATATATTGTCAACTGACCAAGAATGATATGAAAATGTTATTTTATGATTCCTGGCAACGATGTCTATCAAAACACAGTACCGTCCATTAAGTGCTTTTCTCGGCAAGAAAAGCTCACACTCACACCCTGCCTGTTTGAAGTTGTACACAAAGGGTGACCCATGGTATTTTTGCTTTATATCCATTATCAACTGACCAACAATGATATAAAAGTGTTATTTTTATAATTCCAGGCACCCATGTCCCCGAAAACACAGTACCGTGCATTTCATGCTTTTCTCTGCGAGAAAAGTAGGTTTTGGTCATATGCCTGTTTGCTCTTGTGCAGAAGCGGGGACCCATGAACTTTTCGCTCCATATATATTGTCAACTGACCAAGAATGATATGAAAGTGTTATTTTATGATTCCAGGCACCGATGTCTATCAAAATAAAGTACCGTCCATTAAGTGCTTTTTCTTGGCGAGAAAAGCAGGTTTTGGTCATATACCTGTTTGCTCTTGTGCAGAAGCGTGGATCCATGAACTTTTTGCTCCATATGCATTGTCAACTGACCAAGAATGATATTAAAGTATTATTTCAGGATTCCAGGCACCCATGTCCCCAAAACACAGTACCGTTCATTAAGTGCATGTTTCGACGAGAAAAGCAGGTTTTGGTCATATGCCTGTTTGTTCTTGTGCAGAAGTGGGGACCCATGAACTTTTTGCTCCATATATATTGTGAACTGACCAAGAATGATATTAAAGTGTTATTTTATGATTCCAGCCACCGATGTCTATCAAAACACAGTACCGTGCATTAGGTTCTTTTCTCGGCGATATATAAAAGCACATGACCGTCCATTAAGTGCTTTTCTCGGCGAAAAAATCTCACAATCACTGGCCTGTTTGCTCTTGTCAGAAGCGGGGACCCATGAACTTTTTGCTCCATATGCATTGTCAGCTGACCAAGAATGATATTAAAGTGTTATTTTTGATTCCAGGCACCGATGTCTATCAAAACACAGTACCGTGCATTTAGTGCTTTTCTCGGTGAGAAAAAGCAGCTTTTGGTCATATGCCTGTTTGCTCATGTGCAGAAGCGGGGACCATGAACTTTTTTTCGCTCCATATATATTGTCAACTGACCAAGAAGGATATGAAAGTGTTATTTTATGATTCCAGGCACCCATGTCCCCAAAACACACTACCATGCATTTCGTGCTTTTCTCTCGAGAAAAAAGCTCACACTCACCATCCTGCCTGTTTGAACTTGTGCAGTAGGGCTGACCCATGGAATTTTTGCTCCATATGCATATTCAACTGACCACGAATGATATTAAAGTGTTATTTCATGATTGCAGGCACCCATGTCCCCCAAAACACAGTACCGTGCATTAAGTGCTTTTCTCGGCGAGAAAAGAAGGTTTTGGTCATATGCCTGTTTGCTCTTGTGCAGAAGCGTGGATCCATGAACTTTTTGCTCCATATGCATTGTCAACTGACCAACAATCATATAAAAGTGTTATTTCAATATTCCAGGCACCCATGTCCCTCAAAACACAGTACCGTTCATTAAGTGCTTTTCTCGGCGAGAAAAGCAGGTTTTGGTCATATGCCTGTTTGTTCTTGTGCAGAAGCGGGGACCCATGAACTTTTCGCTCCATATATATTGTGAACTGACCAAGAATGATATTAAAGTGTTATTTTATGATTCCAGGCACCGATGTCTATCAAAACACAGTACCGTGCATTAGGTGCTTTTCTCGGCGATATATAAAAAAACATGACCGATCATTAAGTACTTTTCTTGGCGAGAAAATCTCACAGTCACTGGCCTGTTTGCTCTTGTGCAGAAGCGGGGACCCATCAACTATTTGCTCCATATGCATTGTCAACTGACCAAGAATGATATTAAAGTGTTATTTTTGATTCCAGGCACCGATGTCTATCAAAACACAGTACCGTCCATTAAGTCCTTTTCTCGGCGAGGAATAAAAACACATGACCGTCCATTAAGTGCTTTTCTCGGCGAGAAAAGCTCACACTCAACGGCTTGTTTGAACTTGTGCAGAAGGGGTGACCCATCGAATTTTTGCTTTATATCCATTAGCAACTGACCAACAATGATATAAAAGTGTTATTTTTATGATTCCAGGCACCCATGCCCCCCAAAACACAGTACCATTCATTAAGTGCTTTTCTCGGCGAGAAAAGCATGTTTTGGTCATATACCTGTTTGCTCTTGTGCAGAAGCGGGGACCCATCAACTTTTTTTGCTCCATATGCATTGTCAACTGACCAAGAATGATATTAAAGTGTTATTTTATGATTCCAGGCACCGATGTCTATCAAAACACAGTACCGTGCATTAGGTGCTTTTCTCGGCGAGAAAAGCTCACACTCACCGGCCTGTTTGAACCTGTGCAGAAAAGGTGACCCATGGAATTTTTGCTGTATATCCATTGTCAACTGATCAACAATGATACAAAAGTGTTATTTTATGATTCCAGGCACCCATGTCCCCCAAAACACAGTACCGTGCATTAAGTGCTTTTCTCGGCGAGAAAAGAAGGTTTTGGTCATATGCCTGTTTGCTCTTGTGCAGAAGCGTGGATCCATGAACTTTTTGCTCCATATGCATTGTCAACTGACCAACAATGATATAAAAGTGTTATTTCATGATTCCAGGCACCCATGTCCCTCAAAACACAGTACCGTTCATTAAGTGCTTTTCTCGGCGAGAAAAGCAGGTTTTGGTCATATGCCTGTTTGTTCTTGTGCAGAAGCGGGGACCCATGAACTTTTCGCTCCATATATATTGTCAACTGACCAAGAATGATATTAAAGTGTTATTTTATGATTCCAGGCACCGATGTCTATCAAAACACAGTACCGTGCATTAGGTGCTTTTCTCGGCGATATAAAAAAAAAACATGACCGATCATTAAGTACTTTTTCTTGGCATAAAATCTCCTCACTGGCCTGTTTGCTCTTGTGCAGAAGCGGGGACCCATCAACTTTTTGCTCCATATGCATTGTCAACTGACCAAGAATGATATTAAAGTGTTATTTTTTGATTCCAGGCACCGATGTCTAAAAACACAGTACCGTCCATTAAGTCCTTTTCTCGGCGAGGAATAAAAAACACATGACCGTCCATTAAGTGCTTTTCTCGGTCATATGCCTTGTTTGAACTTGTGCAGAAGGGTGACCCATCGAATTTTTGCTTTATATCCATTAGCAACTGACCAACAATGATATAAAAGTGTTATTTTTATGATTCCAGGCACCCATGTCCCCCAAAAACACAGTACCATTCATTAAGTGCTTTTTCTCGGCGAAAAAGCAGGTTTTGGTCATATGCCTGTTTGCTCTTGTGCAGAAGCGGGGACCCATGAACTTTTTGCTCCATATGCATTGTCAACTGACCAAGAATATATTAAAGTGTTATTTTATGATTCCAGGCACCGATGTCTATCAAAACACAGTACCGTCCATTAAGTGCTTTTCTCGGCGAGAAAAAGCTCACTCACTATGCCTGTTTGCTCTTGTGCAGAAGGGGGACCCATGGAATTTTTTGCTTTATATCCATTATCAACTGACCAACAATGATATAAAAGTGTTATTTTATGATTCCAGGCACCCATGTCCCCCAAAACACAGTACCGTCCATTAAGTGCTTTTCTCGGCGAGAAAAGCTCACACTCACCGGCCTGTTTGAACTTGTGCAGAAGGGGTGACCCATGGAATTTTTTGCTTTATATCCATTATCAACTGACAAAGAATGATACTAAAGTGTTATTTCATGATTCCATGCACCCATGTCCCCCAAAACACAGTACCGCTTTTCATTAAGAAAAGCTTTTTTGGTAATATGCCTGTTTGCTCTTGTGCAGAAGCGTGGATCCATGAACTTTTTGCTCCATATGCATTGTCAACTGACCAACAATGATATAAAAGTGTTATTTCATGATTCCAGGCACCCATGTCCCCCAAAACACAGTACCGTCCATTAAGTGCTTTTCTCCAAAGAAAAGCTCACAATCACCGGACTGTTTGAACTTGTGCAGAAGAGGTGACCCATGAAATTTTTGCTTTATATCCATTATCAACTGACCAACAATGATATAAAAGTGTTATTTTTATGATTCCAGGCACCCATGTCCCCCAAAACACAGTACCGTGCATTTAGTGCTTTTCTCGGCGAAAAAGCAGCTTTTGGTCATATGCCTGTTTGCTCTTGTGCAGAAGCGTGGATCCATGGAACTTTTTGCTCCATATGCATTGTCAACTGACCAAGAATGATATTAAAGTGTTATTTCATGATTCCATGCAACCATCTCCCCCAAAACACAGTACCGTGCATTTAGTGATTTTCTCGGGAGAAAAGCAGGTTTTGGTCATATGCCTGTTTGTTCTTGTGCAGAAGCGGGGACCCATGAACTTTTCGCTTCATATATATTGTCAAGTGACCAAGAATGATATGAAAGTGTTATTTTATGATTCCAGACACCGATGTCTATCAAAACACAGGACCGTCCATTAAGTGCTTTTCTCTGCGAGAAAGGCTGACATTCACCGGCATGTTTAAACTTGTACAGAAGGGTTGACCTATGGAATTTTTTGGTTTATATCCATTATCAACTGACAAAGAATGATACGAAAGTGTTATTTCACGATTCCATGCACCCACGTCGCCCCAAACACAATACCGTGAGCATTTAGTGCTTTTCGCGGCGAGAAAAGCAGCTTTCGGTCATATGCCTGTTTGCTCTTGTGCAGAAGCGTGGATCCATGAACCTTTTGCTCCATATGCATTGTCAACTGACCAACAATGATATAAAAGTGTTATTTCATGATTCCAGGCACCGATGTCTATCAAAACACAGTACCGTGCATTAAGTGATTTTCTCGGCGAGATATGAAAGCACATGACCGTCCATTAAGTGCTTTTCTCGGCGAGAAAAGCAGGTTTTGGTCATATGCCTGTTTGTTCTTGTGCAGAAGCGGGGACCCATGAACTTTTTTGCTCCATATGCATTGTCAACTGACCAAGAATGATATTAAACTGTTATTTTATGATTCCAGGCACCGATGTCTATCAAAACACAGTACCGTGCATTAAGTGCTTTTCTCGGCGAGAAAATCTCACAGTCACTGGCCTGTTTGCTCTTGTCCAGAAGCGGGGACCCATGAACTTTTTGTTCCATATGAATTGTCAACTGACCAAAAATGATATTAAAGTGTTATTTTATGATTCCAGGCACCGATGTCTATCAAAACACGGTACCGTCCATTAAGCGCTTTTCTCGGCGAGAAAAGCTCACACTCACCGCCTGTTTGAACTTGTGCAGAAGAAGGGTGACCCATGGAATTTTTGCTTCATATCCATTATCAACTGACCAACAATGATATAAAAGTGTTATTTTTATGATTCCAGGCACCAATGTCCCCCAAAACACAGTACCGTGCATTTTGTGCTTTTCTCGCAGAGAAAAAGCTGACAATCACCGCCTGTTTGAACTTGTGCAGAAGGCGTGACCCATGGTATTTTTGCTTTATATCCATTATCAACTGACCAACAATGATATAAAAGTGTTATTTTTATGATTCCAGGCACCCATGTCCCCCAAAACACAGTACCGTGCATTAAGTGCTTTTCTCGGCGAGAAAAGCTCACACTCACCGGCCTGTTTGAACTTGTGCAGAAGGGGTGACCTATGGAATTTTTGATTTATATCCATTATCAACTGACAAAGAATGATACTAAAGTGTTATTTCATGATTCCATGCACCCATGTCCCCCAAAACACAGTACCGTTCATTAAGTGCTTTTCTCTGCGAGAAAAGCAGCTTTTGGTCATATGCCTGTTTGCTCTTGTGCAGAAGCGTGGATCCATGAACTTTTTGCTCCATATGCATTGTCAACTGACCAACAATGATATAAAAGTGTTATTTTATGATTCCAGGCACCCATGTCCCCCAAAACGCAGTACCGTCCATTAAGTGCTTTTCTCGGCGAGAAGTAAAAACACATGACCGTCCATTTAGTGCTTTTCTCGGCGAGAAAATCTTACAGACACTGGCCTGTTTGCTCTTGTCCAGAAGCGGGGACCCATGAACTTTTTGCTCCATATGCATTGTCAACTGACCACGAATGATATTAAAGTGTTATTTTATGATTCCAGGCACCGATGTCTATCAAAACACAGTACCGTACATTAAGTGCTTTTCTCGGAGACAAAAGCTCACACTCACTGGCCTGTTTGCTCTTGTGCAGAAGGGGTGACCCATGGAATTTTTTCTTTATATCCATTATCAACTGACAAAGAATGATACTAAAGTGTCATTTCATGATTCCATGCAACCATCTCCCCCAAAACACAGTACCGTGCATTTCGTGCTTTTCTCTGCGAGAAAAGCAGGTTTTGGTCATATGCCTGTTTGCTCTTGTGCAGAAGTGGGGACCCATGAACTTTTCGCTCCATATATATTGTCAACTGACCAAGAATGATATGAAAGTGTTATTTTATGATTCCAGGCAGCGATGTCTATCAAAACACAGTACTGTCCATTAAGTCCTTTTCTCGGCGAGAAAAGCAGGTCACACTCATATGCCTGTTTGAACTTGTGCAGAAGGGGTGACCCATGGACTTTTTGCTTTATATCCATTATCAACTGACCAACAATGATATAAAAGTGTTATTTTATGATTCCAGGCACCCATGTCCCCAAAAACACAGTACCGTGCATTTTGATGTTTTTCTCGGCGAGAAAAGCAGCTTTGGTCATATGCCTGTTTGCTCTTGTGCAGAAGCGGGGACCCATGAACTTTTCACTTCATATATATTGTCAACTGACCAAGAATGATATGAAAGTGTTATTTTATGATTCCAGGCACCCATGTCCCCCAAAACACAGTACCGTGCATTAAGTGCTTTTCTCGGCGAGAAAAAGCAGGTTTTGGTCATATGCCTGTTTGCTCTTGTGCAGAAGCGTGGACCCATGAACTTTTTGCTCTATATGCATTGTCAACTGACCAAGAATGATATTAAAGTGTTATTTTATGATTCCAGGCACCGATGTCTATCAAAACACAGTACCGTCCATTAAGTGCTTTTCTCGGCGAGAAAAGCTCACACTCCACGGCCTGTTTGAACTTGTGCAGAAGGGGTGACCCATGGACTTTTGCTTTATATCCATTATCAACTGACCAACAATGATATAAAAGTGTTATTTTTTATGATTCCAGGCACCCATGTCCCCAAAACACAGTACCGTGCATTTAGTGCTTTTCTCTCGCGAGAAAAGCAGGTTTTGGTCATATGCCTGTTTGCTCTTGTGCAGAAGCGTGGATCCATGAACTTTTTGCTCCATATGCATTGTCAACTGACCAACAATGACGCAAAAGTGTTATTTCATGATTTCAGGCACCCATGTCCCCAAAACACAGTACAGTTCATTAAGTGCTTTTCTCGGCGAAAAAGGCAGGTTTTGGTCATATGCCTGTTTGCTCTTGTGCAGAAGCAGGGACCCATCAACTTTTTGCTCCATATGCATTGTCAACTGACCAATAATGATATTAAAGTGTTATTTTATGATTCCAGGCACCGATGTCTATCAAAACACAGTACCGTGCATTAGGTGCTTTGCTCGGCGAGAAAAGCTCACACTCACCGGCCTTTTTGAACTTGTGCAGAAGGGGTGAAGCATGGAATTTTTGCTTTATATCCATTATAAACTGACCAACAATGATATAAAAGTGTTATTTTTATGATTCCAGGCACCCATGTCCCCCAAAACACAGTACCGTGCATGTAGTGCTTTTCTGGGCGAGAAAAGCAGGTTTTGGTCATGCCTGTTTGCTCTTGTGCAGAAGCGGGACCCATGAACTTTTTGCTCCATATGCATTATCAACTGACCAAGAATGATATAAAAGTGTTATTTTATGATTCCAGGCACCCATGTCCCCAAAACACAGTCCGGCCATTAAGTGCTTTTCTCGGCGAGAAAAGCTCACACTCACTGGCCTGTTTGAACTTGTGCAGAAGGGGTGACCCATGGAATTTTTTGCTTTATATCCATTATCAACTGACCAACAATGATACTAAGTGTTATTTTATGATTCCATGCACCCATGTCCCCCAAAACACAGTACGTGCATTTATTGCTTTTCTCGGCGAGAAAAGCAGGTTTTGGTCATATGCCTGTTTGCTCTTGTGCAGAAGCGGGGACCCATGAACTTTTTGCTCCATATGGATTTTCAACTGACCAAGAATGATATTAAAGTTTTATTTTTTATGATTCCAGGCACCCATGTCCCCAAAACACAGTACCGTCCATTAAGTGCTTTTCTCGGCGAGAAAACCTTACACTCACTGGCTTGTTTGCACTTGTGCAGAAGTGGTAGCCCATGAAATTTTTGCTTTATATCGATTATCAACTGACAAAGAATGATACTAAAGTGTTATTTCATGATTCCAGGCACCCATGTCCCCCAAAACACAGTGCCGTTCATTAAGTGCTTTTCTCGGCGAGAAAAGCAGATTTTGGTCATATGCCTGTTTGCTCTTGTGCAGAAGCAGGGACCCATGAACTTTTTGCTCCATATACATTGTCAACTGACCAAGAATAATATGAAAGTGTTATTTTATGATTCCAGGCACCGATGTCTATCAAAACACAGTACCATGCATTAGCTGCTTTTCTCTGCGAGAAAAGCAGGTTTTGGTCATATGCCTGTTTGCTCTTGTGCAGAAGCAGGGACCCATGAACTTTTCGCTCCATGTATATTGTCAACTGACCAAGAATGATATCAAAGTGTTATTTTATGATTGCAAGCACCGATGTCTATCAAAACACAGTACCGTCCATTAAGTGCTTTTCTCGCCGAGAAAAGCTGACACTCACCGGCCTGTTTGAACTTGTGCAGAAGGGGCGACCCATGGAATTTTTGCTTTATATCCATTATCAACTGACCAACAATGATATAAAAGTGTTATTTTTATGATTCCAGGCACCCATGTCCCCCAAAACACAGTACCGTGCAGTTCGTGCTTTTCTCGGTGAGAAAAGCAGCTTTTGGTCATATGCCTGTTTGCTCTTGTGCAGAAGCGTGGACCCATGAACTTTTCACTCCATATATATTGTCAACTGACCAAGAATGATATGAAAGTGTTATTTTATGATTCCAGGCACCGATGTCTATCAAAACACAGTACCGTGCATTAAGTGCTTTTTTCGGCGAGACATAAAAACACATGACCGTCCATTAAGTGACAAAGAATGATATAAAAGTGTTATTTCATGATTCCAGGCACCCATGTCCCCCAAAACACAGTACCGTTCATTTAAGTGCTTTTCTCGGCGAGAAAAGCAGCTTTTGGTCATATGCCTGTTTGCTCTTGTGCAGAAGCGGGGATCCATGAACTTTTTGCTCCATATGCATTGTCAACTGACCAACAATGATATAAAAGTGTTATTTCATGATTCCAGGCACCCATGTCCCCCAAAACACAGTACCGTTCATTAAGTGCTTTTCTCGGCGAGAAAAGCAGGTTTTGGTCATATGCCTGTTTGCTCTTGTGCAGAAGCAGAAGGACCCATGAACTTTTTGCTCCATATGCATTGTCAACTGACCAAGAATGATATAAAAGTGTTATTTCATGATTCCAGGCACCCATGTCCCCCAAAACACAGTACCGTTCATTAAGTGCTTTTCTCAGCGAGAAAAGCAGGTTTTAGTCATATGCCTGTTTTGCTCTTGTGCAGAAGCGTGGATCCATGAACTTTTTTTGCTCCATATGCATTGTCAACTGACCAAGAATGATATGAAAGTGTTATTTTATGATTCCAGGCACCCATGTCCCCCAAAACACAGTACCGTTCATTAAGTGCTTTTCTCGGCGAGAAAAGCTCACACTCACCGGCCTGTTTGAACTTGTGCAGAAGGGGTGACCCATGGAATTTTTGCTTTATATCCATTATCAACTGACCAACAATGATATAAAAGTGTTATTTTTTATGATTCCAGGCACCCATGTCCCCAAAACACAGTACCGTGCATTTAAGTGCTTTTCTCGGCGAGAAAAGCAGGTTTTCAATCATATGCCTGTTTGCTCTTGTGCAGAAGCGGGGACCCATGAACTTTTTGCTCCATATGCATTGTCAACTGACCAAGAATGATATAAAAGTGTTATTTTATGATTCAGGCACCGATGTCTATCAAAACACAGTACCGTCCATTAAGTGCTTTTCTCTCGGCGAGAAAAGCTGACACTCACCGCCTGTTTGAACTTGTGCAGAAGGGGTGACCCATGGAATTTTTTTGCTCTTTATATCCATTATCAACTGACCAAGAATGATACTAAAAGTGTTATTTTTATGATTCCAGGCACCCATGTCCCCCAAACACAGTACCGTGCATTTAGTGCTTTTCTCGGCGAGAAAAGCAGGTTTTGGTCATATGCCTGTTTGCTCTTGTGCAGAAGCGGGGACCCATGAACTTTTTGCTCCATATGCATTGTCAACTGACCAACAATGATATGAAAGTGTTATTTTTATGATTCCAGGCACCGATGTCTATCAAAACACAGTACCGTGCATTAAGTGCTTTTCTCGGCGAGAAAAGCTTTTCTCGGCGAACACTCACACAACCTGTTTGAACTTGTGCAGAAGGGGTGACCCATGGAATTTTTTTTTTTATATCCATTATCAACTGACAAAGAATGATACTAAAGTGTTATTTCATGATTCCAGGCACCCATGTCCCCCCAAACACAGTACCGTGCATTTAGTGCTTTTCTCGGCGAGAAAAGCAGGTTTTGGTCATATGCCTGTTTGCTCTTGTGCAGAAGCGTGGATCCATGAACTTTTTGCTCCATATGCATTGTCAACTGACCAACAATGATATAAAAGTGTTATTTCATGATTCCAGGCACCCATGTCCCCAAAACACAGTACCGTGCATTTCAGATTTTCTCGGTGAGAAAAAGCAGTTTTTGGTCATATGCCTGTTTGCTCTTGTGCAGAAGCGGGGACCTATGAACTTTTGCTTCCATATATATTGTCAACTGACCAAGAATGATATAAAAGTGTTATTTTATGATTCCAGGCACCCATGTCCCCAAAAACACAGTTCCGTGCATTTAGTGCTTTTCTCGGAGAGAAAAGCTCACACTCACTGGCCTGTTTGCTCTTGTGCAGAAGGGGTGACCCATGGAATTTTTTTTCTTTATATCCATTACCAACTGACAAACAATGATACTAAAGTGTTATTTCATGATTCCATGCAACCATCTCCCCCAAAACACAGTACCGTGCATTTCGTGCTTTTCTCTGCGAGAAAAGCAGGTTTTGGTCATATGCCTGTTTGCTCTTGTGCAGAAGCGTGGATCCATGAACTTTTTGCTCCATATGCATTGTCAACTGACCAACAATGATATAAAAGTGTTATTTCATGATTCCAGGCACCCATGTCCCCCAAAACACAGTACCGTTCATTGAGTGCTTTTCTCGGCGAGAAAAGCACGTTTTGGTCATATGCCTGTTTGCTCTTGTGCAGAAGCGGGGACCCATGAACTTTTTGCTTCATATATATTGTCAACTGACCAAGAATGATATGAAAGTGTTATTTTATGATTCCAGGCACCGATGTCTATCAAAACACAGTACCGTGCATTAGGTGCTTTTCTCTGCGAGAAAAGCAGGTTTTGGTCATATGCCTGTTTGCTCTTGTGCAGAAGCGGGGACCCATGAACTTTTCGCTCCATGCATATTGTCAACTGACCAAGAATGATAATAAAGCGTTATTTTACGCTTCCAGAACCAATGTCTCTATCAAAACACAGTACTGTGCTGTAATGGTAAATATACTATGAGTGCATGTGTACCTGTGAACTTTTTACCTCTACTGTCCAGACAATGGCCTGAGGGTCACGATGACCTGAGGATGTAAGGATGTGAGGATGAAAAATATATTTTAATCCTGTAAGGAGTTTCCTGTTTTCTGCTGTTCTGTAAGGGATTTTCCAAAGGGTTTCCTGCTTTTGAGCTCCCATATGTGGGGATACATGTCTCTAGTCACGTATGCCTTTTGTAATACACACTCATGTATTTAGAAAAGTATAAAAACCATGTTCTTTATTTCTCTGTATGCCACTCTGTAGGTCAGCACATGTGCGGGGCTGCTGAGTGACATCCTGTGTTGCAACCAGTAAAGACTTTTGAGCTTGACTCCGGACTCTAAGAATCTTTTTTCCTGACAGCTTCAACTTTACTTTGTGTAGAAAAGAACCCGGTGGAAACAGAATCCTGGCAGAATAGAAAAGTTTCCACGACAGTGCATTAGGTGCTTTTCTCGGCGAGAAAAGCAGATTTTGGTAATATGCCTGTTTGCTCTTGTGCAGAAGCGGGGACCCATCAACTTTTTGATTCATATACATTGTCAGCTGACCAAGAATGATACTAAAGTGTTATTTCATGATTCCAGGCACCCATGTCCCCCAAAACACAGTACCGTGCAATTATTGCTTTTCTCGGCAAGAAAAGCAGCTTTTGGTCATATGCCTGTTTGCTCTTGTGCAGAAGCACGGATCCATGAACTTTTTGCTCCATATGCATTGTCAACTGACCAAAAATGATATGAAAGTGTTATTTTATGATTCCAGGCACCGATGTCTATCAAAACACAGTACCGTCCATTAAGTGCTTTTCTCGGCGAGAAAAGTTCACACTCACCGGCCTGTTTGAACTTCTGCAGAAAGGGTGACCCATGGAATTTTTGCTTTCTATCCATTATCAACTGACCAACAATGATATAAAAGTGTTATTTTATGATTCCAGGCACCCATGCCCCCCAAAACACAGTACCGTGCATTAAGTGCTTTTCTCGGCGAGATATAAAAACACATGACCGTCCATTAAGTGCTTTTCTCGGCGAGAAAAGCTCACACTCACCGAACTGTTTGAACTTCTACAGAAGCAGGGACCCATGGAATTTTTTGGTTTATATCCATTATCAACTGACAAAGAATGATACTGAAGTGTTATTTCATGAATCCATGCACCGATGTCCCCCCAAACACAGTGCCGTGCATTTAGTGCTTTTCTCTGCGAGAAAAGCAGGTTTTGGTCATATGCCTGTTTGCTCTTGTGCAGAAGCGTGGATCCAGGAACTTTTTGCTCCATAGGCATTGTCAACTGACCAATAATGATATAAAAGTGTTATTTCATGATTCCAGGCACCCATGTCCCCCAAAACAGAGTACCGTTCATTAAGTGCTTTTCTCGGCGAGAAAAGCAGGTTTTGGTCATATGCCTGTTTGCTCTTGTGCAGAAGCGTGGATCCATGAACTTTTTGCTCCATATGCATTGTCAACTGACCAACAATGATATAAAATTGTTATTTCATGATTCCAGGCACCCATGCCCCCTAAAACACAGTACCGTTCATTAAGTGCTTTTCTCGGCGAGAAAACCTCACACTCACCGGCCTGTTTGAACTTGTGCAGAAGGGATGACCCATGGCGTTTTTGCTTCATATCCATTATCAACTGACCAACAATGATATAAAAGTGTTATTTTTATGATTCCAGGCACCCATGTCCCCCAAAACACAGTACCGTGCATTTCGTGCTTTTCTCGGCGAGAAAAGCAGGTTTTGGTCATATGCCTGTTTGCTCTTGTGTAGAAGCATGGACCCATGAACTTTTTGCTCCATATGCATTGTCAACTGACCAACAATGATATGAAAGTGTTATTTTATGATTCCAGGCACCGATGTCGAAGAAAACACAGTACCGTCCATTAAGTGTTTTTCTCGGCGAGAAAAGCTGACACTCACCGGCCTGTTTGACCTTGTGCAGAAGGGGTGACCCATGGAATTTTTGCTTTATATCCATTATCAACTGACCAACAATGATATAAAAGTGTTATTTCATGATTCCATGCCGCCATCTCCCCCAAAACACAGTACTGTGCATTTAGTGCTTTTCTCGGGGAGAAAAGCAGGTTTTGGTCATATGCCTGTTTGCTCTTGCGCAGAAGCGGGGACCCGTCAACTTTTTGCTCCATATGCATTGTCAACTGACCAACAATGATATAAAAGTGGTATTTCATGATTCCAGGCACCAATGTCTATCAAAACAAAGTATCGTGCATTAGGTGCTTTTCTCTGCAAGATATAAAAACACATGACCGTTCATTAAGTGCTTTTCTCTGCGAGAAAAGCAGGTTTTGGTCAGATGCCTGTTTGCTCTTGTGCAGAAGCGTGAATCCATGTACTTTTTGCTCCATATGCATTGTCAACTGACCAACAATGATATAAAATTGTTATTTCATGATTCCAGGCACCCATGCCCCCTAAAACACAGTACCGTTCATTAAGTGCTTTTCTCGGCGAGAAAACCTCACACTCACCGGCCTGTTTGAACTTGTGCAGAAGGGGTGACCCATGGAATTTTTGCTTTATATCCATTATCAACTGACCAACAATGATATAAAAGTGTTATTTTTATGATTCCAGGCACCCATGTCCCCCAAAACACAGTACCATTCATTAAGTGCTTTTCTCAGCGTGAAAAGCAGGTTTTGGTCATATGCCTGTTTGCTCTTGTGCAGAAGCGGGGACCCATGAACATTTTGCTCCATATGCATTGTCAACTGACCAAGAATGATATTAAAGTGTTATTTTATGATTCCAGGCACCGATGTCTATCAAAACACAGTACCGTCCATTTAGTGCTTTTCTCGGCGAGAAAAGCTGACGCTGACTGGCCTGTTTGCTCTTGTGCAGAAAGGGGTGAGCCATGGAATTTTTTTTCTTTATATCCATTACCAACTGACAAAGAATGATACTAAAGTGTTATTTCATGATTCCATGCCGCCATCTCCCCCAAAACACAGTACTGTGCATTTAGTGCTTTTCTCGGGGAGAAAAGCAGGTTTTGGTCATATGCCTGTTTGCTCTTGCGCAGAAGCGGGGACCCATCAACTTTTTGCTCCATATGCATTGTCAACTGACCAAGAATGATATTAAAGTGTTATTTTATGATTCCAGGCACCGATGTCTATCAAAACACAGTACCGTGCATTAGGTGCTTTTCTCAGCGAGATATGAAAACACATAAGTGCTTTTCTCGGCGAGAAAAGCTGACACTCACCGGCGTGTTTGAACTTGTGCAGAAGGGGTGACCGATGGAATTTTTGCTTTATATCCATTATCAACTGACCAACAATGATATAAAAGTGTTATTTTTATGATTCCAGGCACCCATGTACCCAAAACACAGTACCGTGCATTTAGTGCTTTTCTCGGCGAGAAAAGCAGCTTTTGGTCATATGCCTGTTTGCTCTTGTGCAGAAGCGTGTATCCATGAACTTTTTGCTCCATATGCATTGTCAACTGACCAACAATGATATAAAAGTGGTATTTCATGATTCCAGGCACCCATGTCCCCCAAAACACAGTACCGTTCATTAAGTGCTTTTCTCAGCGTGAAAAGCTGACGCTAACTGGCCTGTTTGCTCTTGTGCAGAAGGGGTGAGCCATGGAATTTTTTTTCTTTATATCCATTACCAACTGACAAAGAATGATACTAAAGTGTTATTTCATGATTCCATGCACCCATCTCCCCCAAAACACAGTACTGTGCATTTAGTGCTTTTCTCGGGAGAAAAAGCAGGTTTTGGTCATATGCCTGTTTGCTCTTGCGCAGAAGCGGGGACCCATGAACTTTTTGCTCCATATATATTGTCAACTGACCAAGAATGATATTAAAGTGTTATTTTATGATTCCAGGCACCGATGTCTATCAAAACACAGTACCGTGCATTAAGTGCTTTTCTCGGCGAGAAAAGCTGACACTCACCGGCCTGTTTGAACTTGTGCAGAAGGGGTGACCGATGGAATTTTTGCTTTATATCCATTATCAACTGACCAACAATGATATAAAAGTGTTATTTTTATGATTCCAGGCACCCATGTACCCAAAAAACACAGTACTGTGCATTTAGTGCTTTTCTCGGCGAAAAAGCAGCTTTTGTCATATGCCTGTTTGCTCTTGTGCAGAAGCGTGTATCCATGAACTTTTTGCTCCATATGCATTGTCAACTGACCAACAATGATATAAAAGTGGTATTTCATGATTCCAGGCACCCATGTGTCCCCCAAAACACAGTACCGTTCATTAAGTGCTTTTTCTCAGCGTGAGAAAAGCTGACACTCAACTGGCCTGTTTGAACTTGTGCAGAAGGGGTGACCATGGAATTTTTTTTCTTTATATCCATTACCAACTGACAAAGAATGATACTAAAGTGTTATTTCATGATTCCATGCAACCATCTCCCCAAAACACAGTACTGTGCATTTAGTGCTTTTCTCGGCGAGAAAAGCAGGTTTTGGTCATATGCCTGTTTGCTCTTTTGCAGAAGCGGGGACCCATGAACTTTTTGCTCCATATGCATTGTCAACTGACCAAGAATGATATTAAAGTGTTATTTTATGATTCCAGGCACCCATGTCCCCCAAAAAACAGTACCGTGCATTAAGTGCTTTTCTCGGCGAGATATAAAAACACATGACCGTCCATTAAGTGCTTTTCTCAGCGAGAAAATCTCACACTCACCGGCTTGTTTGAACTTGTACAGAAGGGGTGACCCATGGAATTTTTTGGTTTATATCCATTATCAACTGACAAAGAATGATACTAAAGTGTTATTTCATGATTCCATGCACCCATGTCCCCCAAACACAGTACCGTGCATTTAGTGCTTTTCTCTGCGAGAAAAGCAGCTTTTGGTCATATGCCTGTTTGCTCTTGTGCAGAAGCGGGGACCCATGAACTTTTCGCTCCATGTATACTGTCAGCTGACCAAGAATGATATGAAAGTGTTATTTTATGATTCCAGGCACTGATGTCTATCAAAACACAGTACCGTGCATTAGGTGCTTTTCTCAGCGAGATATGAAAACACATGACCGTCCATTAAGTGCTCTTCTCGGTGAGAAAAGCTCACACTCACCGGCCTGTTTGAACTTGTGCAGAAGGGGTGACCCATGGAATTTTTGCTTTATATCCAGAATCAACTGACCAACAATGATATAAAAGTGTTATTTTTATGATTCCAGGCACCCATGTCCCCCAAAACACAGTACTGTGCATTTAGTGCTTTTCTCGGCGAAAAAAGCAGGTTTTGGTCATATGCCTGTTTGCTCTTGTGCGGAAGCGTGGATCCATGATCTTTTTGCTCCATATGCATTGTCAACAGACCAACAATGATATAAAAGTGTTATTTCATGATTCCAGGCAACCATGTCCCGCAAAACACAGTACCGTTCATTAAGTGCTTTTCTCGGCGAGAAAAGCAGGTTTTGGTCATATGCCTGTTTACTCTTGTGCAGAAGCGGGGACCCATCAACTTTTTGCTCCATATGCATTGTCAACTGACCAAGAATGATATTAAAGTGTTATTTTATGATTCCAGGCACCGATGTCTATCAAAACACAGTACCGTAAATTAAGTGCTTTTCCCGGCGAGAAAATCTCACAGTCACTGGCCTGTTTGCTCTTTTGCAGAAGCGGGAACCCATCAACTTTTTGCTCCATATATATTGTCAACTGACCAAGAATGATATCAAAGTGTTATTTTATGATTCCAGGGACCGATGTCTATCAAAACACAGTACCGTCCATTAAGTGCTTTTCTCGGCGAGAAAAGCTCACAGTCACTGGCCTGTTTGCTCTTGTCCAGAAGCGGGGACCCATGAACTTTTTGCTCCATATGCATTGTCAACTGACCAACAATGATATAAAAGTGTTATTTCATGATTCCAGGCACCCATGTCCCCCAAAACACAGTACCGTGCATTAAGTCCTTTTCTCTGCGAGATATAAAAACACATGACCGTCCATTTAGTGCTTTTCTCGGCGAGAAAAGCTGACGCTGACTGGCCTGTTTGCTCTTGTGCAGAAGGGGTGAGCCATGGAATTTTTTTCTTTATATCCATTACCAACTGACAAAGAATGATATTAAAGTGTTATTTTATGATTCCAGGCACCCATGTCCCTCAAAACACAGTACCGTGCATTAAGTGCTTTTCTCGGCGAGATATAAAAACACATGACCGTTCATTGAGTGCTTTTCTCAGCGAGAAAAGCAGATTTTGGTCATATGCCTGTTTGCTCTTGTGCAGAAGCGTGGATCCGTGAACTTTTCGCTCCATATGCATTGTCAACTGACGAACAATGATATTAAAGTGTTATTTTATGATTCCAAGCACCGATGTCTATCAAAACACAGTACCGTCCATTAAGTGCTTTTCTCGGCGAGAAAAGCTCACACTCACCGGCCTGTTTGAACTTGTGCAGAAGGGGTGACCCATCGAATTTTTGCTTTATATCCATTATCAACTGACCAGCAATGATATAAAAGTGTTATTTTTATGATTCCAGGCACCCATGTCCCCCAAAACACAGTACCGTGAATTTTGTGCTTTTCTCTGCGAGAAAAGCAGGTTTTGGTCATATGCCTGTTTGCTCTTGTGCAGAAGCGTGGATCCATGAACTTTTTGCTCCATATGCATTGTCAACTGACCAACAATGATATAAAAGTGTTATTTAATGATTCCAGGCACCCATGTCCCCCAAAACACAGTACCGTTCATTAAGTGCTTTTCTCGGCGAGAAAAGCAGGATTTGGTCATATGCCTGTTTGCTCTTGTGCAGAAGCGGGGACCCATCAAGTTTTCGCTCCATATGCATTGTCAACTGATCAAGAATGATATTAAAGTGTTATTTCATGATTCCAAGCACCGATGTCTATCAAAACACAGTACTGTGCATTAGGTGCTTTTCTCGGCGAGATTTATATAGATGAATATATATATTCACCGGCCTGTTTGAACTTGTACAGAAGGGGTGACCCATGGAATTTTTTGGTTTATATCCATTTTCAACTGACAAAGAATGATACTAAAGTGTTATTTCATGATTCCATGCACCCATGTCCCCCCAAACACAGTACCGTGCATTTAGTGCTTTTCTCTGCAAGAAAAGCAGCTTTTGGTCATTTACCTGTTTGCTCTTGTGCAGAAGCGGGGACCCATGAACTTTTCGCTCCATGTATATTGTCAACTGATCAAGAATGATATTAAAGTGTTATTTTATGATTCCAGGCACCCATGTCCCCCAAAACACAGTACCGTGCATTAAGTGCTTTTCTCGGCGAGATATAAAAACACATGACCGTTCATTGAGTGCTTTTCTCAGCGAGAAAAGCAGATTTTGGTCATATGCCTGTTTGCTCTTGTGCAGAAGCGTGGATCCATGAACTTTTTTGCTCCATATGCATTGTCAACTGACCAAGAATGATATTAAAGTGTTATTTTATGATTCCAGGCACCGATGTCTATCAAAACACAGTACCGTCCATTAAGTGCTTTTCTCGTGAGAAAAGCTCACACTCACCGACCTGTTTGAACTTGTGCAGAAGGGGTGACCCATGGAATTTTTGCTTTATATCCATTATCAACTGACCAGCAATGATATAAAAGTGTTATTTTTATGATTCCAGGCACCCATGTCCCCCAAAACACAGTACCGTGAATTTTGTGCTTTTCTCTGCGAGAAAAGCAGGTTTTGGTCATATGCCTGTTTGCTCTTGTGCAGAAGCGTGGATCCATGAACTTTTTGCTCCATATGCATTGTCAACTGACCAACACAAATATGAAAGTGTTATTTCATGACTACATGCACCGATGTGTATCAAAACACAGTACCGTGCATTAGGTGCTATTCTCGGCGAGATATAAAAACACATGACCGTCCATTAAGTGCTTTTCTCTGCGAGAAAAGCTCACACTCACCTGCCTGTTTGAACTTGTACAGAAGGGGTCACCCATGGACTTTTTCAGTTTATATCCATTATCAACTGACAAAGAATGATACTAAAGTGTTATTTCATGATTCCATGCACCCATGTCCCCCCAAACACAGTACCGTGCAATTAGTTTTTTTCTCTGCGAGAAAAGCAGCCTTAGGTCATATGCCTGTTTGCTCTTGTGCAGAAGCGGGGACCCATGAACTTTTCGCTCCATATATGTTGTCAACTGACCAAGAATGATAGGAAAGTGTTATTTTATGATTCCAGACACAGATGTCTGTCAAAACACAGTACCGTCCATTAAGAGCTTTTCTCGGCGAGAAAAGCAGGTTTTGGTCATATGCCTGTTTGCTCTTGTGCAGAAGCGTGAATCCATGAGCTTTTTGCTCCATATGCATTGTCAACTGACCAACAATGATATAAAAGTGTTATTTCATGATTCCAGGCACCCATGTCCCCCAAAACACAGTACCGTTCATTAAGTGCTTTTCTCGGCGAGAAAAGCTCACACTCACCGGCCTGTTTGCACTTGTGCAGAAGGGGTGACCCATGGAATTTTTGCTTTATATCCATTATCAACTGACCAACAATGATATGAGAGTGTTATTTTTATGATTCCAGGCACCCATGTCCCCCAAAACACAGTACTGTGCATTTCGTGCTTTTCTCTGCGAGAAAAGCAGGTTTTGGTCATATGCCTGTTTGCTCTTGTGCAGAAGCGTGGATCCATGAACTTTTTGCTCCATATGCATTGTCAACTGACCAACAATGATATAAAAGTGTTATTTCATGATTCCAGGCACCCATGTCCCCCAAAACACAGTACCGTTCATTAAGTGCTCTTCTCGGCGAGAAAAGCAGGTTTTGATCATATGCCTGTTTGCTCTTGTGCAGAAGCGGGGACCCATCAACTTTTTGCTCCATATGCATTGTCAACTCACCATGAATGATAGGAAAGTGTTATTTTATGATTCCAGGCACAGATGTCTTTCAAAACACAGTACCGTGCATTAGTTGCTTTTCTCGGCGAGATATAAAGACACATGACCGTCTATTAACTGCTTTTCTCGGCGAGAAAATCTCACAGTCACTGGCCTGTTTGCTCTTGTCCAGAAGCGGGGACCCATGAACTTTTTGCTTCATATGCATTTTCAACTGACCAAGAATGATATTAAAGTGTTATTTTATGATTCCAGGCACCGATGTCTATCAAAACACATGACCGTCCATAAAGTGATTTTCTCGGCGAGAAAAGCTGACACTCACCGGCCTGTTTGAACTTGTGCAGAAGGGGTGACCCATGGAATTTTTGCTTTATATCCATTATCAACTGACCAACAATGATAAACAAAGTGTTATTTTATGATTCCAGGCACCCATGTCCCCCAAAACACAGTACCATGAATTTAGTGCTTTTCTCTGCGAGAAAAGCAGGTTTTAATCATATGCCTGTTTGCTCTTGTGCAGAAGTGGGGACCCATGAACTTTTCACTCCATATGCATTGTCAACTGACCAACAATGATATAAAAGTGTTATTTCATGATTCCAGGCAGCCATGTCCCCCAAAACACAGTACCGTTCATTAAGTGCTTTTCTTGGCGAGAAAAGCAGGTTTTTACTCATATGCCTGTTTGCTCTTGTGCAGAAGCGGGGACCCATGAACTTTTTGCTCCATATGCATTGTCAACTGACCAAGAATGATATGAAAGTGTTATTTTATGATTCCAGGCAACGATGTCTATCAAAACAGTACCGTGCATTAGTGCTTTTCTCGGCGATAAAGACACATGACTGTTTTAAGTGCTTTTCTCGGCGAAAAATCTCACAGTCACTGGCCTGTTTGAACTTGTGCAGAAGGGGTGACCCATGGACTTTTTTTTTTTATATCCATTACCAACTGACAAAGAATGATACTAAAGTGTTATTTCATGATTCCATGCAACCATGTCTCCCAAAACACAGTACCGTTCATTAAGTGCTTTTTCGGGCGAGAAAAGCAGGTTTTAGTCATATGCCTGTTTGCTCTTGTGCAGAAGCGTGGATCCATGAACTTTTTGCTCCATATGCATTGTCAACTGACCAACAATGATATAAAAGTGTTATTTCATGATTCCAGGCAAAAACACATGTTCATTCAGTCAAAACACAAGTACCGCCTGTTTGCATTAAGTGTTTTTCTCCATATGCATTGTCAACTGAGAATGATATTAAAGTGTTATTTATGATTCCAGGCACCGATGTCTATCAAAACACAATACCGTGCATTAGTTGTTTTTCTCGGCGAGATATGCACATGACCGTTGTTAATTGCTTTTCTCGGCGAGAAAATCTCACAGTCACTGGCCTGTTTGCTCTTGTGCAGAAGCGGGGACCCATCAACTTTTTGCTCCACATGCATTGTCAACTGACCAAGAATGATATTAAAGTGTTATTTTATGATTCCAGGCACCGATGTCTGTCAAAACACAGTACCGTCCAATTAGTGCTTTTATTGGCGAGAAAAGCTGACACTCACCGGCCTGTTTTCACTTGTGCAGAAGGGGTGACCCATGGAATTTTTGCTTTATATCCATTATCAACTGACCAACAATGATATAAAAGTGTTATTTTTATGATTCCAGGCACCCATGTCTCCCAAAACACAGTACCGTTCATTAAGTGCTTTTCTCGGTGAGAAAAGCAGGTTTTGGTCATATGCCTTTTTGCTCTTGTGCAGAAGCGGGAACCCATCAACTTTTTGCTCCATATGCATTGTCAACTGACCAAGAATGATATTAAAGTGTTATTTCATGATTCCAGGCACCGATGTCTATCAAAACACAGTACCGTGCATTAGTTGCTTTTTCTCGGCGAGATATAAAGACACATGACTCCATTAAGTGCTTTTCTCAGCGAGAAAATCTCACAGTCACTGGCCTGTTTGAACTTGTACAGAAGGGGTCACCCATGGACTTTTTTTTTTTTTTATATCCATTACCAACTGACAAAGAATGATACTAAAGTGTTATTTCATGATTCCATGCAACCATGTCTCCCAAAACACAGTACCGTTCATTAAGTGCTTTTCTCGGTGAGAAAAGCAGGTTTTGGTCATATGCCTGTTTGCTCTTGTGCAGAAGCGGGAACCCATCAACTTTTTGCTCCATATGCATTGTCAACTGACCAAGAATGATATTAAAGTGTTATTTTATGATTCCAGGCACCGATGTCTATCAAAACACAGTACCGTGCATTAGGTGTTTTTCTCGTCGAGATATAAAAACACATGACTTTTGCTTTTTTCTCGGCGAGATAAAAACACATGACCGTCCATTAAGTGCTTTTCTCGGCGAGAAAATCTCACAGTCACTGGCCTGTTTGCTCTTGTCCAGAAGCGGGGACCCATGAACTTTTTGCTCCATATGCATTGTCAACTGACCAACAATGATATAAAAGTGTTATTTTATGATTCCAGGCACCCATGTCCCCCAAAACACAGTACCGTTCATTAAGTGCTTTTCTTGGCGAGAAAAGCTGACACTCACCGGCCTGTTTGAACTTGTGCAGAAGCGTGGATCCATGAACTTTTTGCTCCATATGCATTGTCAACTGACCAAGAATGATATGAAAGTGTTATTTTATGATTCCAGGCACCGATGTCTATCAAAACACAGTACCGTTCATTAAGTGCTTTTCTCTGCGAGAAAAGCAGGTTTTGGTCATATGCCTGTTTGCACTTGTGCAGAAGCGTGGATCCATGAACTTTTTGCTCCATATGCATTGTCAACTGACCAACAATGATATAAAAGTGTTATTTCATGATTCCAGGCAGCCATGTCCCCCAAAACACAGTACCGTTCATTAAGTGCTTTTCTCGCAGAAAAAAGCAAGTTTTGGTCATATGCCTGTTTGCTCTTGTGCAGAAGCGGGGACCCATCAACTTTTTGCTCCATATGCATTGTCAACTGACCAAGAATGATATTAAAGTGTTATTTTATGATTCCAGGCACCGATGTCTATCAAAACACAATACCGTGCATTAGGTGTTTTTCTCGGCGAGATAGAAAAACACATGACCGTCCATTAAGTGCTTTTCTCGGCGAGAAAATCTCACAGTCACTGGCCTGTTTGCTCTTGTCCAGAAGCGGGGACCCATGAACCTTTTGCTCCATATGCATTGTCAACTGACCACGAATGATATTAAAATGTTATTTTATGATTCCAGGCACCGATGTCTATCAAAACACAGTACCGTCCAATTAGTGCTTTTATTGGCGAGAAAAGCTGACACTCACCGGCCTGTTTTCACTTGTGCAGAAGGGGTGACCCATGGAATTTTTGCTTTATATCCATTATCAACTGACCAACAATGATATAAAAGTGTTATTTTTATGATTCCAGGCACCCATGTCTCCCAAAACACAGTACCGTTCATTAAGTGCTTTTCTCGGTGAGAAAAGCAGGTTTTGGTCATATGCCTTTTTGCTCTTGTGCAGAAGCGTGGATCCATGAACTTTTTGCTCCATATGCATTGTCAACTGACCAACAATGATATAAAAGTGTTATTTCATGATTCCAGGCACCCATGCCCCCCAAAACACAGTACCGTTCATTAAGTGCTTTTCTTGGCGAGAAAAGCTGACACTCACCGGCCTGTTTGAACTTGTGCAGAAGCGTGGATCCATGAACTTTTCGCTCCATATGCATTGTCAACTGACCAAGAATGATATGAAAGTGTTATTTTATGATTCCAGGCACCGATGTCTATCAAAACACAGTACCGTTCATTAAGTGCTTTTCTCGTCGAGAAAAGCACGTTTTGGTCATATGCCTGTTTGCTCTTGTGCAGAAGCGGGGACCCATGAACTTTTTTGCTTCCATATATTGTCAACTGACCAAGAATGATATAAAAGTGTTATTTTATGATTCCAGGCACCCATGTCCCCAAAACACAGTACCGTTCATTTTAGTGCTTTTCTTGGCGAGAAAAGCAGGTTTTGGTCATATGCCTGTTTGCTCTTGTGCAGAAGCGGGGACCCATCAACTTTTTGCTCCATATGCATTGTCAACTCACCAAGAATGATATTAAAGTGTTATTTTATGATTCCAGGCACCGATGTCTATCAAAACACAGTACCGTTCATTAAGTGCTTTTCTCGGCGAGAAAATCTCACAGTCACTGGCCTGTTTGCTCTTGTCCAGAAGCGGGGAACCATTAACTTTTTGCTCCATATGCATTGTCAACTGAGCAAGAATGATATTAAAGTGTTATTTTATGATTCCAGGCACCGATGTCTATCAAAACACAGTACCGTTCATTAAGTTCTTTTCTCGGCGAGAAAAGCACGTTTTGGTCATATGCCTGTTTGCTCTTGTGCAGAAGCGGGGACCCATGAACTTTTTGCTTCATATATATTGTCAACTGACCAAGAATGATATGAAAGTGTTATTTTATGATTCCAGGCACCGATGTCTATCAAAACACAGTACCGTCCATTAAGTGCTTTTCTCGGCGAGAAAAGCTGACACTCACCGGCCTGTTTGAACTTGTGCAGAAGGGGTGACCCATGGAATTTTTGCTTTATATCCATTATCAACTGACCAACAATGATATAAAAGTGTTATTTTTATGATTCCAGGCACCCATGTCCCCAAAACACAGTTCCGTGCATTTTCGTGCTTTTCTCTGCGAGAAAAAGCAGGTTTTGGTCATATGCCTGTTTGCTCTTGTGCAGAAGCGGGGACCCATGAACTTTTCACTCCATATATATTGTCAACTGACCAAGAATGATATGAAAGTGTTATTTTATGATTCCAGGCACCGATGTCCATCAAAACACAGTACCGTCCATTTAGTGCTTTTTCTCGGCGAGAAAAGCTCACACTCACCGGCCTGTTTGAACTTCTGCAGAAGGGGTGACCCATGGAATTTTTTGCTTTATATCCATTATCAACTGACCAACAATGATATAAAAGTGTTATTTTATGATTCCAGGCACCCATGCCCCCCAAAACACAGTACCGTGCATTTCATGATTTTTTTTGTGAGAAAAGCACGTTTTGGTCATATGCCTGTTTGCTCTTGTGCAGAAGCGGGGACCTATGAACTTTTCGCTTCCTATATATTGTCAACTGACCAAGAATGATATAAAAGTGTTATTTTTATGATTCCAGGCACCCATGTCCCCAAAAACACAGTTCCGTGCATTTAGTGCTTTTCTCGGAGAGAAAAGCTCACACTCACTACTGCCTGTTTGCTCTTGTGCAGAAGGGGTGACCCATGGAATTTTTTTCTTTATATCCATTACCAACTGACAAACAATGATACTAAAATGTTATTTCATGATTCTATGCAACCATCTCCCCCAAAACACAGTACCGTGCATTTCATGCTTTTCTCTGTGAGAAAAGCAGGTTTTGGTCATATGCCTGTTTGCTCTTGTGCAGAAGCGGGGACCCATGAACTTTTCGCTCCATATATATTGTCAACTGACCAAGAATGATATGAAAGTGTTATTTTATGATTCCAGGGACCCATGTCTCCAAAAACACAGTACCGTGCATTTAGTGCTTTTCTCGGCGAGAAAAGCAGGTTTTGGTCATATGCCTGTGTGCTTTTGTGCAGAAGCGGGGACCCATGAACTTTTGCTTTATATATATTATCAACTGACCAAGAATGATATGAAAGTGTTATTTTATGATTCCAGGCACCGATGTCTATCAAAACACAATACCGTGCATTAGGTGCTTTTCTCGGCGTGATATAAAAGCACATGACCGTCCATTAAGTGCTTTTCATGAAAATCTCACAGTCACTGGCCTGTTTGCTCTTGTGCAGAAGCGGGGACCTATGAACCTTTTGCTTCATATATATTGTCAACTGACCAAGAATGATATAAAAGTGTTATTTTTATGATTCCAGGCACCCATGTCCCCAAAAACACAGTACCGTGCATTTAGTGCTTTTCTCGGCGAGAAAAGCAGGTTTTGGTCATATGCCTGTGTGCTTTTGTGCAGAAGCGGGGACCCATGAACTTTTCGCTCCATGTATATTATCAACTGACCAAGAATGATATGAAAGTGTTATTTTATGATTCCAGGCACCGATGTCTATCAAAACACAATACCGTGCATTAGGTGCTTTTCTCGGCGAGATATAAAAGCACATGACCGTCCATTAAGTGCTTTTCTCGGCGAGAAAATCTCACAGTCACTGGCCTGTTTGCTCTTGTCCAGAAGCGGGGACCCATGAACTTTTTGCTCCATATGCATTGTCAACTGAACAAGAATGATATTAAAGTCTTATTTTATGATTCCAGGCACCGATGTCTATCAAAACACAGTACCGTCCATTAAGTGCTTTTCTCGGCAAGAAAAGCTCACACTCACTGGCCTGTTTGAACTTGTGCAGAAGGGGTGACCCATGGAATTTTTGCTTTATATCCATTATCAAATGACCAACAATGATACTAAAGTGTTATTTTTATGATTCCAGGCACCATGTCCCCAAAACACAGTACCGTGCATTTAGTGCTTTTCTCTGTGAGAAAAGCACGTTTCAGGTCATATGCCTGTTTGCTCTTGTGCAGAAGCGGGGCCCCATGAAATTTTGCTCCATATGCATTGTCAACTGACCAACAATGATATAAAAGTGTTATTTCATGATTCCAGGCACCCATGTCCCCCAAAACACAGTACCGTTCATGAAGTGCTTTTTTCGGCGAGAAAAGCAGGTTTCGGTCATATGCCTGTTTGCTCTTGTGCAGAAGCGTGGATCCATGAACTTTTCGCTCCATATGCATTGTCAACTGACCAACAATGATATAAAAGTGTTACTTCATGATTCCAGGCACCCATGTCCCCCAAAACACAGTACCGTCCATTAAGTGCTTTTCTCGGCGAGAAAATCTCACAGTCACTGACCTGTTTGCTCTTGTCCAGAAGGGGTGACCCATGGAATTTTATATTTATATCCATTATCAACTGACCAACAATGCTATAAAAGTGTTATTTTTATGATTCCAGGCACCCACGTCCCCCAAAACACAGTACCGTGCATTTCGTGCTTTTCTCTGCGAGAAAAGCAGGTTTTGCTCATATGCCTGTTTGCTCTTGTGCAGAAGGGGTGACCCATGCAATTTTTTTCTTTACATCCATTACCAACTGACTAAGAATGATACTAAAGTGTTATTTCATGATTCCATGCAACCATCTCCCCCGAAACACAGTACTGTGCATTTAGTGATTTTCTCGGGGAGAAGAGCAGGTTTTGGTCATATGCCTGTTTGCTCTTGTGCAGAAGCGGGGACCCATGAACTTTTCGCTCCATATATGTTGTCAACTGACCAAGAATGATATTAAAGTGTTATTTTATGATTCCAGGCACCGATGTCTATCAAAACTCAGTACCGTCCATTAAGTGCTTTTCTCGGCGAGAAAAGCTGACACTCACCGGCCTTTTTGAACTTGTGCAGAAGGGGTGACCCATGGAATTTTTGCTTTATATCCATTATCAACTGACCAACAATGATATAAAAGTGTTATTTTTATGATTCCAGGCACCCAGGTCCCCCAAAACACAGTACCGTGCATTTAGTGCTTTTCTCGGCGAGAAAAGCAGCGTTTGGTCATATGCCTGTTTGCTCTTGTGCAGAAGCGAGGATCCATGAAGTTTTTGCTCCATATGCATTGTCAACTGACCAAGAATGATATAAAAGTATTATTTTTATGATTCCAGGCACCCATGTCGCCCAAAACACAGTACCGTTCATTAAGTGCTTTTCTCGGCGAGAAAAGCAGGTTTTGGTCATATGCCTGTTTGCTCTTGTGCAGAAGCGGGGACCCAACAACCTTTTGCTCCATATGCATTGTAAACTGACCAAGAAAGATCTTAAAGTGTTATTTTATGATTCCAGGCACCGATGTCTATCAAAACACAGTACCGTGCATTAGGTGCTTTTCTCGGCGACATATAAAAACACATGACCGTCCATTAAGTGCTTTTCTCGGCGAGAAAATCTCACACTCACTGGCCAGTTTGATCTTGTGCAGAACGGGTGACCCATGGAATTTTTTGCTTTATATCCATTATCAACTGACAAAGAATGATACTAAAGTGTTATTTCATGATTCCATGCAACCATCTCCCCCAAAACACAGTACCGTGCATTTCATGCTTTTCTCTGAGAGAAAAGCACGTTTTGGTCATATGCCTGTTTGCTCTTTTGCAGAAGCGGGGCCCCATGAACCTTTTGCTCTATATGCATTGTCAACTGACCAAGAATGATATGAATGTGTTATTTTATGATTCCAGGCACCGATGTATATCAAAACGCAGTACCGTCCATTAGGGGTTTTTTTCGGCGAGAAAAGCTCACACTAACTGGCCTGTTTGCTCTTTTGCAGAAGTGGGGACCCATGAATGTTTCGCTCCATATACATTGTCAACTGACCAAGAATGATATGAAAGTGTTATTTTATGATTCCAGGCACCGATGTCTATCAAAACACAGTACCGTCCATTAAGTTCTTTTCTCGGCGAGAAAATCTCACACTCACTGGCCTGTTTGCTCTTGTCCAGAAGCGGGGACCCATCAACTTTTTGCTCCATATGTATTGTCAACTGACCAAGAATGATATTAAAGTGTTATTTTATGATTCCAGGCACCGATGTCTCACAAAACACAGTACCGTCCATTAAGTGCTATTCTCGGCAAGAAAAGCTCACACTCACTGGTCTGTTTGCTCTTGTGCAGAAGCGGGGCCCCATGAACTTTTTGCTCTATATGCATTGTCAACTGACCAAGAATGATATGAAAGTGTTATTTTATGATTCCAGGCACGGATGTCTATCAAAACACAGTACCGTCCATTAAGTACTTTCCTCGGTGAGAAAAGCAGCTTTTGGTCATATGCCTGTTTGCTCTTGTGCAGAAACACGGATCCATGAACTTTTTGCTCCATATGCATTGTCAACTGACCAACAATGATATAAAAGTGTTATTTTATGATTCCAGGCACCGATGTCTATCAAAACACACTACCGTCCCTTAAGTGCTTTTCTCGGCGAGAAAAGCTGACACTCCCCGGCCTGTTTGAACTTGTGCAGAAGGGGTGACCCATGGAATTTTAGCTTTATATCCATTATCAACTGACCAACAATGATATAAAAGTGTTTTTTTTATGATTTCAGGCACCCATGTCCACCAAAACACAGTACCGTGCATTTAGTACTTTTCTCGGCGAGAAAAGCAGCTTTTGGTCATATGCCTGTTTGCTCTTGTACATAAGCGTGGATCCATGAACTTTTGCTCCATGTGCATTGTCAACTGACCAACAATGATATAAAAGTGTTATTTCATGATTCCAGGCACCCATGTCCCCCAAAACACAGTACCGTTCATTAAGTGCTTTTCTCGGCGAGAAAAGCACGTTTTGGTCATATGCCTGTTTGCTCTTGTGCAGAAGCGGGGACCCATGAACTTTTTGCTCTATATGCATTGTCAACTGACCAACAATGATATGAAAGTGTTATTTTATGATTCCAGGCACCGATGTCTATCAAAACACAGTACCGTCCATTAAGTGCTATTCTCGGCAAGAAAAGCTGACACTCACTGGCCTTTTTGCTCTAGTGCAGAAGGGGTGACCCATGGAATTTTTTGCTTTATATCCATTATCAACTGACAAAGAATGATATAAAAGTGTTATTTTTATGATTCCAGGCACCCATGTCCCCCAAAACACAGTACCGTGCATTTAGTGCTTTTCTTGGCGAGAAAAGCAGATTTTGGTCATATGCCTGTTTGCTCTTGTGCAGAAGCGTGGATCCATGAACTTTTTGCTCCATATGCATTGTCAACTGACCAACAATGATATAAAAGTGTTATTTCATGATTCCAGGCACCCATGTCCCCAAAAACACAGTACCGTTTCATTAAGTGCTTTTCTCGGCGAAAAGCAGGTTTTGGTCATATGCCTGTTTGCTCTTGTGCAGAAGCGGGGACCCATGAACTTTTTGCTCTATATGCATTGTCAACTGACCAAGAATGATATGAAAGTGTTATTTTATGATTCCAGGCACCGATGTCTATCAAAACACAGTACCGTCCATTAAGTGCTATTCTCGGCAAGAAAAGCTGACACTCACTGGCCTGTGTGCTCTAGTGCAGAAGGGGTGACCCATGGAATTTTTTTGCTTTATATCCATTGTCAACTGACAAAGAATGATACTAAAGTGTTATTTCATGATTCCATGCAAGCATGTCCCCCAAAACCCAATACCGTGCATTTCGTGCTTTTCTCTGCGACGAAAGCAGGTTTTGGTCATATGCCTGTTTGCTCTTGTGCAGAAGCGGGGACCCATCAAGTTTTTGCTCCATATGCATTGTCAACTGACCAAGAATGATATTAAAGTGTTATTTTATGATTCCAGGCACTGATGTCTATCAAAACACAATACCGTGCATTAGGTGCTTTTCTCGGCAAGATGTAAAAACACATGACCGTCCATTATGTGCTTTTCTCGGCGAGAAAATCTCATACTCACTGGCCTGTTTGCTCTTGTGCAGAAGCGGGGACCCATGAACTTTTTGCCCCATATGCATTGTCAACTGACCAAGAATGATATTAAAGTGTTATTTTATGATTCCAGGCACGGATGTCTATCAAAACACAGTACCGTCCATTAAGTGCTTTCCTCGGCGAGAAAAGCTGACACTCACCGGCCTGTTTGAACCTGTGCAGAAGGGGTGACCATGGAATTTTTTTGCTTTATATCCATTATCAACTGACCAACAATGATATAAAAGTGTTATTTTTATGATTCCAGGCACCCATGTCCCCAAAACACAGTACTGTAGATT
Source organism: Psettodes erumei (assembly GCA_016785225.1). Classification (NCBI taxonomy): domain Eukaryota; kingdom Metazoa; phylum Chordata; class Actinopteri; order Pleuronectiformes; family Psettodidae; genus Psettodes; species Psettodes erumei. The sequence continues at coordinate 42 of JAFBJZ010000334.1, read as the reverse complement.
CCGTGCTTTTCTCGGCGAGAAAAGCAGCTTTTGGTCATATGC
>JAFBJZ010000333.1:0-25357 GCA_016785225.1 Psettodes erumei | reverse complement strand
GTATTATTTTCAATACAGTCCCTAATTTCTCCTTTTATATCCTCAACAGTCATTGTGTTATTCAGAATCCCATATTCATTCTCCACAGTGTGCTTTTATGTCTGTCATTTAATTGTATAGTTAAGTAGACTGCGTTATGGTCTGAAACATCTGAGGTTCCTATTGAACATTCTTTCACCCTATGTCTATCTGTGGTATTCATCAGAAAGAAATCTATTCTTGAGTGAATCTGGTGTGTGGCTGAGAAATGGGTAAAATCCTTCTCTGAAGCATGGAGATTCCTCCAGACATCGAACATACCAGACTCTTTGATTAAGATGTTAAGGCTTTTTGACATATGCAGTTTGTGTTGTTTTTACTTGTCATGTCTAATGAGTAATCAAGGACTGTATTCCAATCGCCGGCACAGATTAGTATACCCTCACTGAAAGTGACAATTATATCAAAAAACTGAGTAAAGATTTTTTTTATCACTTTCTGGAGGTATATAGATACAAGCAAATGTGATTAATATGTTATCAAGTTTTCCTTTGACTAAAACATATCTGCCTTCCTTATCTCCTTCTGCCTTAATCAAGTCAAAATTCAGTGAGTTAGACATCATAATAGCCACTCCTCTTTTCCTGCTATTTTTGCATGCACTGAAAAAGGAATTTGAATATCCAAACCTCTTCAACTTATTATGTTCTTCATTAGACAAATGCGTTTCTTGAAGCATTACAACATGTGATTTATCCTTTTTTAACTTTGCCAACACTTTGCTCCTCTTAATCGGATTTCTTAGGCCATTTACATTCAGAGATGTGATCTTTAAGCTATCCATCCTTGACATGAGCATCACATGTGAGAATAATCTCCCCCAGAAAAAAACACAGAACAGTAACAACGGTAACTATTATACAGAAAAAAGATAAGAGAATCTAGGCTTCCAAAGGGGGCGAAACTGTCTCCCCAGAGTGACCCAGTTGGAGGGTCGAGGGTTAAGTCTCTCATCTAGAGAGGGCCCAATGTAAGAGATGGTTTTTAATTCCAGCAAAAGAATTGTCCCCATCGTATGAGTCCAACTAAAATGTAACAGTAATTGAGACCACACTACCCGGTGATAATCAAGCCATTAGGCCAAAAATAAATTATTGACTAAAATATGGTGATAATAATAATGATTTTTTTCTCCCAGGGGGCAGGGTCAAACAATGAAAAATTATCAACCAATTGTGAGAGTAGTGTGTGGCCAAAAAAAGACCTCAGGCGTTCTCCGCTGTGTTATCCCTCTGGAACTCCCGCAGTTTCTCCTTCGCTCTCTGTGAAGTGGAGTTGCCTTTCTCCCGGCGGTCTGCTCTCTGCTCCCATCCAAGAAGCTCCGAGAGGTATGAATCCAGCGCAGGCTCTCTTTCACAAGACCTCTGCGGCGGGTCCACTTTGTAGCCCGTCTGTGTAACTCTTGCCTTGCTGCCTCTGCGCTGCTGTATGTCCTGGCTCCGGTGTCCCAGTGGATCCTCATGTTGGTATAGGGTGTTTGGAAAAAATCTCCCTCTCGCCCACCTGGGCGGTGTTTTTCCTTCAGACTCGGGTCCTCTACCAGAGGCCTGGGAGTCTGAGGGTTCTGCGCAGGATCTTAGCTGTTCCCAGCATTGCGCTCTTTTGGACAGAGATCTCCGATGTTGTTCCTGGTATCTGTTGGAGCCATCCTTCCAGCTTGGGGGTCACCGCTCCTAGTGCCCCGATCACTATTGGTACCACAGATGCCTTCACACCCCACATTTTCTCTATCTCCTCTTTCAGCCCTTGGTATTTCTCGAGCTTCTCATGTTCTTTCTTTCTGATGTTGCTATCGCTGGGGATTGCTACATCTATCACTACTACTGTCTTCCGATGTTTATCCACCACCACTATGTCAGGCTGGTTGGCCATCACCATCTTGTCAGTCTGGATCTGGAAGTCCCACAGGATCTTGGCCTGTTTGTTCTCTGTCACCTTTGGGGGTGTGTCCCACCTGGACCCTGGGACCTCCAGTCCATACTCTGTACAGATGTTCCTGTATACTATGCCCGCTACCTGGTTATGCCGTTCCATGTATGCCTTGCCTGCCAGCATCTTACACCCTGCTGTGATGTGTTGGACTGTCTCAGGGCCTTCTCTACACAGCCTGCACCTGGGATCTTGTCTGGTGTGGTAGATCCCGGCCTCTATTGCTCTGGTGTTTAGGGGCCTGTTCCTGTGCTGCCATGATTAGTGCCTCTGTGCTGTCTTTCAGTCCAGCCTTTTCCAGCCACTGGTATGTTTTCTCCATATCAGCCACTTCTTCAATTTGTCGGTGGTACATGCCATGCAAGGGCTTGTCCTTCCATGATGGGCCCAGTGGTTCCTCATCCCTTCTGGGCTTTTGTTGCCTGAGGCATTCACTTAGGAGTTGGTCCTTGGGGGCCATTTTCTCGATGTATTCCTGGAGGTTCGCTGTTTCCTCCTGGACAGTAGTTCTGACACTTACTAGTCCTCGGCCCCCTCCTTTCGCTTTGTGTACAGCCTCAGGACGCTGGACTTAGGGTGAAACCCACCATGCATGGTAAGGAGCTTCCTTGTCTTGATATCAGTGGCTTGTATCTCTTCCAGTGGCCAGGATATTATCCCAGCCGGGTATCTGATCACTGGCATGGCATAGGTGTTAATGGCTTGGATCTTATTTTTGCCGTTCAGCTGACTTTTCAGGACCTGCCTTACCCTCTGGAGGTATTTGGCTGTGGCTGACCTTCGAGCTGCCTCCTCATGATTACCATTTGCCTGTGGGATCCCCAGGTATTTGTAACTGTCCTGCACATCTGCGATGTTCCCTTCCGGTAGGTCAACCCCCTCGGTTGTGATCACCTTTCCTCTTCTAGATATCATCCGCCCACATTTATCTAGTCCGAATGACATCCCGATGTCTTTGCTGTAGATCCGAGTGAGGTGAATCAGGGAGTCAATGTCACGCTCATTCTTTGCATACAGCTTGATGTCATCCATGTAGAGGAGGTGGCTGATGGTTGTTCCACTTCGGAACTGGTATCCATAGCCACTCTTTGAGATGATCTGGCTGAGGGGGTTTAGGCCTATGCAGAACAGCAGGGGGGACAGAGCATCTCCTTGGTATATGCCGCATCTGATGCTCACCTGGGCAATTGGTTTTGAGTTGGCCTCCAGAGTCGTGTTCCACAGCCTCATCGAGTTCTGGATGAACTCACTTAGGGTCCTATTGATGTTGTACAGCTTTAGGCACTCCAGTATCCATGTGTGTGGCATCGAGTCATAGGCCTTCTTGTAGTCAATCCAGGCAGTGCACAGGTTGGTGTTCCTCGTCTTGCAATCTCGGGCATCCGCCCTGTCCACCAGTAGCTGGTGTTTGGCTCCTCTGGTGTTATTGCCTACACCTTTCTGTGCTCTGCTCATGTATTGCTCCATGTGCCTACTCATCTTAGCCGCTATGATGCCTGATAGGAGCTTCCATGTGGTGCTGAGGCAGGTTATCGGCCGGTAATTGGATGGTATTGTTCCCTTCTGGGGGTCCTTCATTATGAGGACTGTCCGGCCTTGGGTTAGCCACTCTGGGTGGTTTCCCGATATTAGCAGCTGGTTCATCTGTGCTGCTAGGCGTTCATGGAGTGCAGTCAGCTTCTTGAGCCAGTAGGTGTGTATCATGTCAGGCCCTGGGGCTGTCCAGCTCTTCATTTTGGACACTCTGGTTTGGATGTCTGCTAGCGTGATGACTACTGGGCCTTGTTCTGGGAGTTGGCTGTGTTCTGCTTGTAAGTCTTTCAGCCATTGGGCATTGGTGTTATGGGTTGCCTCTTTCTCCCAGATACTCTTCCAGTATTGCTCAGTCTCAGCCCTGGGTGGCTCCGTTGCCATCCTGTTACCCTGCCATTGAGAGTAGACCTTAGCTGGGTTAGTGGAGAACACCCTGTTTATTCTCCTGGCCTCTACCTCTCTTGTGTACCTCTTTAGGCGGGTAGCTAGGGCTGTGAGCCTTTGCTTAGCAGTCTCCAGTGCCTCAGCTGTGGACAGCTTGTTGTATTTCCTGGGCTTCCTTACATTTACACCCCTGCTCAGTTCTGTTAGGAGGCTGACTTCTTTCCGTGTCGCCACGATTTTTGCCTCTAGCCTTCTCCTCCATGGGGCTCGCTCCTTCTGGCTACCATTCATGCTGTTCATCTTGTAGCCAAGCATCTCTAGGATTACTGTTGCCGCTGCATGCATCAGCTGATTGGTCTCAGTGATGGTGGTGGTAGGGACAGTTAGAAGTGCTGTGTTTACATCCTCCAGTAGAGACTGGTCTGGTACTTTGTTGTTTAGCCTTGGCAAGGAGGAGGTAGTTGAGTTCCTCCAGGACTTCATGATTCTCTCTCTCAGGTCAGCTGCCCTTGCATTCAGTTCGTCTTGCCTTGGGGCTTGGTACCCAATCTCGATATTTGGGGGTGATGATGAAACCACCCCCAAGCTGACCTGGCGTCCTGGCTCCCCCTTGCCGTAGCATATTGTTTTTGTACCGTGGATGAGGTACACCGCTGTACCTCCTCAATCTCTAGTTCCGATAGCAACTTCCTCTTGCGGATGTTCGAGCACTGAGCTAAGAGCTGTTTCTTAGTCAGTGAGGATGTGGGGTTACGCAGCAACCAGTTCTCCCACATCCTCTGCATGTACCCTCTCTCGCTGGGGTTACTCCCGTAGTAACACTCCATCAGTACCATGTTCTCCATCCTGCTCCATGAATGCCTTGTTCCAGTAGCCAACTTACCATCAGGGTGCCCTGGTTCCCTAACACCTGACGCGGACCTTGTTGTCCCGGGCGTAGTGATTTATTACAGTATGTGAAAAAGTGGTTTCCATTGGTATATCTAGCACTTTTTGGGAGTCAGATTTACAATGGAAGGTAATCCAGATCCTTGATTTTGTTCTGTGTTCTTACAAACCTTTAAGCCTGTCACATGGTAATGTGCTACTCGTCTCAGTACGAGTAAAGTTAGTGATAGTTTTGTGCACCACAGTCCTCATCAATGATTATAAATGTCCTTGTCTGAGAATAACTAATGATAATTAATGTTGATAGATAATAAATGGTGTTATATTACTGTTTCTTCATTAATGGGCTGTTTGGGAAGAATAATGTAGCTTTCCAATAATAATTTGGACATTGAATTGCAGTATGAGTGTGTCTGCACCCCCATTTAAAATAACAAAATAAGTAAAAACCTTTTTTTCCATCAACACATTTTATATTTATTTATTTATTTGCTGCATGTGTGATGATCAGTACAGGAACCAGGCGCAAGACAGTGTGTGCTGGCAATGATCTTTATTATCAACAATCCAAAAGTCGCAAATCCAAAAATCTGTGTCACAAGTCCGTTATCAGGGTCAGAAAACCAGGGCAGCAAAACCAGAGGCGTAGTCAAACAGTCCGAGTCAAAAACCAGAGCAACAGCAAACAAATCCAATGGGCTAGGGCAAGAAATGGTGGTCAGGCATAAATGTGTCTACAGAAACAGATCAGGCTATCGTACAGGGTTCTCGGCTCAGGCAAGAAATGGTCAAGTTTCGACACCAGTGAAGTGTGAGGCAGGGGTTTAAGTACACTGGGGAGTGACGAGCAAACAAGACACAGGTGCAGGGAATTAGCCAGGTGATTAACCAAAAGGGGAAGAACACCAGGGGGCGCCCTAACAGACAGCAACACCAGGAGAAAACACACCAGACAGAAACCCAAAAGGACATGGATCATAACAGCATGAGTTTAAAATATTAATGCTATAGGGAAATAATGAATCTGAAAAGTTGCACCCCCAGGATAAAACCTTCAGTTGACATTTACAGGTGTGTAGATCTCCAGGTCTCAAGCAGTACTCTGAGAGCAATGGAAAAAATTGGATCAGGAAAACAGCTGTCATAAGACTTCAACATGAAACTAGGAAAGCTATATAAAGCTGGAGAGGGATATAAACATATTTCAAAGTGTTTTAGGATACCACTACCAACTGTGAAGAAATGGAAGAAACATGGACACTAAGACTCAAGAGGAAGCCCTAGCAAAAATCACAAAAAGAGCAGCTACAAAACTTGTTCAACAGCTACATAAAAATCTAAAACCATCAGCAGGGGACCAAAAGTTATAATTTTTCTTTATAGAAAATGAAATGTACTTTTATTGTAATGTAATGTAATGTAATTTTTTTATTCCATTTTATACTGTTGGCAGCTCTATGCTTATTTTTGTTGTTTGATTGCTCTATGTATGACCTTCTGTTAATTTTCCCCATTACAACCTTTGCTTGTGTAATCCTTATGCCTAGTCTTCAGAAGTGGAACATTTACCTTCTCACTGTGGCAAACTCTGTGAACTTAATAAATCCAGCAGAAAATCAAATCAGCCTCTGTTGTGTTCGATAATTTGCACTTTGCTTCAGTTTGCATCTTCCCTTAAATGTATCAACTAAAGACAGAGACACACCTTGCAGACATTCACACAGATGACATGCAAACTGTGACTGCATTCTGGTACGCCTGTTTAATATGCATGTTAAACTATGTGTCTAATATTTAAATATTCAGTAGCTGCACATGGAGCTATGACTTGTCACACAAGGAAAGCATCTCATTATTAAAGATTAATCTTTTTTCTTGTCAGATAATCCTGCATAACATGACAACATTAATGTGTGTTTGTGATAAACCACATGTATGGTAGTTAGATAAAACAAATGCTCTGTGTACATACTTTTAGCTGTATGTATCATAACCAAACCTGGAAATATCACAAGACCTCAAGACTTGCATGTAATTTTTTGTCTGAAACTTGCTTTCTATGGTTTTCCAGGTGCAGCATCGGATCACAGGGCAGGTGATGGCGCTGAAAATGAACACACTTCCTAGCAACAAAGCTAACATGCTACGAGAAGTTCAACTTATGAACAGGCTCTGCCACCCCAATATACTCAGGTAGGTAATTATACATGTCTAAGAAGATGTCAAACATTTGTGTTGCCTTTATTTCACCAAGTAAGGTTAAATATAATGGATGTATTTGTCTTTATATAAAAAAATAAGTTTTCAGTGAATGTTATGTCACTTCAGTATTATGGAATTTCCAAATTGTCAACAGCAAGTTAATATGGTTTAATTGTAACTAATCTTTTATCATTCAGTTTTCTTTCTTTCATTGAGACATATACAATTTTATGATGGTCAGGTAAAGACCAGAACACATTACCATTCCCTTCCCCTGCATTATGATCAGGCAATCTATAGTTAAGATTTGGTCAGTGAAAAACATTAAATATTGTTGGATTAAGCCTGTTCGTGTCTGGGTCGGTGTCTTGACTCACAAGAAGAAAATATACTGTGTATTAAATGATTCAACCCATTTATTCAAGTGAAAGAGTTGCTTGGAAACTTTCTTGAAAGGTACGTATGAATCAAAATCAATCAGCAGAGGACCTGAAAAAATCCTTCAAGGCAAGTGGAATAAAAGCCCACATCTCCAGAGTCAAGCATAGTCTGCCCAAGTCTGGAATGTTTGGACGAACAGCATGTAGGACGCCATTGCTTTTCTTACAGACACAAGGCAGCACAACTGGAGTATTCTAAATAGCATGTCAGTTCCATCATGGCAAGCACTTTTGGGGCCTCAACAAAATGAAAATGTCTGGTTGCAGTGTGTGTGAAACTTGAGTTGCAAGAATCTTAATTGCTGCCAGTCCTGTGTGGTGTTAAAGAGACATGCAGCACCTCTAGGTTGTTATTTGGTCAGAGGGGTCAGTAAGGTGTTACTGACTTGCCCCATGACCAGATGTTTGCTGGGCTGGGTAAGGTGTCATCAACAGCTTGGAATTGCATGCATTAGGGCACTACTTGCCAGATGTCAGTCCAAGTGAGCAGAAGTTCCTTCAGACTCTCCCATTTCATCCAAGCCCCCTGCCCCTGGCGCTTCATGCCTACTATCCTGCTTCATCTTGCTTCACTATTGCTGCTCTCACATCTCACATCAGCTGTCCAACCCCACTCCTCCAAAAGCCACTGCCCTCACCACTGCTATGTGCATTCTGCTTACTTCTTACTACTACTTACTACTGCTGTCTCCCCTCTCTGTTGGCACACCATTTCTGCCAGTATGGACTTCAATGTTGCAGAGACATTGGCATCAGAGGAGTCTCTGTACTGCAGTGTCTCTCTGATACTGGAGACAAACTCTTATGCCATAAAGGGAAGCTGCATAATGTTATTTTTCTAGTACACAGTTGCACTTCTCAGATTGGGTGGTATACTAAGCCACCTGCAAAGGTATCCACTTCATTCCTCCTTTCCATTGACATCCTTCTGATGTGATATGTGCATCATAAACTAGCAATGGCTAAGAGATCTGAGGCAAGATACCATGTTGTTATATCCAGGCCTTGAATTCCCCAGGTAGTCCTGAATAGACCACTCTGCTAAACTAGGTCTTCAACTCCTTGGATGGCTGCCACATCTCTGAGGCTGCATTCATAAAGTTTCTTTAAGCTTTTGAGTAGCTTCTCATTGATGTAGGAATTGTGTTAACATGCTTTGCTCAAAACAAGTGACCTGGACTTGGCAAGTTTGGAACTCATCCTTGTCTACTTGATGAGCCTCTCTTCTGGAGCCCTTGTAGGAGCCATTTGCTCCCTGGCACAGAGGATGTGGTGACTGTGAGGGGGTCTCATGCATGTTGAACATGATTAATGGGCCTGTACACTCCGCCTCTGTAGCTTTTACTACCATTTTCATGGCAAAGGTAAAGAGGATGATTAATTGTACACCTGGCGCCAGGCCGAGCCATAGCACGACCGGATCTCCTTTCCCTTCACATGTCTCTCTGATAAGTTGTGTGACTATGCTTGTATGTTCGAGGCATTGGTGCATCCCTGGAGTTCAACCCTTTTGCATTAAGTTGTCAATGTAGTTACTGTTAAAGAGGAATCCATACTACTTCAGGAGACCTCCACTGCTGTGCAAGGTGGTGTAGAGTAGTTTCTAGAAGAGCTGGAGTAGCTCTGGCTAGCATTTGTAAACCTTGTAAGATACCTCCTCCTGAGGATATTCCCATAGCTCATCCCGTGGTGGTTTCCCATCCTCCTCTGTGCCCTTGTGCTGCTTTGTGAGGACCCAGAACTCTTATAACAGCTGGTGTATCTTTGGGCTCAGTGGGGTAATTCCAGGCCGGTATCCTCCTGTGTCTCACCATGGTCAGACCACAATGTTTTTTGCAGATTTTGCCACAGATGCATCTTGTAGAGCAGGAAGAGCAGAGGGAAAACAATCAACTCCGCTGGAAAAAAAATCCTCCCAAATGACAGAATCCCCGCCATGGACATCCTGGGACCGGACAGTGACTGGAGGAGCCCCCAGTTCCGACAGAAAGTCGTCGCTCAGATGTGAGATAATTCGGGTCCGAGCCGCGCATCGGGTCGCATCACTCTGCCGCTGTTAGCCGCACAAGCTAAGCTAACGTTAGCACAGCGAGAACGAGCGTCATGTCAGACCATCATTCACAAAACCGGGGAATTAAGACCAAGATGCAAGGCGGCGTGATTAGCACCGGTCCTCCACCGGGTCCGAGGACCTGTACCGACAGGTCCGGGTCCAGTCTTGAAGTCGGCTCACATAAAGTTCTTACATGCAGTACTCAAGACTCAGCATTTTATGTCACAGTAAATGTCTTGTAAAGTCATACGAGGAGAAAATGCTGTTATACTGTTTTTAATATTTGAAACAATACTAAGTATTTCAGAGGGATTATCTGGTTCAAAACAATTGTGACTGTCTGGATTAAAAGGATATAGCACAGATTTTATGAGGTTTTTTTTATGAGTTTATGAGTTTATGAGATTTTATGAGCCTCTACAAGAGACGCAAACCTTTCTGCCAGACCTACCGACGCAGAAACCTGTACAACCTCCGACCACTGCAACCTCACACCACTGTAACCAGCTCATTCACTGTTGGACTCTGGAATTGCCAATCTGTCATCGAATACCATGCCATCAGGGTGACTGCTCCAATCAAGCTCTCCATGGTGATCTATCGTCCTCCCGGACCACTAGGTGCCATGGTGGATGAACTGGACACACTGATCTCCTCCATCCCAGACCTGGACGGTCCCCTACTCATCCTCAGCGACTTAAACATACACCTAGACAAGCCATATGCTAACGACTTCAAAGACCTAATGAACTCATTCAACCTCCATCTGACCAGCTGCTCTCCAACTCACAAAAATGGAAACCAACTTGACCTGATCAGGCAAATGACATGAAGATAACACCACTGCATGTTTCAGACCATTTTTTCATCTACTTCACAATCAGTCTACCTGATCTACCAGTCAGCCCTTCTCCTGTGGTCACATACCGACGCAACCTACGCAAACTGTCACCTACTCGCTTTGCTTCAGTAGTCGCCGCCGCCTTGCCACCCCCCAGCACACTGTCCTCAGTAGATATGGATACTGCAACAGAGTCGCTCAGCTCCACTCTGAACTCCTGCCTGGACAACCTGTGCCCTCTAGCCACTAAACCTGCACGATCTTCCCAACCTCGACCATGGATGACTGAAACCATCCGTGCCCTTCGTACTACCCCCGCTGACAACTCATCCCAAGAAACCACTCGCTACAACACTCTGTAAATTTACTCCACTATCTGAAGCCGATGTCACCAAACTCATCACTGAGAGCCGTCCCACTATCTGCCCTCTGGACCCAGTGCCAACAAGCCTGCTTCAAGACATTGCGCCAACAGTGGTTCCAGCAATAACATGCATCCTGAACTCCTCACTGTCCTCTGGAACCATCCCCTCTGCCTTCAAACAAGCAAGGGTAACACCTCTACTGAAAAAGCCTACCCTCGACCCAGCACAGGTTGGACACTACCGCCCTGTCTCGCTGCTTCCCTTCCTATCAAAAACCCTGGAAAAGGCAGTTGCAAAACAGGTTACCAACTTCCTAAATCAGAATGGACAACTGGACCCTAAACAATCTGGCTTCAGAAGTGGCCATTCAACTGAAACAGCGCTACTGTCAGTAACTGAAGCCCTGAGGACTGCAAGAACAGAAGGACTATCTTCTGTCCTCATCCTACTAGACCTCTCAGCTGCCTTTGACACAGTAAACCACAAGATACTCCTCAGGATACTCAAAACCATGGGAATCACTGGTGCTGTCCACTCTTGGTTCAATTCCTACCTCTCTGGTCGCTCCTTCAACGTCCCATAGCAAGGAAAACTGTCTTCAACTCACACCCTCACCACAGGGGTACCCCAAGGTTCAGTGCTGGGGCCCCTTCTGTTCGCATTGTACACCACCTCCCTGGGTTATAAAATAAGATAAGATAAGATAAGATAAGATAAGAATACTTTATTAATCCCCAAAGGGAAATATTTTTTTGTTGCAACAACATCCAGCTCAAGTGTACAGAAAAGTGTACATTCCCAGAGGTAAAAAAGGAATTATAAATCGAAATAGAAATAAAATATATATATAAAATAAAAATATATCATAAAATATAGCAATATGTAGGAGATATATACAACTGCAAGCTCAACAGGATTTATTGCACTGTGTAAAAAAATTCACATTAGATGTGGGTTATTGCCCCAATAGTTATATGTATAAATATATATTGCACATATTGTTTATTGCTCCAATGGAATTGTGCAGGAGACAGATTGGGGGGGGCAGCCTCAATCTCAGAGTGTTAATAATGTGTCCGAATGTCAGAGTGAGGAGTTGTAGAGTTTGATGGCCACAGGCAGGAATGATTTCCTGTGTCGCTCTGTGGTGCATCGTGGTGTGATCAATCTGGTGCTGAAAGAACTCCTGTGTTTGACCAGCACGTCGTGGAGCGGGTTGGACGGGTTGTCCAGGATGGCTTTCACCTTGTGAAGCATTCTCCTTTCAGCCACCACTGTCAGAGAGTCTAGCTTCACCCCCACAACGTTGCTGGCCTTGCGAATCAGTCTGTTGAGTCTGTTGGCGTCCGCTACCCTCAGCTTGCTGCCCCAGCAAACCACAGCGTAGAGGATAGCACTGGCTACCACAGACTCATAGAACATCCTGAGCATGGTCCTGCAGATGTTAAAGGACCTCAAGAAGTAGAGGCGGCTCTGGCCCTTCTTGTACAGTGCATCTGTGTTCTTTCCCCAGTCCAATTTATTGTCAATGTGCACCCCCAGGTACTTGTAGTCCTCCACAATGTCCACACTGACCCCCTGGATGGAAACGGGGGTTACTGGCACTTTGGTCCTCCTAGGGTCCACCACCAGTTCTTTTGTCTTCGTCACATTGAGCTGTAGATGGTTCTGCTCACACCATGTGACAAAATTGCCAACCGCAGTCCTGTGCTCCAACTCATCTCCCTTGCAGATGCGTCCAACTATTGCTGAGTCATCTGAGAACTTCTGGTTTATGTCATTCAGACACATGGTTTCTCCTATCACTGCTATGCTGATGACACCCAGATGTACCTGTCCTTCCAGCCAGATGACACCACGGTTTCAGCACGAATCTCAGCCTGCCTCACCGACCTGTCAACATGGATGAATGAACACCACCTACAGCTGAACCTGTCCAAGACTGAACTACTAGTGATCCCAACTAAAGAGTCAATTTGTCACATCATCAACCTCAGGATGGACTCGACCACTGTGGCCCCAAACAAAGTCACCAAAAACCTTGGCGTCACGATCGATGACCATCTGTCATTCTCCAACCACATTGCATCAGTCTCCCGGACCTGCCGATTCGTGCTGTACAACATACAGAAAATCAGACCCTACCTCATTCAGCGCAACTACTGGTTCAGGCCATGGTCATCTCCCATCTGGATTACTGCAACTCCCTCCTGGCTGGTCTACCTGCGTGTGCTGTAAAACCTCTGCACATGGTGCAGAATGCCGCAGCATCAACTCAAAAGAGCTCATGTTACTCCTCTATTTATCCAGTTGCATTGGCTTCCAGTGGCTGCCCGGATCAAGCACAAGACCTTGACCCTTGCCTACAAAAACATCTCAGGAACAGCCCCAGCTTATCTGAAGGAAATGCTAAAGCCGTATGTCCCTGCCAGAGAACTGCGCTCCTCCAACACAAACCAACTAGCAGTACCCTCTGCTCGTTCTAAGAGATCCCAGGCAAAACTGTTCTCTGTATTAGTTCCTCAATGGTGGAACAAACTCCCAGAAGCGACAAGACTAGCATCTTCTCTCTCAACCTTCAAGAAGCATGTTAAGACTCTCCTCTTTCATGACTATCTACTGCACTAATGCCTGAGCTGGCCCAGACCCGGGGTAGACTCTAGGCAGGTTGTGTGGTGTGTGTGTGTCTGTCTCTATTTTGACTACTTCATTACTAAACCCAGAGAGCATTTACACCTATTGTTCTGTATATTTCCTGTCTTCCTTGTATCTGCTAGTGTTATATGCTATGATTGTGTCCTCTATTGTAAGTCGCTTTGGATAAAAGCATCTGCCAAATTCAATGTAAAGTAATGTATTGTAATGTAATGATTCCATTTGCATTCATTGTCATTATTTGGTCAATTCTTCTAGTATTCTCAGTATAACAGTCATCTTTAAGATGGCGCCACACAAGTGGCAGACTGTTGCAGCAGCTTCAACCCACGGAGATTGTTTTTATATTACTTTACTTCTTACTCTTACTTGTACCCATATATAATATTTACTCTACATACCTGAACTACCACTCAACATGGAGACTAGGTTGGCCTGGTCTATTCTTGTCTATTTTTCTGACATTTTCTCTGTTTTCTGTCATGTACGGTGACATAGCGCTACACGGCTCTATTGTTTACAATGGGGAACAGCTGTCCAACAAGATGGCAAGTTACCCGGCACAGAGAGAATACTGAGAGAGCAGCACCCTGATGTTTACGGAAACATTGCTGACCACACCTGAAACCTCATCCATCTCTACCCTCTGGTGAAGTTGTTGTTTCTTGAATAGTGATGATGTGAAGATGATGAAGGAATCTGTGCTGACACTGTCTTGTTTCTATATAAAGGTTTATTACAAGAAGTTTAGCGTCAAAACAAGCACCATGGACTGCTTGGAGAGGATTCAGGGCCAATGTGAATCTCTCCTGAAACAACTCTGAGTACCCACTTATATAGTCAGGTTGTTTATGTCTAAACATAAGGTAAACATATGGAAACCCTCAGTCACAGACAATCTTTTAGGTCTCCTCAACTTTTGACCTCAACCTTTGACCCTGGGGTCTCCAACCTAACATACAACGATGACACACACCACATATGGGATCTTGAGATACCACATATTTCCCCCGCTTCGAGACTTATGCAGAATCTCGAGAAATAGCAAAACATACATGTTCACAATTGTAAAAAAATAACAATTCCTTCTCCACCATAACCTTAACAATGCATCAACTTTATGGAGTGCGAGAGCAAAAAAAACGTCAGGCAGCTATCTTTCCTGAAATATCCATTAAACAATCTCGATGGGAAAATTCTCTCACGGCCCCTCTGCCTCAGGCAACCACCCATAGCACTCCAGTCCAATTAAAAAAAGGAATTTTAACAATTTGTATAAATCAAAACAATTTCCAAATTCAAGCTGGTCGAACCATCGTACCTTCCAATGGACCTTTCCCTGCCAAGACCCAACGTCCCTAAGCACCAAGAAAAAAAGAAAACATCTGAGGTCCCAATATATTTATCCAATACAGAAACTTAAATCAAATTATTATTAGTGCTGTCATTTTAACGCGTTAATTTTGATTAATTAATTACACCGCAATTTAACGCGTTAAAAAATTTAACGCAATTAATTATGAGTATCAACAGTGGCAAGCCAATGCTTGCACATTTGAATTTTGGCCCATTGAAGGACCCGTAGTCTTCTCGGCCGTGCTACGTCACCTGCGCTGGCAAATTAACAAGGCAGTGGGCAACAATAACAGACATGGACAAGACTCAGGAGGATGAGGCAAGTGCGTCTTCAGTCAGGCCACTGAACAGCAAGTTTATTTACAAAAAGAACAGAGACGGGATGATAAACAAAAACGCTGTGATTTGTAGTTTTTGCAAAAAGGAGTTCTACAGGAGTTTTACATTTTTGAAGACAGCTTTATTTTATTTATTTAACTGTATTGCTGTATTTGTTTTACATTTTTGAATAATGCACCTGGCCTAACTGGTTTGCGGATGTGCTTGACCTTTACTTTTGGATTTCATTTATGAAGCACAGTTCACCAATAAAAAAATTGGATTTCAAATCTTCTCTTCTTACTGTATTCAATTTATTAGTGATGCACTACAATTTTTTTAATATCCTAGAATTCAAATTCTTTAACAGCAGACCTTTAGCAGATATGACATTAAAATGTGATTAATTCGATTAATTAATTACAAAATCTTGTAATTAATTCGATTAATTTCTTTAATCGACTGACATCACTAATTATTATATATCACAGATTATCATATAATACAGGAAAATCCAATATTATGCAAACATTTATATAGAAGAGAGGACATAAGAATGTATCAGCCTGCAGCTCCTCAGCAGGTCAACTCTCAGTGTAGTGTCCATAGTATGATAGATCTGAACATTTTATCGCAATTTCCCTGTTCGGAGTCCTCCGATCCATCCATATTGTCCATGCTCGAGTGTCTGAATCCCTTCAACACATCGTTATTCCTGAACAATCATTCACCCTCACAGTGGTCTCCCCCAAATATCGTTGTAAAAGGAGAGAAAAGACAGCACCAACCAGTGTCTTTTACAAACACAACAAATACAAATTGAAACATCAAATACTCATAACAACAACTCATAATAACTCAGCACCCCATATGTAAATGTGAAATTCACAGTTTCATATTATTCCAAATTCTGAGTTACATTTTCCATTTCCCCCTTAATCATACCACTCTGTATTAAAACTACTAAATACTAAGCAGTAACACAAATAAATGTCAAAACTACAATTGTATGAGTTAATTAAATTTATATTTCTCCGCCAGTTCACCTTATATCATCTCTTCCTCATCACCATCTGAGTCAGTCTTATTTAATAATGGCATCTGCTGGCATCAACTTGATCTCCAGGCATCACCATTCCAACCCATCTCAATATCATAGCCTTCGCAAAGGTCAACAGCAGCATACAAAAACAAAACATCACACTCAATGATAGAAGAACTGCTACCATAATCTGAACCAACACTGCTCCCATCAGTCCAAATCTCTCCTGCAACTAGACATTCACAAATCTTCCAGCTCCTTCTGATGGACCAAATGCATCCCTTATCTGCTTCAATACATCTATGACCTTCAACCACCTCATGGCATTATACAAAAAATACTTCCTTTGATCAAGAGGCACACTGTCAACTTCTAACGTCCTTCCAACAACACATCTTCATCGTGACTATTTTTCCATTTAGGAGGATTATTACCATTAACTTTCCACCTTCCACATTGACAAGGAAGGTACACCATTTTTCCTAGCTTAGCTCTGACCACTCTTCAAAGGAGCTGGCAGTTAAATGTGATACATTTATACCTTCAGTAACCTTCAGCGCTGAACTAATGGACTTCCTGAAGGCTATTTCATCCCTAGGCTTCATAACGTCTTGGTCTGACCCTTTTCCGAACTCCTTTGTCTAACTGTATCTCTGAATTCTCTCTCCCTTTTTACCCTTTGGTGCTTTGCACTCCACTGAAATAGGCTCTGCTGTTTCTGGGACATACTGAAATTTAATGGTACCAAATCTTTTCCCTGTCCATTATCTGTAGAGTCATTTCTGGCATGTGCAAAGACTCATTGACATTATCCACATCATGGACAATATCCCCTTCTGGGTTTTGACCCTGGAGATTTTCATGCATGCCTTCTTCTTCATGTTCTTCCACATTTTGTTCCAGCTCTCTTGAGCCTTCATCAGCTCGGCTCTGTGAGCATGGCACCTCTTCTCTTGGTGCTTTGATGCAATGCAATAAATGATACCACGTAGGAGACCCTTTAACCTGGACCACTGTTCCAATACTACGAACAACTTCAAATGGCCCTTCACGGCATTCGTTATACCATTTCCTTCTAAACACCATCATGAATACCTTGTCTCCAGGTTGCACTGTACTCCTCTTTTGCTCACTGAGTCTCTCCTGCACCTCCTCTTTTCTCTGCCTGTCACAAACATGACATATATGGATATTCTTTTATGTAAACTACCCATATATGTAACGTACACTTTCAATTCATCTTCCAAAAGGGCCAGACTTGGACTTGTTCCACTTCTGTGCAAACAAGGCATTGGCATCAATCTTCAGGTGGCCAACTCATGAGGTGTCATATGCAAATCACGCAGCTCACTCTAGCAACACACCATTAGTGCCAGCAGAAGTGCCGTCACCCAATTTAGACCCGGATGCTGTCAGATTTTGACAATGCAATTTTTCATCTGCTCCAAGATGCTGTTTAATTCCAAATTTTTGCAAAATCAATTTTATTGTCTTATCCATGAACAGGTTCCCATTGTCTGAGGATATCCGATCTGGAAGTCCCCACCTGCTTATGACCTCTCTACACAAAACCTTGGCAACAGACTGAGCATCCTTCTTGCATTGCTTCCTGCATTAAAATCGCATCCCTAAGTGTAATTTTATCTTCCAAATTCACTTCACGATTGACCACAAAAACTTCACCCAATCTGTCTGCTCCTGTTGTTATGATCCATGTTCTTTTGGTTTCTGCCTTGTCGGTGTGTTTTCTCCTGTCTGCTTCCTCACATGTTTCAGGTGGTTCCTGGTGTTGCTTTCCTTTTTGAGTTAGGGTTCCCTCTGGTGTTCTTCCTTCTGGTTAATCACCTGGTTAATTCCCTGCACCTATGTCTTGTTTGCTCATCACCTCCCTGTGTACTTATACCCCTGCCTTCCAGTTGTCTGTTCGTGACCGAATCATCCTGCACTGAGAGTCCTGTACACCAGTCTGATCTGTTCTCTGAGGACGCCCTTTTTCCTGACCACCGTTTCTTGCCTGAGCCCTGTTTGGATTTGTTTGATTTCCCCTGGTTTTGACCTTGCCCAACTGAATACGACTGTGGTTTTTACTGCCCTGGTGCTTCGACCTTGCTTATGGACTACGACTGTTTTTTGGATCACGGACTTTGGATTTGTTTGCAGAATAAAGGTTATTGCTGCCAACCACACTGTTCTGCGATTGGTTCCTGTACTGACCATAACACCTGTGACTTCTTTTGCAGCTTCATCAGCCACTTTATTCCCCTGTGTGACTCTTGACACATCCATTCTATGTGCTGTGCACTTAGCTATTGCTTTTTCTTTAGGCTTCATCATAGCATGCAACAGATTTCATTATTTGAGTTTAATGTTGTATTGGAGAACCATCTGTTTTCTTAAACCCTCGGTTCTTCCACACTGATCCAAACAAGTGACATACATTATGTGCATACTCTGCCAAGGCTTGTACTCCAAGTTCTGTCCTCAGATAACCACTGGACACATCTTCTCTGGTGTGTCCCTTTTCTTGAGCGCAATGTATATTTCATGCTCGATTTTTTTTTTTTTCTGCAACTCTTTCTTCTGTGTCTGAAGCTTCTTCAGTTGATTTCCCAGTGCTCTTCAGCTTTCTGGTCTAGTAGATTTATCCAAATACGAAAAGGCATTGATCTATACTTTTTTCAACCTCTCTCAAAGCCCCCAGTTTGTCCTCTTCTATCCAGGTACTTGATGTCACTGAAAAAAATCCTCTCGATGAGAGGATGAGAATGATTTTCACTTTCATTATGTAACCCTTGTTACGTTGTAATAACAGAGCACAGGTAAGTATTAATCAATAGTAATAGCTGGACCAGTAACCGAAGACACTAAGCTTTTTGAAGAGCCAGTATTTTGAACACCAATAATGACACAGACAACAGTGGGTTTGAATGTCTGTAGCAACTTATTATTGTAGGCTGACAGGCCAACTGCAAATATAACAACTTGTTGAAAAAACAATGAATGAAAAATAACAAACTAAATATATAATCATAAAGCCAGCAAAAAACCCCTTTTGTTCTCAAAGTTAGTCTTAGATGAGTTGGGGCCCTTCTCCAATCAATGTTGGTGTGTCACTGTTTATTTTAGTCCTACCGCACAGGCTATGGGAAAGAAAGAACCGAGGAATCCTGCACACATCTCAGGTTCGATAACAGTAGTTTGGTTTGGCTCGCCACCCAGTTCAAACTGGGAGTCTCTGGGTCTTGGGAAGTACTTCAGTGGGTGGTGGAGTGGGCTGCATCCCTTGCTCTTTTAATGGAATCCCCAAAAACCTGACCTCTGAGTCAATGTATGAGTGAGCTTTGCAGTATTTCACCTCAGCAGGTTCACGAAAATCATCCGGCTTCTCATGCTGCTCTACAAAGGGATTTTTTTCCGTCTGTGGCAACTAGCGTGAGACGTTCACTACAGGAAGTGGAGCTAGACCCGATCACCTGGCCTAGTGAGGTTCATTGATTTGTTATATGGGGATTCTGTCATACTGAGCCCTTCACTGCTGCTCAGAAAACACAATGTTGGTCGAATTCCTCCCTTCATTCAAGATTTCACAATTTTAAACACTTTTAACAATTGTACTCATTTATGACTAATTGTAATTTCAGTTCAGAAATTGAATGACATCTACTTCAAATGTTATTTTTAGATAACCACTTTCAAGAGTTATTTATTCCTTTTGCATAAAATCAAGTTTAATGAATTATTTGTTACAAAAATGAATTGTTTATTCTTCAATTGAAATTATTTTAAAAGGGATGTCATTTCAAAGCCTGGGCTACACCGAGAACCATCATGTCCTGAGTCTTTTTCCCTCCATTTTTTTATCACCTCTCTTTCCGCTCTAGCCAATATCCTTCTGACCACAGGGTCATATCCACCCAAGACCTCTTCCAGATCACTCTGATCTTCATCATCTTCAAGATCCATTGCACTGATCCTCAATTCACCCTTAGTTTCCAGACGTGCCGTTTTCTTCTTACTTTTGGAACTTGGATACGTCTTTATAGTTGTTTCTCTTTGTTCCATTTCTATCATTCGGTCCTCCTCATCTCAAATGTGATAGTTGCCTTCCTGACTGATCACTGGGAGCTGGGGCTAGATCTCCTTAAACTTCACTTCCTTCTCATAAGGTGGGGGTTCTTCACTGGATCCGAGAACGGTGCATTAATCTCTGCCATTAATTAATTTCTTTTGCCTTTTTTCTTATTTCTTCTGCGCCACTATTGCTCTTTTCTTTCACAGCCAAGCTTTTCCCTTTTTCCCCTTCTTTTGTTCCACCTTATATGTGGACACAAGCACCTGTATTGTTTTAATTACATCTGGGTTAAAGGTCCCCTCCTTTAGCCACAGTTGGTCATTCAGGCCAGCGTTTATGTCATTTCTCTGATATCCTTGCTATACCTTTAAATAGAGGGTTATTCTTCTGCAAAACAGTGTCTACCTGCTGACAAGGTTTGACAAAATGATAAAATTGAATGTGGCCCTTGATGAACATAAAAACATACCATCAGTCATTCCAGACCATGGCAGTTTCAAATAAACTTTTCATTACTATTGTGAAACAGAAAGGCTTTTCAAGAAATGATTGTTGAAAATTTCTAAAATATGGTGGCGTTTGTGTGCACGAAGGTCAACTCCACGCTCTGACTGAGGTAATTTATTCTTCACATTATACTAAATTGTTCCTTGAAATATCCAAGGTGTTTTCTCTTTTTGTCTCACCTTAACACCACCTGACAAAATAATTTTCCTATTATTAAGAAATGCATCTGTTGAACTATCAGTTACCAAGGTAGTTTAACATGATTAGAGAATCATCCATTCTGATGTAATTTTTAGATGATGTGCAGTGGATGTGCAAGGTTATCACAGAAGCATAGCTGAACATAGCTGTTTTTAATGACCAGAGGACTCTACTTAACAGTTTAATCTGACTCTCATCTGCTTCTTTTGAAAGACTGTTTGGTTAAAAGTGATAACTATAATCCTTTCTAGCACCATTGAAAACTATGGGAAGTGAAATCTATGTATTCCTTCAGGAATTTGTTCATATTGCAAATAAAATATGTCATATGTAATATTAATAGAAATAAAATGGCTCAGGAGATTGTAAAAGACATCCCAGCGACATGGGAGGGCAAACACAGGCATAACATAAAATACATCATTGATTAGATTAATCAACACACCCAGACTGACAAATCATAGAGTCAGTGACATCATTTGGGAGTGGGTTATATCCATTGCATTAACATAAAATGTGTCTTGCCAACCATCACAAATTATATGTGTGGTTGGTATCTGTCTTTGAATGGTATGCTGTTGTTGATTAACACAAATATCTATATGTATGCTTATACAGTGTGTAAGCAGTTCAATCAGACATTTTGATTTATTGTAGTATATAAATGGAGCAAACCTGGAGCAGCTGTTGGACAGTGATCTCTTCTTGTCATGGGGCGTCAGGATTGGGCTGTCTCTGGATATTGCTCAAGGGCTGCAGTACCTGCACAGCAAGGGTATATTCCACAGAGACTTCACCTCAAAGGTATAGTATATAAGATGCAGATATCAGTGTGGATCATGGAAACATCAGCTACATTGATCTTTTTTCACATACAAGTGGTAAAATGTGTTGACATCTGCAAACATTTGAAAGCTAATTGGTATTACAAACAGTGATTCTCATTAATCTCCATTCATTTCCCATTAATTAGACTATGGCAGCCCACCATAGTTTCTTAATGAAGCACGGAAGTTTATACTCTTCATGATAATATTAAAGATCTCATGTAGTGTTTTGTGATGTTGCTTCACCTTAGAGCTGTCTGTCCCATTCCCCTTCTCCATCTTTTTCGTTTTCACAACACACGTTGACAACACACCTGTCTGTCATAGTCGGAGTGGCCATTGGGAGCAATTGGAGAAACACTGCCATCTCAGTAGGATAGTAGACTGTCCTTGGCAGGCAGGCATTGGCAAAATACCATTAGTTCCTACTATAGCTGTGTGTATTCCCATGACTTGTATGCAGTTCTCAGCAAGTAGAATGAGCACAGACTTGATTACCCCTCAGTGTAGTTTTTCTAGTCTATCACTGGCCTGGGATCCAAAAAATGATGATGATTTTTCATAATTAGATAATTACAGGGGTCCCACACGGGTTAAAAAATTACATAATCAGAGAATACAGTACATTGTTGGGATGCTATTAAATAATAATAATCATCATTGTTATTATTATTTATAATAATATAATATATTTTATTGTTGTTGTTGTTGTTGTTGTTGTTGTTGGATCATGCAGAAAACATTTTGAATTGTGAGGAAGTTCAAAAATGTGCTTGTGTATTTGTGACAAAACTACTGTCTGATAAAAACCCACAGCATGTGACAGTAAGCTGCAATAAGTGTCAGTCAATAGGTTATGAAGGCCTCATAAATCCATCAATGATGCTTGCTAATATTTCTATGTATTAACTGTACAAAGCAGTTTCTGGAGAAACTGGGGTAGGTCTGCTGCCTTCTGAAAAAGCTGATGCTAAAATACTTTGCTGGCTTCTTTAAAAAAGGCTGAACTTGAGCTTTGTTGCTGGAAAAGCCAAAAAGTAATCTGCACTGTTGGCAGCAATTTGTATCAAGGAGTGGATAAACATATTAAGGGACAATGTAACTTCAGTGTTAAATACAGAAAGCTACAGAAAACACACACAAGGAGGAAGTCTGCATCTGGAGCATGCCTCACACTAACTTTGACAGAATCTGACATCTTGGGGCCTTTTATTATGAGCAGCTGAACACAAACCTGTGCATCTCTATTCAGTATAATCAGCATCAATATGCCACACCTGTCAGATGGATGAATTATCTTGGCAGAGGAGAAGTGCTCACTAGCACAGATTTGCCATCAAAATTTGAGAGAAGTTTGCCTTGTGTTTATTTTAGGTTGTTGGAACAAAATCCCAATACTTGAGATGTTTCGTCTCACATAGCTGTCAATAAACAATTGGGGTCTTGTTTCTCATGTAACCTACTGAACAAGTCCAGGCGTTAGTAGATGATGCTCAATGTTTAATGAACAGGTCTACATCTTAACCTTGTAGCCTGAACAATTACAACAAGGGGTGATTTGATTAAAATGTGATGTGGACAAATAAAACCAAAACTATTAATGTGTCTAGACCAGAGAATTTTTTACATTTTTACTTTGGTGTGGTTTGTACATTTTTTTTAGCACAGTTTTACCAGTAGTTGTTTGGAGATCTAACCCCCTGACTGTTTCCCACTGTAGAACTGTCTGGTTCGCTGTGATAATGGCACATTCACTGCAGTAGTGGGAGACTTTGGCCTGGCAGAGAAGATCCCTGTTTACAGGTCATTGTAGCAAAATCCAGTATCTTGATGTCTTTTCCTTTGCTGTTGACTAAAAACAAGTCCTGATGACATGCCTTAGAGCACTGCAGTGTGTTTAATTACTGTTGCTAGAGGATGTGTAATTTTGTAATGCAGTCCCCTCCAAAAGTATTGGAACGGCAAGGTCAAGTCCTTTTTGTTGTATACTGAAGACATTTGGGTTTCAGATCAAAAGATAAATATGAGACAAAAGTTCAGAATTCCTGCTTTTATTTCATGGTATTGACATCTAAATGTGTTAAACAACTCAGGACAGAGCACCTTTTGACCTCTGACCCCACCCACTTTTCAAGTGAGTAAAAGTATTAGAACATGTGAGTGATGGGTTTTTTGTAGTTGCTCAGGTGTTGTCTTTTAGATTGATTGCAGAAACATTAAATAGTTCTTGTTTTGGGTGTGGTTTCTTGAGCTGCGATGATGTGAAGATGATGAAGGACTCTCCACTGACACAGTCTTACTTGTAAATAGAAGTTTATTACAAGAAGTACTGCATCATGACAAGCACCCCGGACTGCTTGGAGGATTCAGGACCAATGTGAATCTCTCCCGAAACAGCTCTAAGTACCCACTTATATCGTCAGGTTGTTTATTAACATAAGGTAATCATATGGAAACCTTTAATCACAGACCATACTATAGATCATCAACTTTTGACCCTGACCTTTGACCCTAGGGTCCCTGACCTAACATACCTCAGAGAAAATTGAGGTGACACAACCGATATGAGATCTTGAGATACCACATATTCCCCCCTTCAAGACTTACACAGAGTCTCGAAAAAGAGCAAAAACACACATGTTTACAAATTTAACAAACAACAATTCCTTCTAAAATTTTAACAATACATCAGCTATATGGAGTGTAAGAGCGAAAAACCTGTCAGGCAGCCATCTTTCCTGAGTATCCTTCAAAGAATCTAGACAGGAAAATTCTCTCACGGCCCCTCTGCCTTAGGCGACCACAAACAGTACTCCAGACCTATTAAAAGAAGGAACTTTAACAATCTGCATAGAGATATGATTTAAGAAATACACATCGCAACCTCAGTAAATAAAATCAAACAATGTCCAAATTCAGGCTGGTCGACCCATCGCACCTTCCAATGGACCTTTCCCTGCCTAGACCCATCTCCCTAGGCGTCAAAAAAAAGAAAAAAACATCTGAGGTCCCGATATATGTATCCCCTGTATCAAATTATTCTCTATTACAGATTACAAAATCCAACATTATACAAACATAGAAAAGACAAGATAAGAAGGTATTAGCCTGCCGCTCTTCAGCAGGTCGACTTCTCAGGATAGTATCGATGGCAGATCTTCTTATCGCCATGTCCTTGTTTGGAGTCTTCCTGATCCATCCTTATTGTCCTCGCTCCAGTGTTTGACTCCCTTCACTTCAGGGATCCCTGAACAACCATTCACCCTCACAGCGGTCTTTCCCCCAATATTGTTCTAAAAGGAAAGAAAAGACAACACCAACCAGTATCTTTTGCACACACATCAAACATAACTCAGCATTCTTATATCATATATCATATCATTCCCCATTCTGAGTTATATTTCCCCCTTTAATCAGATCCCATTATACAATAACATCGAAACTACAATTGCAATCAAAATGGATATTTCTCCACCAGTATACCTTCTACCATCTCTTCTTCATCAACTTCTGAATTAACCTGATTCAATAATGGCATCTGGACTTGATCTTCAGGCATCACCACTCCAACCCATTTCAATATCAGAGCCTTTGCAAAGGTCAACAGCAGTGTACAAAAACAAAACATCACACTCAATGACAGAAGAACAGCTACTAAAATCTGAACCAATATAGGTCCCATTGGTCCTAATCTCTCCTGTAACC
>JAFBJZ010000798.1:0-26347 GCA_016785225.1 Psettodes erumei | reverse complement strand
ATGTGTCAGACGAGTCTTCAGCGTGGTTCAGAGAAGCGGAAGAAGAGGAGGCCTCTTCTCCATCCAGCGGTTGAGAAACCACATTGTCCACGCGAATCGTTTCCATCTTGTCGGGTACAAAAGTGTCGGGAAGGACCTCGTTTTTATCCGTTTCTCAACCACGCTTAATCCCACCCTCCTCTCATCGAGTCAAAACCGCATTAACTAGAGGGAGGCAGGACAATCATCGATATCTCGGATA
This sequence comes from Psettodes erumei, assembly GCA_016785225.1. NCBI lineage: Eukaryota > Metazoa > Chordata > Actinopteri > Pleuronectiformes > Psettodidae > Psettodes > Psettodes erumei. The sequence continues at coordinate 26,106 of JAFBJZ010000798.1, read as the reverse complement.
GACGGAGATATCGAAAACACCTCATCCTCTCCACCTCTGTTCAACAGATATTTACGGGTTTGTGATTTCATGAAGTATGACTGTTTACCTGCAGTCACAGACAGACATCGGTGTTTTACAACACGTGCGCCCCTCACCCCGAGTTCCCTAAAGATTTTCCCCATAGCGGCCTGTTTGCCACAGACACCCGACACCGCCGTCCACGAGATGTTTTACTACTCCGGAGCCCTCAGATCACCTTGCCTTGAAAAAACACCTCAACATCTCCACATCTGTTTACGGTTTTGTGATTTAATGAAGTATATGACACCCATACGCACTGTTTACCTACATAACAGTCTGTTTGGGGCAGACATCGGACACTGGCATCCTTCACATGAGATGTTTTACAATGTGTGTATGGATCGCACTGCCCTCAAAAGACCTGAAGAATGCTAAAGGTTCCCAAAGGTAAACGGCGAGAGTACAGTCACACGCTCGCACACGGCAATAGATACAGCCAGGCAGGACAAACACAGATAGATGGATATAGATATCAAACTATCATTAAAAAAAACACAAGAACGAGATTGGTCCTACGCTAGCGCCTCGCCATAACGTCAATATTTATAAGGGGAGTGGTTAAGCGATGATTCTCGGCATCTCATTGGATGATGATGATGCCTACGATAGCACCTTGAGAAAACATGAATATTTAGTAGGGGAGGGTTCAACGATGATTCTCCGCATCTCATTGGATGATGATGACGTAAGACCTGTCAAAATAGGGGTCAAACTGAGTTTAACGAAAGGTGTACCCCTATTCTCTCTGTGTACCTTGATAGATTGGGGTCAAAAGACCCAAACAATATCTCTGTGAGATAAACATGTGGTGGTGGGTTGTACATGACATGTACCCTTTTTATTTTAAGATGCAGATAATAAGCAGAGCAGGGGAAATTTCAAACCCCAGAATACCATCATATATGTTTATGTGTATAGGAAATATGTTATGTTATGAATTTTCAAATTATAAAATGGGTGAATATGACCCAGAGCCTATCAGGAGGGTTAAGTAAATTGATGTAATTTCCCTTGTGGGACTAAAAAAAGGATTATATGATCTGATTATGACAAAATGGCTGGAAACATCTGGATTTATTGAAAATTTAATTTGTAGTGGATTAGAATTACAGAGTATCAAACTCTTGAGTACATGTATTTTCCAGCACTGACACTACGTATGCTCTTTTGAATGAACGCAGCTTTGGCTTTTCATTCTTTGTACTTTAATCCCTTCTCAAGCAAATGGTTTAACAGTCTCACAAACTGTATGTGCAAACTTGTATGTTACATTACTTATACCTTGGAGAGTAAATGAAAGGTAGATTCAGTTGCCCTATGATGCACAACAAAGTCATCTGCAAACATGCGAACAATGGTGCATATAGTATATCAGAATGTGACCTCTGCATTAAAGCTTTAAGAATTATGCATTTAAAAATTTAAGTTAATGCAAATGTTACAGACATCATTTTAAGAATAATAGAAGAAAACTGGTGAAATATATGCACAATAATACTGAGTCTTATATCACCATATCATAGAAAGGACAGGTGCATGAAAGTGGGAAGCATTGAAAAATGTTCAGGTCTTGGCAGGTGGGTTGTGGAGGAGCTGTTGATGACCTTAAACAGGTGTCTCGTGAATGTATGGGAACTTTCAAAATGTGTGGTAATTCAGGTCTTTATTTCAGCCTTAATTGGAGGATTTGCTGCTGTTTAACATTGAAAATATGTCTTTTTCAAACCTCTGTAATAATTTTTGTATTTCTTCCTTTTTCTTTCATAACTGATGAAGAAATACAGAGTTTTTGAAAATGAGGCTCCTCCTGGTATAGCAGCCCCCTCTTCTGGGGAAGCTTATAGCACCTGGTATTCCCAGATGGTCTCCGATCCAAGTACGAACCACGCCCAACCCTGTTTGGCTTCTGAGATCAGATGAGATCGGGCGTGTTCAGGGTGGTATGGTTGTAAGCACGAACCAGCTCAAAAAGACTATTTTTGTTTTTTATTTTTATTTTTGTTGGCCATGATGGCATGTACCCCAATATCTGTAAGTGTATTAAATGCAGCTTCAAATATATCCACAATAATATGGAGCCAAGAAGGGGTTACCTATGAAGTTTTGCTTTACAAGCATTACCAACTGACAAATAATGATAGTAAAGGGTATTTTGTATTTTTGGCCTGCAGCACAGCCGACAACTTCAGCGCACCTACTCCTCCACAAAGCTGGCAAATACGATAAGCATTTCTCACATTATTGGGGACAGGTTTGTTTGTTGAGGCAGTTGTGTGTGCATGTGTGCATGCCATGCTGTGTTGATGTTTGAAGTGATACTCTGTTTCAAATTTGGTTTTATTGCATAGCTAACAATGCAAAAGTGGAGTGCAATAGAGATGATAGAAAAATATATGCAATTGTCGTGAAAAGTGTAAAATAGCCTAAAAGTGAGCTAAATAACACCACGTGAGATTAATGAAGATTGGGCCCTGACCCTCTTAACAGTAAGCTGTGTATATTTGTGACTGCGTGAAAGTTGGCTTTCAGAAAAAGGCAGATTGGTTAAAAGAAAATAGAGAAGATATGAGAAAAGGGAAAGAGATAATAAGGAAATAAAGATGAATGAGGAAATAAGAGTAAAGAATAAATAAAGAAATAGGAATGAAGAAAAAGAAAAAATGAGAGAAAAGTCACAGATTTGTACAAAAGCCGTCTGGGAGGTGGTTTTAGACGGGCCTAAAATCGAGGAAAATCACTCAATTTTGGGTCAGTTTTATCAACTGGAAGTGTAGTGAAAAAATTTAGTTGTTCCCATTCGAACACTAGTTGATGAACAGTGTCTGAAGCAGCTTCACATTGAATATCTACACCTCATAAGGTAGCATAAATTTAGAAGGAAAAAGAGAGAAAAGAGCAGCAGAAAAAGCATGCTATAGGGAAGTACGAATGAGTTGACTTTGAGAAATTAGGATTGAATGCTGGTTTTGTTGGTGCTATCCCTTGTGAGCTTTTCTCGACGAGAAAAGCACGAAATGCACGGTACTGTGTTTTGGGGGACATGGCTGCCTGGAATCATAAACTAACACTTTTATATGATTGTTGGTCAGTTGACAATACATATGGAGCAAAAAGTTCATGGGTCCCTGCTTCTACACAAGAGCAAACAGGTATAGGACCAAAACCTGCTTTTCTCGCCGGGAAAAGAAACTAAAATGCACGGTACTGTGTTTTGGGGGACATGGGTGCCTGGAATCATGAAATAACACTTTAGTATCGTTATTTGTCAGTTGATAATGGATATAAAGCAAAAAATTCCATGGGTCACCCCTTCTGCACAAGTTCAAACAGGCCAGTGAGTGTGAGCTTTTCTCGCGGTGAAAAGCACTAAATGCACGGTAATGTGTTTTGGGGGACATAGGTGCCTGGAATTATAAACTAACACTGTTATATCATTGTTGGTCAGTTGACAATGCATATGGAGCAAAAAGTTCATGGGTCCCCGCTTCTGCACAAGAGCAAACTGGCATATGACCAAAACCTGTTATTCTCGCCGAGGAAAGCTCACAAGGGACAGTATTGTGTTTTGGTGGACACGGGTGCATGGAAACATGAAATAACACTTTACTATCATTCTTTGTTAGTTGATAATGGATATAAAGCAAAAAATTCCATGGGTCACCCCTTCTGCACAAGAGCAAACAGGCCAGTGACTGTCAGCTTTTCTTGCCGAGAAAAGTACTTAATGGACGGTACTGTGTTTTGCGGGACAGTTGTATCTGGAATCATAAAATAACACTTTAGTATCATTCTTTGTCAGTTGATAATGGATATAAAGCAAAAATTCCATGGGTCACCCCTTCTGCACAAGTGCAAACAGGCCAGTGAGTGTGAGCTTTTCTCGCCGAGAAAAGCACTTAATGGACGGTACTGTGTTTTGATAGACATCGGTGCCTGGAATCATAAACTAACACGTTTATATCATTGTTGGTCAGTTGACAATGCATATGCAGCAAAAAGTTCATGGGTCCCCGCTTCTGCACAAGAGCAAACTGGCATATGACCAAAACTTGTTATTCTCACCGAGAAAAGCTCAGAAGGGTCAGAATTGTGTTTTGGTGGACACGGGTGCATGGAATCATGAAATAACACTTTACTATCATTCTTTGTCAGTTGATATTGGATATAAAGCAAAACATTCCATGGGTCACCCCTTCTGCACAAGAGCAAACAGGCCAGTGACTGTCAGCTTTTCTTGCCGAAAAAGTACTTAATGGACGGTACTGTGTTTTATGGGACAGTTGTATCTGGAATCATAAAATAACACTTTAGTATCATTCTTTGTCAGTTGATAATGGATATAAAGCAAAAATTCCATGGGTCACCCCTTCTGCACAAGTGCAAACAGGCCAGTGAGTGTGAGCTTTTCTCGCCAAAAAAAAGCACCAAATGCACGGTACTGTGTTTTGGGGGACATGGGTGCCTGGAATCATAAAATAACACTTTAATATCATTCTTGGTCAGTTGACAATGCATATGGAACAAAAAGTTCATGGGTCCCTGCTTCTGCACAAGAGCAAACAGGTATATGACCAAAACCTGTTATTCTCGCCAAGAAAAGCACTAAATGCACGGTACTGTGTTTTGGGGGACATGGGTGCATGGAATCATGAAGTAACACTTTAGTATCATTCTTTGTGAGTTGATAATGGATATAAAGCAAAAAATTCCATGGGTCATCCCTTCTACACTAGTACAAACAGGCCAGTGAGTGTGAGCTTTTCTCGCGGAGAAAAGCACTAAATGCACGGTAATATGTTTTGGGGGACATAGGTGCCTGGAATCATAAACTAACACTTATACATCATTCTTGGTCAGTTGACAATGCATATGGAGCAAAAAGTTCATGGGTCCCCGCTTCTGCACAAGAGCAAGCAGGCATATGACCAAAACCTGCTTTTCTCGCTGAGAAAAGCTCAAAAGGGACAGTACTGCGTTTTGGTGGACATGGGTGCCTGGAATCATAAAATAACACTTTAATATCATTCTTGGTCAGTTGACAATGCATATGGAGCAAAAAGTTCATGAGTCCCCGCGTCTGCACAAGAGCAAACAGGCATTTGACCAAAACCTGCTTGTCTCGCCGAGAAAAGCAATAAAGGAACGGTACTGTGTTTTGGGGGGCATGGGTGCCAGGAATTATGAAATAACACTTTTATATCATTGTTGGTCAGTTGACAATGCATATGGAGCAAAAAGTTCATGGGTCCCCGTTTCTGCACAAGAGCAAACAGGAATATGACCAAAGCCTGCTTTTCTCCCCAAGAAAAGCACTAAATGCACAGTACTGTGTTTTGGGGGACATGGGTGCCTTGAATCATGAAAAAGCACTTTTATATCATTGTTGGTCAGTTGACAATATATATGGAGCAAAAAGTTCATGGATCCACGCTTCTGCACAAGAGCAAACAGGCATATGACCAAAAGCTGCTTTTCTCGCCGAGAAAAGCACTAAATGCACGGTACTGTGTTTTTGGGGGACATGGGTGCCTGGAATCATAAAAATAACATTTTTTTTCATTGTTGGTCAGTTGATAATGGATATAAAGCAAAAATTCCATGGGTCACCCCTTCTGCACAAATTCAAATAGGCTGGTGAGTGTCAGCCTTTCTCGCCGAGAAAAGCACTTAATGGACGGTACTGTGTTTTGATAGACATCGGTGCCTGGAATCATAAAATAACACTTTCATATCATTCTTGGTCAGTTGACAATATATATGGAGTGAAAAGTTCATGGGTCCCCGCTTCTGCACAAGAGCAAACAGGCATATGACCAAAACCTGCTTTTCTCCCCGAGAAAATTACTAAATGCGCGGTGCTGTGTTTTGGGGGAGATGGTTGCATGGAATCATGAAATAACACTTAAGTATCATTCTTTGTCAGTTGGTAATGGATATAAAGAAAAAAATTCCATGGGTCACCCCTTCTGCACAAGAGCAAACAGGCCAGTGAGTGTGAGCTTTTCTCGCCGAGAAAAGCACTTAATGGACGGTACTGTGTTTTGATAGACATCGGTGCCTGGAATCATAAAATAACACTTTCATATCATTCTCGGTTAGTTGACAATGCATAAGGAGCAAAAAGTTCATGGGTCCCCACTTCTGGACAACAGCAAACAGGCCAGTGACTGTGAGATTTTCTCGCCGAGTAAAGCACTTAATGGACGGTCATGTGTTTATATATCTAGCCGAGAAAAGCACCTAATGCACGGTACTGTGTTTCGATAGACATCGGTGCCTGGAATCATAAAATAACACTTTAATATCATTCTTGGTCAGTTGACAATATATATGAAGCGAAAAGTTCATGGGTCCCCGCTTCTGCACAAGAGCAAACAGGCATATGACCAAAACCTGCTTTTCTCCCAGAGAAAAGCACGAAATGCACGGTACTGTGTTTTGGGGGACATGGGTGCCTGGAATCATAAAAATAACACTTTTATATCATTGTTGGTCAGTTGGTAATGGATATAAAGCAAAAATTCCATGGGTCACCCCTTCTGCACAAGAAAAGTTGAGTGTCAGCTTTTTTCGCCGAGAAAAGCACTTAATGGACGGTACTGTGTTTTGATAGACATCGGTGCCTGGAATCATAAAACAACACTTTAATATCATTCTTGGTCAGTTGACAATGCATATGGAGCAAAAAGTTCTTGGGTCCCCGCTTCTGGACAAGAGCAAACAGGCCAGTGACTGTGAGATTTTCTCGCCAAGAAAAGCACTTAATGGACAGTCATGTGTTTTTATATCTCGCCGAGAAAAGCACCTAATGCACGGTACTGTGTTTTGATAGACATCGATGCCTGGAATCATAAAATAAGACTTTAATATCATTCTCGGTCAGTTGAGAATGCATATGTAGCAAAAAGTTGATGTGTCCCTGCTTCTGCACAAGAGCAAACAGGCATATGACCAAAACCTGCTTTTCTCGCCGAGAAAAGCACCTAATACACGGTACTGTGATTTGACAGACATCGGTGCCTGGAATCATAAAATAAGACTTTAATATCATTCTTGGTCAGTTGACAATGCATATGGAGCAAAAAGTTCATGGGTCCCCGCTTCTGGACAAGAGCAAACACGCCAGTGACTGTGAGATTTTCTCGCTAAGAAAAGCACTTAATGGACGGTCATGTGTCTTTATATGTCGTCGAGAAAAGCACTTAATGCACGGTATTGTGTTTTGATAGACATCGGTGCCTGGAATCATAAAATAACACTTTCATATCATTCTTGGTCAGTTGACAATATAAATGGAGGGAAAAGTTCATGGGTCCCCGCTTCTGCCTAAGAGCAAACAGGCATATGACCAAGACCTGCTTTTCTCCCCAAGAAAATCACTAAATGCACGGTACTGTGGTTTGGGGGACATCGGTGCCTGGAATCATGAAATAACACTTTTATATCATTCTTGGTCAGTTGACAATATATATGGAGCGAAAAGTTCATGGGTCCCCGCTTCTGCACAAGAGCAAACAGGCATATGACCAAAACCTGCTTTTCTCGCAGAGAAAAGCACGAAATGCACAAAATGCACGGTACTGTGTTTTGGGGGACATGGGTGCCTGGAATCATAAAAATAACACTTTTATATCATTGTTGGTCAGTTGATAATGGATATAAAGCAAAAATTCCATGGGTCACCCCTTCTGCACAAGTTCAAACAGGCCGGTGAGTGTGAGCTTTTCTCGCCGAGAAAGCACTTAATGGACGGTACTGTGTTTTGATAGACTTCGTGCCTGGAATCATAAAATAACACTTTCATATCATTCTTGGTCAGTTGACAATATATATGAAGTGAAAAGTTCATGGGTCCCCGCTTCTGCACAAGAGCAAACAGGCATATGACCAAAACCTGCTTTTCTCGCCGAGAAAAGCACTTAAAAAACGGTACTGTGTTTTGGGGGGCATGGCTGCCTGGAATCATAAAAATAATACTTTTATATCATTGTTGGTCAGTTGACAATGGATATAAAGCAAGAATTCCATGGGTCACCCCTTCTGCACAAGTTCAAACAGGCCGGTGAGTGTCAGCTTTTCTCGCTGAGAAAAGCACTTAATGGACGGTACTGTGTTTTGATAGACATCGGTGCCTGGAATCGTAAAATAACACTTTAATATCATTCTTGGTCAGTTGACAATACATATGGAGCAAAAAGTTCATGGGTCCCCGCTTCTGCACAAGAGCAAACAGGCATATGACCAAAACCTGCTTTTCTCGCAGAGAAAAGCACGAAATGCACGGTACTGTGTTTTGGGGGGCATGGGTGCCTGGAATCATAAAAATCACACTTTCATATCATTCTTGGTCAGTTGACAATATATATGGAGCGAAAAGTTGATGGGTCCCCGCTTCTGCACAAGAGCAAACAGGCATATGACCAAAACCTGCTTTTCTCGCCGAGAAAAGCACTTAATGGACGGTACTGTGTTTTGATAGACATCGGTGCCTGGAATCATAAAATAACAGTTTAATATCATATTGGTCAGTTGACAATGCATATGAGCAAAAAGTTGATGGGTCCCCACTTCTGCACAAGAGCAAACAGGCATATGACCAAAACCTGCTTTTCTCGCCGAGAAAAGCACTTAATGGACGGTACTGTGTTTTGATAGACATCGGTGCCTGGAATCATAAAATAACACTTTAATATCATATTGGTCAGTTGACAATGCATATGGAGCAAACAGTTGATGGGTCCCCACTTCTGCACAAGAGCAAACAGGCTTATGACCAAAACCTGCTTTTCTCTGCGAGAAAAGCACTTAATGAACGGTTCTGTGTTTTGGGGGACATGGGTGCCTGGAATCATGAAATAACACTTTTATATCATTGTTGGTCAGTTGACAATGCATATGGAGCAAAAAGTTCATGGATCCACGCTTCTGCACAAGAGCAAACAGGCATATGACCAAAACCTGCTTTTATCGCCGAGAAAAGCACTAAATGCACGGTACTGTGTTTTGGGGGAGATGGTTGCATGGAATCATGAAATGACACTTTAGTATCATTCTTTCTCAGTTGGTAATGGATGTAAAGAAAAAAATTCCATGTGTCACCCCTTCTGCACAAGAGCAAACAGGCCAGTGAGTGTGAGATTTTCTCGCCGAGAAAAGCACTTAATGGACGGTACAGTGTTTTGATTGACATCGGTGCCTGGAATCATAAAATAACACTTTAATATCATTCTTGGTCAGTTGACAATGCATATGGAGCAAAAAGTTGATGGGTCCCTGCTTCTGCACAAGAGCAAACAGGCATATGACCAAAACCTGCTTTTCTCGCTGAGAAAAGCACTTAATGAACGGTACTGTGTTTTGGGGGACATGGGTGCCTGGAATCATGAAATAACACTTTTCTATCATTGTTGGTCAGTTGACAATGCATATGGAGCAAAAGGTTCATGGATCCACGCTTCTGCACAAGAGCAAACAGGCATATGACCAAAAGCTGCTTTTCTCGCCGAGAAAAGCACTAAATGCACGGTACTGTGTTTTTGGGGACATGGGTGCCTAGAATCATAAAAAAAACACTTTTATATCATTGTTGGTCAGTTGATAATGGCTATAAAGCAAAAATTCCATGGGTCACCCCTTCTGCACAAGTTCAAACAGGCCAGTGAGCATGAGCTTTTCTCGCCGAGAAAAGCACTTAATGGACGGTACTGTGTTTTGGGGGACATGGGTGCCTGGAATCATGAAATAACACTTTTCTATCATTGTTGGTCAGTTGACAATGCATATGGAGCAAAAGGTTCATGGATCCACGCTTCTGCACAAGAGCAAACAGGCATATGACCAAAAGCTGCTTTTCTCGCCGAGAAAAGCACTAAATGCACGGTACTGTGTTTTTGGGGACATGGGTGCCTAGAATAATAAAAAAAACACTTTTATATCATTGTTGGTCAGTTGATAATGGATATAAAGCAAAAATTCCATGGGTCACCCCTTCTGCACAAGTTCAAACAGGCCAGTGAGCATGAGCTTTTCTCGCCGAGAAAAGCACTTAATGGACGGTACTGTGTTTTGATAGACATCGGTGCCTGGAATCATAAAATAACACTTTAATATCATTCTTGGTCAGTTGTAAATGCATATGGAGCAAAAAGTTCATGGGTCCCCGCTTCTGGACAAGAGCAAACAGGCCAGTGACTGTGAGATTTTCTCGCAGAGAAAAGCACTTAATGGACGGTCATGTGTTTTTATATCTCGCCAAGAAAAGCACCTAATGCACGGTACTGTGTTTTCATAGACATCGGTGCCTGGAATCATAAAATAACACTTTCATGTCATTCTTGGGCAGTTGACAATATATATGGAGCGAAAAGTTCATGGGTCTCCGCTTCTGCACAGGAGCAAACAGGCATATGACCAAAACCTGCTTTTCTCGCCGAGAAAAGCACTTAATGAATGGTACTGTGTTTTGTGGGACATGGGTGCCTGAAATCATGAAATAACACTTTTATATCATTGTTGGTCAGATGACAATGCATATGGAGCAAAAAGTTCATGGATCCACGCTTCTGCACAAGAGCAAACAGGCATATGACCAAAAGCTGCTTTTCTCGCCGAGAAAAGCACTAAATGCACGGTACTGTATTTTTGGGGACATGGGTGTCTGGAATCATAAAAATAACACTTTTATATCATTGTTGGTCAGTTGATAATGGATATAAAGCAAAAATTCCATGGGTCACCCCTTCTGCACAAGTTCAAACAGGCCGGTGAGTGTGAGCTTTTCTCGCCGAGAAAAGCACCTAATGCACGGTACTGTGTTTTGATAGACATCGGTGCCTGGAATCATAAAATAACACTTTAATATCATTCTTGGTCAGTTGACAATGCATATGGAGCAAAAAGTTGATGGGTCCCCGCTTCTGCACAAGAGCAAACAGGCATATGACCAAAACCTGCTTTTCTCCCCAAGAAAATCACTAAATGGTACTGTCTTTTGGGGGAGATGGTTGCATGGAATCATGAAATAACAATTTAGTATCATTCTTTGTCAGTTGGTAATGGATATAAAGAAAAAAATTCCATGGGTCCCCGCTTCTGCACAAGAGCAAACAGGCATATGACCAAAACCTGCTTTTCTCCCCAAGAAAATCACTAAATGGTACTGTCTTTTGGGGAGATGGTTGCATGGAATCATGAAATAACAATTTAGTATCATTCTTTGTCAGTTGGTAATGGATATAAAGAAAAAAATTCCATGGGTCCCCGCTTCTGGACAAGAGCAAACAGGCCAGTGACTGTGAGATTTTCTCGCCGAGAAAAGCACTTAATTAACGGTACTGTGTTTTGGGCGACATGGGTGCCTGGAATCATGAAATAACACTTTTATATCATTCTTGGTCAGTTGACAATGCATATGGAGCGAAAAGTTCATGGATCCACGCTTCTGCACAAGAGCAAACAGGCATATGACCAAAAGCTGCTTTTCTCGCAGAGAAAAGCACTAAATGCACAGTACTGTGTTTTTGGGGACATGGGTGCCTGGAATCATAAAAATAACACTTTTATATCATTGTTGGTCAGTTGACAATGCATATGGAGCAACAAGTTCATGGATCCACGCTTCTGCACAAGAGCAAACAGGCATATGACCAAAACCTGCTTTTCTCGCCGAGAAAAGCACTTAATGAACGGTACAGTGTTTTGGGGACATGGGTGCCTGGAATCATAAAAATAACACTTTTATATCATTGTTGGTCAGCTGATAATGGATATTTAGAAAAAATTCCATGGGTCACCCCTTCTGCACAAGTTCAAACAGGCCGGTGAGTGTCAGCTTTTCTCGCCGAGAAAAGCACTTAATGGACGGTACTGTGTTTTGATAGACATCGGTGCCTGGAATCATACAATAACACTTTCATGTAATTCTTGGTCTGTTGAAAATATATATGGAGCGAAAAGTTCATGGGTCTCCGCTTCTGCACAAGAGCAAACAGGCATATGACCAAAACCAGCTTTTCTCTCCGAGAAAAGCACTTAATGGACTGTACTGTGTTTTGTTAGACATCGGTGCCTGGAATCAAAAAATAACACTTTAATATCATTCTTGTTCAGTTGACAATGCATATGGAGCAAAAAGTTCATGGGTCCCCCCTTCTGGACAAGAGCAAACAGGCCAGCGACTGTGAGATTTTCTCACCGAGAAAAGCACTTAATGGACGGTCATGTGTTTTTATATCTCGCCGAGAAAAGCACCTAATGCACTGTACTGTGTTTTGATAGACATCGGTGCCTGGAATCATAAAATAACACTTTAATATCATTCTTGGTCAGTTGACAATGCACATGGAGCAAAAAGTTGATGGGTCCCCGCTTCTGCACAAGAGCAAACAGGCATATGACCAAAACCGGCTTTTCTCCCCGAGTAAATCACTAAATGCACGGTACTGTGTTTTGAGGGAGATGCTTGCATGGAATCATGAAATAACACTTTTATATCATTGTTGGTCAGTTGACAATGCATATGGAGCAAAAAGTTCATGGATCCACCCTTCTGCACAAGAGCAAACAGGCATATGACCAAAACCTGCTTTTCTCGCAGAGAAAAGCACTTAATGAACAGTACTGTGTTTTGAGAGACATGGGTGCCTGGAATCATAAAAATAACACTTTTATATCATTGTTGGTCAGTTGATAATGGATATAAAGCAAAAATTCCATGGGTCACCCCTTCTGCACAAGTGAAAACAGGCCAGTGAGTGTGAGCTTTTCTCGCCGAGAAAAGCACTTAATGGACGGTACTGTGTTTTGATAGGCATTGGTACCTGGAATCATAAAATAACACTTTAACATCATTCTTGGTCAGTTGACAATGCATATGGAGCAAAAAGTTCATGGGTCCCCGCTCCTGGACAAGAGCAAACAGGCCAGTGACTGTGAGCTTTTCTCGCCGAGAAAAGCACTTAATGGATGGTCATGTGTTTTTATATCTCGCCAAGAGAATGACCTAATGCACGGTACTGTGTTTTGATAGACATCGGTGCCTGGAATCATAAAATAACACTTTAATATCATTCTTGGTCAGTTGACAATGCATATGGAGCAAAAAGTTCGTGGATCGATGATTCTACCCAAGAGCAAACAGGCATATCACCAAAAGCTGCTTTTCTCGCTGAGAAAAGCACTAAATGGACGGTACCGTGTTTTGATAGACATCGGTGGCTAGAATCATAAAATAACACTTTCATATCATTCTTGGTCAGTTGGTAATGGATATGAAGAAAAAAATTCCATGGGTCACCCCTTTTGCACAAGCTCAAACAGGACGGTGAGTGTGAGCTTTTCTCGCCGAGAAAAGCACTAAATGGACGGTACTGTGTTTTGATAGACATCGGTGCCTGGAATCATAAAATAACACTTTCATATCATTCTTGGTCAGTTGGTAATGGATATGAAGAAAAAAATTCCATGGGTCACCCCTTCTGCACAAGAGCAAACAGGCCAGTGAGTGTGAGCTTTTCTTGCCGAGAAAAGCACTTAATGGACGGTCCTGTGTTTTGGGGGACATGGGTGCCTGGAATCATAAAATAACACTTTAATATCATTCTTGGTCAGTTGACCATGCATATGGAGCAAAAAGTTGATGGTTCCCCGCTTCTGCACAAGAGCAAACAGGCACATGACCAAAAGCTGCTTTTCTCGCGAGAAAAGCACAAAATGCACGGCACTGTGTTTGGGACGACATCGGTGCATGGAATCATGAAATGACACTTTAGTATCATTCTTGGTCAGTTGATAATGGATATAAACCAAAAAATTCCATGGGTCCCCGCTTCTGTACAAGTTCAAACAGGACGGTGAGTGTGAGCTTTTCTCGCCGAGAAAAGCACTTAATGCACGGTACTGTGTTTTGGGGGACATGGGTGCCTGGAATCATAAAATAACACTTTAATATCATTCTTGGTCAGTTGACAATGCATATGGAGCAAAAAGTTGATGAGTCCCCGCTTCTGCACAAGAGCAAACAGGCATATGACCAAAACCTGCTTTTCTCGCCGAGAAAAGCACTTAATGAACAGTACTGTGTTTTGGGGGACATGGGTGCCTGGAATCATGAAATAACACTTTTATATCATTGTTGGTCAGTTGACAATGCATATGGAGCAAAAAGTTCTTGGATCCACGCTTCTGCACAAGAGCAAACAGGCATATGAACAAAAGCTGCTTTTCTCGCCGAGAAAAATACTAAATGCACGGTACTGTGTTTTGGGGGACATGGGTGCCTGGAATAATAAAAATAACACTTTTATATCTTTGTTGGTCAGTTGACAATGCATATGGAGCAAAAAGTTCATGGATCCACGCTTCTGCACAAGAGCAAACAGGCATATGACCAAAACCTGCTTTTCTCGCCGAGAAAAGCACTTAATGAACGGTACTGTGTTTTGGGGGATATGGGTGCCTGGAATCATGAAATAACACTGTTATATCATTCTTGGTCAGTTGACTATATATATGGAGCGAAAAGTTCATAGGTCCCCGCTTCTGCACAAGAGCAAACAGGCATATGACCAAAACGTGCTTTTCTCACAGAGAAAACCATGAAATGCACGGTACTGTGTTTTGGGGGGCATGGGTGCCTGGAATCATAAAAATAACACTTTTATATCATTGTTGGTCAGTTGATAATGGATATAAAACAAAAATTCCATGGGTCACCCCTTCTGCACAAGTTCAAACAGGCCGGTGAGTGTGAGCTTTTCTCGCCGAGAAAAGTACTTAATGGACGGTACTGTGTTTTGATAGACATCGGTGCCTGGAATCATAAAATAACACTTTCATATCATTCTTGGTCAGTTGACCATATATATGAAGTGAAAAGTTCATGGGTCCCCGCTTCTACACAAGAGGAAACAGGCATACGACCAAAATGTACTTTTCTCGCAGAGAAAATCATGAAATGCACGGTACTGTGTTTTGGGGGGCATGGGTGCCTGGAATCATAAAAATAACACTTTTATATCATTGTTGGTCAGTTGATAATGGATATAAAGCAAAAATTCCATGGGTTACCCCTTCTGCACAAGTTCAAACAGGCCGGTGAGTGTGAGCTTTTCTCGCCGAGAAAAGCACTTGATGGACGGTACTGTGTTTTGATAGACATCGGTGCCTGGAATCATAAAATAACACTTTCATATCATTCTTGGTCAGTTGACAATATATATGGAGCGAAAAGTTCATGGGTCGCCGCTTCTGCACAAGAGCAAACAGGCATATGACCAAAACCTGCTTTTCTCCCCGAGAAAATCACTAAATGCACGGTACTGTGTTTTGGGGGAGATGGTTGCATGGAATCATGAAATAACACTTTTGTATCATTCTTTGTCAGTTGATAATGGATATAAAGAAAAAAATTCCATGGGTCACCCCTTCTGCACAAGAGCAAACAGGCCAGTGACTGTGAGATTTCCTCGCCGAGAAAAGCACTTAATGGATGGTCATGTGTTTTTATATTTCGCCGAGAGAATGACCTAATGCACGGTACTGTGTTTTGATAGACATCGGTGCCTGGAATCATAAAATAACACTTTAATATCATTCTTGGTCAGTTGACAATGCATATGGGGCAAAAAGTTGATGGGTCCCCGCTTCTGCACAAGAGCAAACAGGCATATGACCAAAACCTGCTTTTCTCGCCGAAAAAAGCACTTAATGAACGGTACTGTGTTTTGGGTGACATCGGTGCCTGGAATCATAAAATAACACTTTTATATAATTGTTGGTCAGTTGATAATGCATATGGAGCAAAAAGTTCATGGATCCACGCTTCTGCACAAGAGCAAACAGGCATATGAACAAAAGCTGCTTTTCTCGCCGAGAAAAGCACTAAATGCACGGCACTGTGTTTGGGTGGACATCGGTGCATGGAATCATGAAATAACACTTTAGTATCATTCTTTGTCAGTTGATAATGGATATAAACCAAAAAAATCCATGGGTCCCTGCTTCTGTACAAGTTCAAACAGGTCGGTGAGTGTGAGCTTTTCTCGCCGAGAAAAGCACTTAATGGACTGTACTATGTTTTGATAGACATCGGTGCCTGGAATCAAAAAAATAACACTTTAATATCGTTCTTGGTCAGTTGACAATGCATATGGAGCAAAAAGTTGATGGGTCCCCGCTTCTGCACAAGAGCAAACAGGCATATGACCAAAACCTGCTTTTCTCGCCGAGAAGAGCACTTAATGCACGGTACTGTGTTTTGATAGGCATCGGTGCCTGGAATCATAAAATAACACTTTCATATCATTCTTGGTCAGTTGACAATATATATGGAGCGAAAAGTTCATGGGTCCTCCATTCTGCACAAGAGCAAACAGGCATACGGCCAAAACCTGCTTTTCTTGCCGAGAAAAGCACTTAATGAACTGTGCTGTGTTTTGGGGGACATGAGTGCCTGGAATCATGAAATAACACTTTTATATCATTGTTGGTCAGTTGACAATGCATATGGAGCAAAAAGTTCATGGATCCACGCTTCTGCACAAGAGCAAACAGGCATATGACCAAAACCTGCTTTTCTCGCAGAGAAAATCACTAAATGCACGGTACTGTGTTTTGGGGGACATGGGTGCCTGGAATCATAAAAATAACACTTTTATATCATTGTTGGTCAGTTGATAATGGATATAAAGCAAAAATTCCAGGGGTCACTCCTTCTGGAGAACTTCAAACAGGCCGGTGAGTGTCAACTTTTCTCGCCGAGATAAGCACTTAATGGACGGTACTGTGTTTTGCTAGACATCGGTGCCTGGAATCTTAAAATAACACGTTAATATCATTCTTGGTCAGTCGACAATGCATATGGAGCAAAAAGTTCATGGGTCCCCGCTTCTGGACAAGAGCAAACAGGCCATTGACTGTGAGATTTTCTCGCCGAGAAAAGCACTTAATGGACGGTCATGTGTTTTTATATCTCGCCAAGAAAAGCACCTAATGCACGGTACTGTGTTTTGATAGACATCGGTGCCTGGAATCATAAAATAACACTTTAATATCATTCTTGGTCAGTTGACAATGCATATGGAGCAAGAAGTTGATGGGTCCCCGCTTCTGCACAAGAGCAAACAGCCATATGACCAAAACCTGCTTTTCTCTGCGAGAAAAGCACTTAATGAACGGTACTGTGTTTTGGGGGACATGGGTGCCTGGAATCATGAAATTACACTTTTATATCATTGTTGGTCAGTTGAAAATGCATATGGAGCAAAAACTTCATGGGTCCCCGCTTCTGGACAAGAGCAAACAGGCCAGTGACTGTGAGATTTTCTCGCCGAGAAAAGCACTTAATAGACGGTCATGTGTTTTTATATCTCGCCGAGAAAAGCACTTAATGCACGGTACTGTGTTTTGATAGACATCGGTGCCTGGAATCATAAAATAACACTTTAATATCATTCTTGGTCAGCTGACAATGCATATGGAGCAAAAAGTTCATGGGTCCCCACTTCTGCACAAGAGCAAACAGGCATATGACCAAAACCTGCTTTTCTCGCCGAGAAAAGCACTTAATGAACGGTACCGTGTTTTGGGGGACATGGGTGCCTGGAATCATGAAGTAACACTTTTATGTCATTGTTGGTCAGTTGACAATATATATGGAGGGAAAAGTTCATGGGTCCCCGCTTATGCACAAGAGCAAACAGGCATATACCAAAACCTGCTTTTTTCGGAGAGAAAATCATGAAATGCACGGTTCTGTGTTTTGGGGGGCATGGGTGCCTGGAATCATAAAAATAACACTTTTATATCATTGTTGGTCAGTTGATAATGGATATAAAGCAAAAATTCCATGGGTCACCCCTTCTGCACAAGTTCAAACAGGCCGGTGAGTGTGAGCTTTTCTCGTCGAGAAAAGCACTTGATGGACGGTACTGTGTTTTGATAGACATCGGTGCCTGGAATCATAAAATAACACTTTCATATCATTCTTGGTCAGTTGACAATATATATGGAACGAAAAGTTCATGGGTCCCCGCTTCTGCACAAGAGCAAACAGGCATATGATCAAAACCTGCTTTTCTCGCCGAGAAAAGCACTTAATGAACGGTACTGTGTTTTGGGGGACATGGGTGCCTGGAATCAAGAAATAACACTTTTATATCATTGTTGGTCAGTTGACAATGCATATGGAGCAAAAAGTTCATGGATCTACGCTTCTACTCAAGAGCAAACAGGCATATGACCAAAACATGCTTTTCTCGCTGAGAAAAGCACTAAATGCACGGTACTGTGTTTTGGGGGACATGGGTGCCTGGAATCATAAAAATAACACTTTTATATCATTGTTGGTCAGTTGATAATGGATATAAAACAAAAATTCCATGGGTCACCCCTTCTGCACAAGTTCAAACAGGCCGGTGAGTGTGAGGTTTTCTCGCCGAGAAAAGCACTTAATGGACGGTACTGTGTTTTGATAGACATCGGTGCCTGGAATCATAAAATAACACTTTCATATCATTCTTGGTCAGTTGACAATATATATGAAGCGAAAAGTTCATAGGTCCCCGCTTCTGCACAAGAGCAAACAGGCATATGACCAAAACGTGCTTTTCTCGCAGAGAAAATCATGAAATTCACGGTTCTGTGTTTTGGGGGGCATGGGTGCCTGGAATCATAAAAATCACACTTTCATATCATTCTATGTCAGTTGACAATATATATGGAGCGAAAAGTTCATGAGTCCCCGCTTCTGCACAAGAGCAAACAGGCATATGACCAAAACCTGCTTTTCTCCCCCAGAAAATCGCTAAATGCACGGTACTGTGCTTTGGGGCAGATGGTTGCATGGAATCATGAAATAACACTTTAGTATCATTCTTTGTCAGTTTGTAATGGATATAAAGAAAAAAATTCCATGGGTCACCCCTTCTGCACAAGAGCAAACAGGCCAGTGAGTGTGAGCTTTTCTCGCCGAGAAAAGCACGTAATGGACGGTACTGTGTTTTGGGGGACATGGGTGCCTGGAATCATAAAATAACACTTTAATATCATTCTTGGTCAGTTGACCATATACATGGAGCGAAAAAGTTCATGGGTCCCCGCTTCTGCACAAGAGCAAACAGGCATATGACCAAAACATGCTTTTCTCGCTGAGAAAAGCACTAAATGCACGGTACTGTGTTTTGGGGGACATGGGTGCCTGGAATCATTAAAATAACACCTTTGGACCATTGTTAGTCAGTTGATAAGTGATATAAAGCAAAAATTCCATGAGTCATCCCTTCTGCCAAAGGTTCAAACAGGCCGGTGAGTGTGAGGTTTTCTCGCCGAGAAAAGCACTTAATGGACGGTCATGTGTTTTTATATCTCGCCGAGAAAAGCACCTAATGCACGGTGCTGTGTTTTGATAGACATCGGTGCCTGGAATCATAAAATAACACTTTAATAACATTCTTGGTCAGTTGACACTGCATAAGGAGCAAAAAGTTGATGGGTCCCCGCTTCTGCACAAGAGCAAACAGGCATATGACCAAAACCTGATTTTCTCGCCGAGAAAAGCACTTTATGCACGGTACTGTGTTTTGGGGGCCGATGGTTGCATGGAATCCTGAAATAACACTTTAGTATCATTCTTTGTCAGTTGGTAATGGACATAAAGGAAAAAATTCCATGGGTCACCCCTTCTGCACAAGAGCAAACAGGCCAGTGAGTGTGAGCTTTTCTCGCTGAGAAAAGCACTTAATGGACGGTACTGTGTTTTGATAGACATCGGTGCCTGGAATCATAAAATAACACTTTAATATCATTCTTGGTCAGTTGACAATGCATATGGAGCAAAAAGTTCATGGGTCCCCACTTCTGGACAAGAGCAAACAGGCCAGTGACTGTGAGATTTTCTCGCCGAGAAAAGCACTCAATGGATGTTCATGTGTTTTTATATCTCGCCGAGAAAAGCACCTAATGCACGGTGCTGTGTTTTGATAGACATCGGTGCCTGGAATCATAAAATAACACTTTAATAACATTCTTGGTCAGTTGACACTGCATATGGAGCAAAAAGTTGATGGGTCCCCGCTTCTGCACAAGAGCAAACAGGCATATGACCAAAACCTGATTTTCTCGCCGAGAAAAGTACTTCATGAACGGTACTGTGTTTTGGGGGACATGGGTGCCTGGAATCATGAAATAACACTTTTTTTTTTTTTTTTGATTCACTGTTTTTTATTTATGAAAAAAGAAATCCCAAGATGGGAAACAGTAACATTACAGTCAATCATCAACACCCAACCACCCCACCCCAACCTTAGATACATATCACCTGACCCAATAGGTCATAAATGAAATAAAAACAAAGTTACGACTAACAATAGTTCTACCTTATATGCCACAGTGGCATCAAATATCAAAACAGGGGGAAAAAAAAGAGAGAAAAAAAAAGACAAAGCATGTGAGACGTCTCAAGAGAGAATAGGGGTACACCTTTCGTCAAACTCAGTTTGACCCCTATTTTGACAGGTCTGACGCAATCATCATCCAATGAGATGCCGAGAATCATGCTAGAACCCTCCCCTCATAAATATTCATGTTTTCGCCAGGCGTTATCGTAGACGTGATCATCATCGAATGAGATGGCTAGAATCATCGCTTAACCACTCCCCTTATAAATATTGACGTTATCGTTAGTTTAGGACCAATTCCGTGTTTTTTTTAATGATAGTTTGATATCTATCTGTGTTTGTCCTGCCTGGCTGTATGTATAGCCGTGTGCGAGCGTGTGACCGGACTCTCGCCGTCGACCTTTGTGGACCTTTAGCATTCTTGAGGTCTTTTGAGGGCAGTGCGATCCATACACACGTTGTAAAACATCTCGTGTGAAGGATGCCGGTGTCCGATGTCTGCCCCAAAGAGACTGTTATGTAGGTAAACAGTGCGTTTGGTTGTCCTATACTTCAGGAAACCGTAAACAGATGCGGAGATGTTGAGGTGTTTTTTCAAGGCGATCCGAGGGCTCCCGAGTAGTAAACAAACAGGCCGCTATGGGGAAAATCGTGAGGGAAGTGAGGGAAGTGAGGGAAGTCGGGTGAGGGCGGAACGTTGTCTGTCTGTGACTGCGGGTAAACAGTCCTATACTTCATGCGAAATCACAAAAGCCCAGCCCATCACACACAGCCCAGCCCAGCCCAGCCCAGCACAGGGACCCCGATCTGCATCCACTGCATGCTATACACAGCCCCAGTAACCCAGCCCAGCCCAGCCCAGCACAGCCCAGCCCAGCCCAGCCCAGCACAGGGACAGCATCTGCATCCACTGCAGCCCAGCACAGCAGCCCAGCCCAGCCCAGCCCAGCACAGCCCAGCCCAGCATCCACAGCATGCTGTACACAGCCCCAGTAGCCCAGCCCAGCACAGCAGCCCAGCAGGGCACCCCCCAGATCTGCATCCACTGCATGCTGCACAGCCCCAGTAACCCAGCCCAGCCCAGCCCCAGCCCAGCCCAGCCCAGCCCAGCCCAGCCCAGCACAGGGACCCCGATCTGCATCCATGCATCCACACTGCATGCTATACACAGCCCCAGTAACCCAGCCCAGCCCAGCCAGCAGCCCAGCCCAGCCCAGCCCAGCATCCAGCACATGCCCAGCACAGCCCCAGCCCAGCCCAGCCCAGCCCAGCCCAGCACAGCCCAGCACAGCCCAGCACAGCACAGCACAGCCCAGCCCAGCCCAGCCCAGCACAGCACAGCACAGCCCAGCCCCAGCCCCAGCCCAGCCCATGCCACAGCCCAGCCCAGCCCAGCCCAGCACCAGCCCAGCCCACCCCCCGATCTGCATCCACTGCATGCTATACACAGCCCCAGTAACCCAGCCCAGCCCAGCCCAGCCCAGCCCAGCCCAGCCCAGCCCAGCCCAGCCTGCATCCACACTGCATGCTGCAGCACAGCCCAGCAACCCAGCCCAGCCCAGCCCACCCAGCCCAGCCCAGCACAGCCCAGCCCAGCCCAGCCCAGCACAGGGACCCAGCATCCACCGCATGCTATACACAGCCCCAGCAACCCAGCCCAGCCCAGCACAGCAGCCCAGCCCAGCCCAGCCCAGCCATCTGCATCCACTGCATGCATACACAGCCCAGCCCAGCCCAGCCCAGCCCCAGCCCCAGCCCAGCCCAGCCCAGCCCAGCCCAGCCCAGCCCAGCCCAGCCCAGCACAGCCCAGCACAGGGACCCCCGATCTGCCACCACATGCTGCACAGCCCCAGCAACCAGCCCAGCCCAGCCCAGCCCAGCCAGCAGCAGCACAGGGACCCCCATCTGCATCCACTGCATGCACACACAGCCCCAGCACCAGCCCAGCCCAGCCCAGCCCAGCCCATCTGCATCCACTGCATGCACAGCCCAGCCCCAGCCCAGCCAGCAGCAGCCCAGCACAGCCCCCGATCTGCATCCAGCCCATGCCCACACAGCCCCAGTAACCCAGCCCAGCACAGCCCAGCCCAGCCCAGCCCAGCCCAGCCCAGCCCAGCCCAGCCCAGCATGCCACAGCCCAGCAACCCAGCCCAGCCCAGCCCAGCCCAGCACAGCCCAGCCCAGCCCAGCCCAGGGACCCATCCACCATGCTGTACACAGCCCCAGTAACCCAGCCCAGCCCAGCCCAGCCCAGCCAGCCCAGCCCAGCACAGGGACTCCCGATCTGCATCCACTGCATGCTATACACAGCCCCAGTAACCCAGCCCAGCCCATCACACCCCAGCCCAGCCCAGCCCAGCCCAGCCCAGCCCAGCCCAGCACAGGGACCCCCGATCTGCATCCACTGCATGCTGTACACAGCCCCAGTAACCCAGCCCAGCCCAGCCCAGCCAGCACAGCCCAGCCCAGCACAGGGACCCCGATCTGCATCCACCGCATGCACATGCAGCACCAGCCAGCAGCACCCAGCCCAGCCCACCAGCAGCCCAGCCCAGCCCAGCACAGCCCCCTGATCTGCATCCACCGCATGCAGCACACAGCCCCAGCCCCAGCCCAGCCAGCAGCCCAGCCCAGCACCAGCATCCAGCCCAGCACAGCCCCAGCCCCAGCCAGCATCCACCATGCTGTACCCAGCCCAGCAACCCAGCCCAGCCCATCCACAGCCCAGCCCAGCACCAGCCCAGCCCAGCCCAGCCCAGCCCAGCCAGCCCAGCCCCCAGCCCAGCCAGCCCAGCCCAGCCCAGCCCAGCCCAGCCAGCCCAGCCCAGCACAGCAGCAGCCAGCCCAGCCCAGCCCAGCCCAGCCAGCCCAGCCCAGCCCAGCCCAGCCCACCAGCCCAGCACAGGGACCCCGATCTGCATCCACTGCATGCTATACACAGCCCCAGCCCAGCCCAGCCCAGCCCAGCCCAGCCCAGCCAGCCCAGCATCCAGCCCAGCCACAGCCCAGCCCAGCCCAGCCCAGCCAGAGCCCAGCCACAGCATGCAGCACAGCCCCAGCAACCCAGCCCAGCCCAGCACAGCCCAGCCCAGCCCAGCCCAGCACAGCCCAGCACAGCACAGCCCAGCCCAGCCCAGCCCACAGCCCAGCAGCACAGCACAGCAGCCAGCCAGCAGCCAGCCCAGCCCCAGCCCAGCCCAGCCCAGCACAGGGACCCCATCTGCATCCACTGCATGCTGCACACAGCCCCAGTAACCCAGCCCAGCCCAGCCAGCACAGCCCAGCCCAGCCCAGCCCAGCCCAGCACAGGGACCCCCGATCTGCATCCACTGCATGCTATACACAGCCCCAGTAACCCAGCCCAGCCCAGCCCAGCACAGCAGCCCAGCCCAGCCCAGCACAGCACCCAGCCCCACCGCACAGCCCAGCCCAGCAGCAGCAGTACCCAGCCCAGCCCACCCAGCCCAGCACAGCAGCAGCCCAGCCCAGCCCAGCACAGGGACCCCCCGATCTGCATCCACTGCATGCTGTACACAGCCCCAGCAACCCAGCCCAGCCCAGCCCAGCCCAGCCCAGCCCAGCCCAGCACAGCCCAGCCCAGCCCAGCATCCACTGCATGCAGCACAGCCCCAGCCCACAGCCCAGCCCAGCCCAGCCCAGCCCAGCCCAGCACAGGGAGCCCAGCACAGCACCCCCAGCATGCATCCACAGCCCCAGCCCAGCCCAGCCCAGCCCAGCCAGCCCAGCCCAGCCCAGCCCAGCCCAGCACAGCACAGCCCATCTGCAGCCACTGCCATGCATCCCACTGCATGCACAGCCCCAGCCCCAGCCCACCCAGCCCAGCCCAGCCCAGCACAGCCCAGCCCAGCCCAGCACAGCACAGGGACCCCCGATCTGCATCCACTGCATGCTATACACAGCCCCAGTAACCCAGCCCAGCCCCCAGCCCAGCCAGCCCAGCAGTAAGCCCAGCCCAGCCCAGCCCAGCCCAGCCCAGCCCAGCCCAGCACAGCCAGCCCAGCACCCAGCCCAGCCACACATCACAGCCCAGCCCCAGCCCAGCCCAGCCACAGCCCAGCCCAGCCCAGCCCAGCACAGCACAGCAGCCAGCCCAGCACAGCCCAGCCCAGCCCAGCATCCACAGCATGCACAGCCCCCAGTAACCCAGCCCAGCCCAGCCCAGCCCAGCCCAGCCCAGCCCAGCCCAGCACAGCACAGCACAGCACAGCACAGCACAGCCCAGCACAGCCCAGCCCAGCCAGCCCAGCCAGCAGCCCCAGCACAGCCCAGCCCAGCACAGGGACCCCAGCCCAGCACAGCCCAGCACAGCCCAGCACAGCAGCAGCCAGCCCAGCCCAGCCCAGCCCAGCCCAGCACAGCCCAGCACAGCCCAGCCCAGCATCCACAGCATGCCCAGCACAGCCCAGCCCAGCCCAGCCCAGCCCAGCAGCCCAGCAGCCCAGCCCAGCCCAGCCCAGCAGCCCAGCCCAGCACAGGGACCCCGATCTGCATCCACTGCATGCTGTACACAGCCCCAGTAACCCAGCCCAGCCCCCATCACACCCAGCCCAGCCCAGCCCAGCCCAGCCCAGCCACTGCATGCCCAGCCCAGCCCCAGCCCAGCCCAGCCCAGCCCAGCCCAGCACACAGCCCCCGATCCAGCCCACCAGCTAACCCAGCCCCCAGCCCAGCCCAGCCCCCCAGCCCAGCACAGCCCAGCCCAGCCCTGCATCCACTGCATGCCAGCCCAGCCCCAGCCAGCAGCCCAGCCCAGCCCAGCCCAGCCCAGCCCAGCCCAGCCCAGCCCAGCCCAGCAGCCCAGCCCAGCCCAGCCCAGCCCCAGCATCAGCATCCACCCCATGCTGCACCAGCCCCAGCCCCAGCCCAGCCCAGCCCAGCACAGCCCAGCCCAGCACACAGCCCCAGCCCAGCACAGGGACCCTGATCTGCATCCACTGCATGCTATACACAGCCCCAGTAACACAGCCCAGCCCAGCACAGGGACTCCCGATCTGCATCCACTACATGCTATACACAGCCCCAGTAACCCAGCCCAGCCCATCACACCCAGCCCAGCACAGCACAGCCCAGCCCAGGGACCCCCGATCTGCATCCACCGCATGATATACACAGCCCCAGTAACCCAGCCCAGCCCATCACACACAGCCCAGCCCAGCCCAGCCCAGCACAGGGACTCCCAATCTGCATCCACTGCATGCTATACACAGCCCCAGTAACCCAGCCCAGCCCATCACACACAGCCCAGCCCAGCACAGCCCCAGTAACCCAGCCCAGCCCATCACACACAGCCCAGCCCAGCACAGCCCGATCTGCATCCACCATGCTGTACACAGCCCCAGTAACCCAGCCCAGCCCAGCCCAGCCCAGCCCAGCCCAGCCCAGATCTGCATCCACCATGCATGCACAGCCCCAGTAACCCAGCCCAGCCCCCAGCCCAGCCCAGCCCAGCCCAGCCCAGCCCAGCCCAGCACAGCCCAGCCCAGCCCAGCACAGCCCAGCCCAGCACAGCACAGCCCAGCCCAGCCCAGCCCAGCCAGCCCAGCCCAGCACAGCCCAGCCCAGCCCAGCCCAGCCCAGCCCAGCCCAGCCAGCCCAGCAGCACAGCACAGCCCAGCTGCAGCCACCAGCA
>JAFBJZ010000797.1:0-21613 GCA_016785225.1 Psettodes erumei | reverse complement strand
GTTCATGGATCCACGCTTCTGCACAAGAGCAAACAGGCATATGACCAAAAAGCTGCTTTTCTCGCCGAGAAAAGCACTAAATACTGCAGTACTGTGTTTTGGGGGACATAGGTGCCTGGAATCATAAAAATAACACTTTTATATCATTGTTGGTCAGTTGATAATGGATATAAAGCAAAAATTCCATGGGTCACCCCTTCTGCACAAGTTCAAACAGGCCATGAGTGTGAGCTTTTCTCGCCGAGAAAAGCACTTAATGGACTTTTCGCCGAGAAAAGCACTTAATGCTGCAGTACTGTGTTTTTGGGGACATGGGTGCCTGGAATCATAAAATAACACTTTAATATCATTCTTGGTCAGTTGACAATGCATATGGAGCAAAAAGTTCATGGGTCCCCGCTTCTGCACAAGAAACAAACAGGCATATGACCAAAACCTGCTTTTCTCGCCGAGAAAAAGCACTTAATGAACAGTACTGTGTTTTGATGGACATGGGTGCCTGGAATCATAAAATAACACTTTAATATCATTCTTGGTCAGTTGACAATGGATATAAAGCAAAAAAAGTTCATGGGTCACCCCTTCTGCACAAGAGCAAACAGGCATATGACCAAAAGCTTTTTTTCCGAGAAAAAAGCACTTAAATACTGCAGTACTGTGTTTTGGGGACATGGGTGCCTGGAATCATAAAATAACACTTTAATATATCATTCTTGGTCAGTTGACAATGCATATATAGAGCAAAAAAGTTCATGGGTCCCCCTTCTGCACAAAAGAGCAAACAGGCATATGACCAAAAACCTGCTTTTCTCGCCGAGAAAAGCACTTAATGAACAGTACTGTGTTTTGATGAACATGGGTGCCTGGAATCATAAAATAACACTTTTATATCATTCTTGGTCAGTTGACAATGCATATGGAGCAAAAAGTTCATGGGTCCCCCCTTCTGCACAAGAGCAAACAGGCATATGACCAAAACCTTTTCTCGCCGAGAAAAGCACTTAATAAACAGTACTGTGTTTTTTGGGGACATGGGTGCCTGGAATCATAAAATAACACTTTATATCATTCTTGGTCAGTTGACAATGGATATAAAGCAAAAAATTCATGGGTCCCCCCTTCTGCACAAGAGCAAACAGGCATATGACCAAAAGCTTTACCAACTGACAAAGAATGATACTAAAGTGTTATTTCATGATTCCATGCAACCATCTCCCCCAAAACACAGTACCGTGCATTAAGTGCTTTTCTCGGCGAGAAAAGCTCACACTCACCGGCCTGTTTGAACTTGTGCAGAAGGGGTGACCCATGGAATTTTTTTCTTTATATCCATTACCAACTGACAAAGAATGATACTAAAGTGTTATTTCATGATTCCATGCAACCATCTCCCCCAAAACACAGTACCGTGCATTAAGTGCTTTTCTCGGCGAGAAAAGCTCACACTCACCGGCCTGTTTGAACTTGTGCAGAAGGGGTGACCCATGGAATTTTTGCTTTATATCCATTATCAACTGACCAAGAATGATATGAAAGTGTTATTTTATGATTCCAGTCACCGATGTCTCCCAAAACACAGTACCGTGCATTTCATGCTTTTCTCGGCGAGAAAAGCAGGTTTTAATCATATGCCTGTTTCCTCTTGTGCAGAAGCGGGGGACCCATCAACTTTTTGCTCCATATGCATTGTCAACTGACCAAAAATGAAAATAAAGTGTTTTTATATGATTCCAGGCACCGATGTCTATCAAAACACAGTACCGTGCATTAGTTGCATTTCTCGGCGAGATAAAAAAAACACATGACCGTCCATTAAGTGCTTTTCTCGGCGAGAAAATCTCACAGTCACTGGCCTGTTTGCTCTTGTCCAGAAGGGGTGACCCATGGAATTTTTGCTTTATATCCATTATCAACTGACCAACAATGATATAAAAGTGCTATTTTTATGATTCCAGGCACCCATGTCCCCCAAAACACAGTACCGTGCACTTTGTGCTTTTCTCTTCGAGAAAAGCAGGTTTTGGTCATATGCCTGTTTGCTCTTGTGCAGAAGCGGGGACCCATGAACTTTTCGCTCCATATATATTGTCAACTGACCAAGAATGATATGAAAGTGTTATTTTATGATTCCAGGCACCGATGTCTATCAAAACACAGTACCGTCCATTAAGTGCTTTTCTCGGCGAGAAAGGCTGACACTCCCCGGCCTGTTTGCTCTTGTGCAGAAGGGGTGACCCATGGAATTTTTGCTTTATATCCATTATCAACTGACCAACAATTATATAAAAGTGTTATTTTTATGATTCCATGCACCCATGTCCCCCCAAACACAGTACCGTGCATTTAGTGCTTTTGTCGGCGAGAAAAGCAGCTTTTGGTCATATGCCTGTTTGCTCTTCGGCAGAAGCGTGGATCCATGAACTTTTTGCTCCATATGCATTGTCAACTGACCAAGAATGATATAAAAGTGTTATTTTATGATTCCAGGCACCGATGTGTATCAAAACACAGTACAGTGTATTAGGTTCTTTTCTCGGCGAGATATAAAAACACATGACCGTCCATTAAGTGCTTTTCTCAGCGAGAAAAGCAGGTTTTGGTCATATGCCTGTTTGCTCTTGTGCAGAAGCGTGGATCCATGAACTTTTTGCTCCATATGCATTGTCAACTGACCAACAATGATATAAAAGTGTCATTTCATGATTCCAGGCACCCATGTCCCCCAAAACACAGTACCGTTCATTAAGTGTTTTTTTCGGCGAGAAAAGCAGGTTTTGGTCATATGCCTGTTTGCTCTTCTGCAGAAGCGGGGACCCATGAACTTTTCGCTGCATATATTTTGTCAACTGACCAAGAATGATATGAAAGTGTTATTTTATGATTCCAGGCACCGATGTCTATCAAAACACACTACCGTCCATTAAGTGCTTTTCTCGGCAAGAAAAGCTGACACGCACCGGCCTGTTTGAACTTGTGCAGAATGGGTGACCCATGGTATTTTTGCTTTATATCCATTATGACCTGACAAACAATGATATAAAAGTGTTATTTTTATGATTCCAGGCACCCATGTCCCCCAAAACACAGTACCGTGCATTAAGTGCTTTTCTCGGCGAGATATAAGGACACGTGACCGTCCATTAAGTGCTTTTCTCGGCGAGAAAAGCTCACACTCACCGGCCTGTTTGAACTTGTGCAGAAGCGGGGACCCATGAACTTTTCGCTCCATATATATTATCAACTGACCAAGAATGATATGAAAGTGTTATTTTATGATTCCAGGCACCGATGTCTATCAAAACACAGTACCGTCCATTAAGTGATTTTCTCGGCGAGAAAAGCTCAAGCTCACCGGCCTGTTTGAACTTGTGCAGAAGGGGTGACCCATGGAATTTTTGCTTCATATCCACTATCAAGTGACCAACAATTATATAAAAGTGTTATTTTTATGATTCCAGGCACCCATGTCCCCCAAAACACAGTAACGTGCATTTAGTGCTTTTCTAGGTGAGAAAAGCATGTTTTGGTCATATGCCTGTTTTCTCTTGTGTAGAAGCGTGGATCCATGAACATTTTGCTCCATATGCATTGTCAACTGACCAACAATGATATAAAAGTGTTATTTCATGATTCCAGGCACCCATGTCCCCCAAAACACAGTACCGTTCATTACGTGCTTTTCTCGGGGAGAAAAGCAGGTTTTGGTCATATGCCTGTTTGCTCTTGTGCAGAAGCGGGGACCCATGAAGTTTTCGCTCCATATATATTGTCAACTGACCAAGAATGATATGAAAGTGTTATTTTATGATTCCAGGCACCGATGTCTATCAAAACACAGTACCGTCCATTAAGTGCTTTTGTCGGCGAGAAAAGCTCACACTCACCGGCCTGTTTGAACTTGTGCAGAAGGGGTGACCCATGGAATTTTTGCTTTATATCCATTATCAACTGACCAACAATGATATAAAAGTGTTATTTTTATGATTCCAGGCACCCATGTCCCCCAAAACACAGTACCGTGCATTTCGTCCTTTTCTCTGCGAGAAAAGCAGGTTTTGGTCATTAAGCCTGTTTGCTCTTGTGCAGAAGCGGGGACCCATGAACTTCTTGCTCTATATGCATTGTCAACTGACCAAGAATGATATGAAAGTGTTATTTTATGATTCCAGGCACCGATGTCTATCAAAACACAGTACCGTCCATTAAGTGCTTTTCTCGGCGAGAAAAGCTCACACTCACCGGCCTGTTTGATATTGTGCAGAAGGGGTGATGTCGTGGAAAGTTTTCTATTCTGCCAGGATTCTGTTTCCACCGGGTTCTTTTCTACACAAAGTAAAGTTGAAGCTGTCAGGAACAAAGATTCTTAGAGTCCGGAGTCAAGCTCTAAAGTCTTTACTGGTTGCAACACAGGATGTAACTCAGCAGCCCTGCATGTGTGCTTACCTACAGAGTGGCATACAGACAAATAAAGAACATGGTTTTTATACTTTTCTAAATACATGAGTGTGTATTACAAAAGGCATTCGTGACTAGAGACATTTATCCCCACATATGGGAGCTCAAAATCAGGAAACCCTTTGGAAAATCCCTTACAGAACAGCAGAAAACAGGAAACTCCTTACAGGATTAAAATATATTTTTCAGACATCCTCAGGTCATCGTGACCCTCAGGCCATTGTCTGGTAAGTAGAGGTAATAAGTTCACAGGTACACATGCACTCATAGTACATTTACCATTACAGTGACCCATGGAATTTTTGCTTTATATCCATTATCAACTGACCAACAATGATATAAAAGTGTTATTTTTATGATTCCAGGCACCCATGTCCCCCAAATCACAGTACCGTGCATTTCGTGCTTTTCTCTGCGAGAAAAGCAGGTTTTGGTCATATGTCTGTTTGCTTTTGTGTAGAAGCGGGGACCCATGAACTTTTGCTCCATATGCATTGTCAACTGACCACGAATGATATTAAAGTGTTATTTTATGATTCCAGGCACCCATGTCCCCCAAAACACAGTACCGTGCATTTCGTGTTTTTCTCGGCGAGAAAATCTGACACTCACCGGCCTGTTTGAACTTGTGCAGAAGGGGTGACCCATGGAATTTTTGCTTTATATCCATTATCAACTAACCAACAATGATATAAAAGTGTTATTTTTATGATTCCAGGCACCCATGTCCCCCAAAACACAGTACCGTGCATTTCGTGCTTTTCTCTGCGAGAAAAGCAGCTTTTGGTCATATGCCTGTTTGCTCTTGTGCGGAATCGTGGATCCATGAACTTTTTGCTCCATATGCATTGTCAACTGACCAAGAATGATATTAAAGTGTTATTTTATGATTCCAGGCACGGATGTTGATCAAAACACAGTACCGTGCATTAGGTGCTTTTCTCGGCGAGATATAAAAACACATGACCGTCCATTAAGTGCTTTTCTTGGCGAGAAAATCTCACAGTCACTGGCCTGTTTGCTCTTGTCCAGAAGCGGGGACCCATGAACTTTTTGCTCCATATGCATTGTCAACTGACCAAGAATGATATTAAAGTGTTATTTTATGATTCCAGGCACCGATGTCTATCAAAACACAGTACCTTCCATTAAGTGCTTTTCTCGGCAAGAAAAGCAGGTTTTGGTTATATGCCTGTTTGCTCTTGTGCAGAAGTGTGGATCCATGAACTTTTTGCTCCATATGCATTGTCAACTGACCAAGAATGATATGAAAGTGTTATTTTATGATTCCAGGCACGCATGTCCCCCAAAACACAGTACCGTGCATTTCGTGCTTTTCTCGGCGAGAAAAGCTGACACTCACCGGCCTGTTTGAACTTGTGCAGACGGGGTGACCCATGGAATCTTTACTTTATATCCATTATCAACTGACCAACAATGATATAAAAGTGTTATTTTTATGATTCCAGGCACCCATGTCCCCCAAAACACAGTTCCGTGCATTTAGTGCTTTTCTCGGCGAGAAAAGCAGCTTTTGGTCATATGCCTGTTTCCTCTTGTGCAGAAGCGTGGATCCATGAACCTTTTGCTCCATATGCATTGTCAACTGACAGACAATGATATAAAAGTGTTATTTCATGATTCCATGCAACCATCTTCCCCAAAACACAGTACCGTACATTTCGTGCTTTTCTCTGCGAGAAAAGCAGGTTTTGGTCATATGCCTGTTTGCTCTTGTGCAGAAGCGGGGACCCATCAACTTTTTGCTCCATATGCATTGTCAACTGACCAAGAATTATATTAAAGTGTTATTTTATGATTCCAGGCACCGATGTCTATCAAAACACAGTACCGTGCATTAGGTGCTTTTCTCGGCAAGATATAAAAACACATGACGGTCCATTAAGTGCTTTTCTTGGCGAGAAAATCTCAGTCACTGGCCTGTTTGCTCTTGTCCAGAAGCAGGGACCCATGAACTTTTTGCTCCATATGCATTGTCAACTGACCGAGAATGATATTAAAGTGTTATTTTATGATTGCAGGCACCGATGTCTATCAAAACACAGTACCGTCCATTAAGTGCTTTTCTCGGCGAGAAAAGCTCACACTCACTGGCCTGTTTGCTCTTGTCCAGAAGTGGGGACCCATGAACTTTTTGCTTCATATGCATTATCAACTGACCAAGAATGATATTAAAGTGTTATTTTATGATTCCAGGCACCGATGTCTATCAAAACACAGTACCGTGCATTAGGTGCTTTTCTCGGCAAGATATAAAAACACATCACGGTCCATTAAGTGCTTTTCTCGGCGAGAAAATCTCACAGTCACTGGCCTGTTTGCTCTTGTCCAGAAGCGGGGACCCATGAACTTTTTGCTCCATATGCATTGTCAACTGACCGAGAATGATATTAAAGTGTTATTTTATGATTGCAGGCACCGATGTCTATCAAAACACAGTACCGTCCATTAAGTGCTTTTCTCAGCGAGAAAAGCTCACACTCACCGGCCTGTTTGAACTTGTGCAGAAGGGGTGACCCATGGTATTTTTGCTTTATATCCATTATCAACTGACCAACAATGATATAAAAGTGTTATTTTTATGATTCCAGGCACCCATGTCCCCCAAAACACAGTACCGTGCATTTAGTGCTTTTGGTCATATGCCTGTTTGCTCTTGTGCAGAAGCGTGGATCCATGAACTTTTTGCTCCAAATGCATTGTCAACTGACCAAGAATGATATTAAAGTGTTATTTCATGATTCCAGGCACCCATGTCCCCCAAAACACAGTACCGTGCATTAGGTGCTTTTCTCGGCGAGAAAAGCTCACATCCACCGGCCTGTTTAAACTTGTGCAGAAGGGGTGACCCATGGAATTTTTGCTTTATATCCATTACCAACTGACCAACAATGATATAAAAGTGTTATTTTTATGATTCCAGACACCCATGTCCCCCAAAACACAGTACCTGTTACAGCCCGACGAACGGAACCATAACGTGACAGCTAAAATGAGGAAGACCACAGTTGCTGTAGTGAACGCTTTTATTTCCAGTGGGATTTCTCAGTTGAACATTCGAAAAAACCGGTACACAGAACGGTGTGGTGGAGGTCGGGACAGTGGTTGTGCCAAACAAAATAAATAAATTTTAGCCTGCTCAGGTGTGAGCCAATCCTTAGGATACCTGGAGACAGGTGAAAGGGGAAGGACCAACAGACAAAAAACAGAGGATCCCTCCGCCCGGCACGTAACACCCCCACCCTTATAAGTCCAAACAGAATGTTTGGAACGTTAGCCTAGTGTTAGAAAATGAGTAAAACTGATTACACAGCACGAGACAATGCATCAGCAATGATATTTTCACATCCCTTCCTGTGACAGATTTCCAGATTGTACTGCTGAATGATCAGGGACCAACGCATAAGACGCTGGTTATGATTATACATCCTGGAGATGAACACAAGGGGATTATGGTCTGTGAAGACCTTAATTGGCTTCACACTTGACCCAAGATACACTTCAAAATGTTGTAGTGCTAACAACAGCGCAAGAGTTTCTTTTTCGATGGTTGAGTACTTAAGTTGGTGTTTGTTAAACTTATGCGAAAAAGTAACTCACTGGGTGATCAATGCCTTGACGGTCCTCTTGTAAAAGAACAGCCCCAGCTCCAACTGCACTGGCGTCAACTTCAAGTTTGAAAGGCCGAGAGAAGACTGGGGCAGCCAATACAGGAGAGCAACACAATAGGCTTTTTAAGTTCTCAAGAGACTGTTGGCACTCACTTGACCAAACAAATTGTGTTGAGGGACTGGTCAGTGTAGTCAGCGGAGCAGCTACAGAGGAGAAGTTTCTGCAAAACCGACGGTAGTAGCCAGCCATCCCAAGAAACCGGCGCAGCTCCCTCCGGGTGGAAGGTACAGGAAATGCTGCAATGGCAGTTAGCATCTTAGCATCAGCAGGACATATCTTTCCTCGACCAACCTGCTGACCAAGATAGAGAACAGTGCCTTTGCCAAATTCACATTTGGTAAGGTTTAGAGTTAATGTGGCTGCTGCCAGACGTTTGAAAACTTCCCTCAGTGTAGCGATATGACCAACCCAGTCATCCGTATACACAACAATATCATCCAAATATGCCCTGCAGTTTGAAACTCCTCCCAGTACCTTATTTACCAGCCTTTGAAATGTTGCAGGGGCATTGCACATCCCAAAAGGCATCACCGTGTACTGAAGGAAGCTATCAGGGGTTACAAAAGCAGAGATCTCGGAGGCACGGGGGCTGTTAGAGGAACTTGCCAATATCCCTTCAACATGTCAAGTTTGCTCACAAAATTTGCTGGACCGATCTCATCAATACAGTCATCAATAAGAGGTAACGGGTGAGCATCAGGGACAGTTACAGCATTCACCTTTCGAAAGTCAGTACAAAATCTTGGGCTTCCATCGGACTTTGTATCAAGGAGACAAGGGGAACTCCATGGACTGGAACTTGATACCGCAAATCCATTCTGCACAAGATACTCAACCTCTTTTTTTCATGACTTCCCTTTTAGCAGGACAAACCCTATACGCACGCTGTTTGATGGGTACTGGGTTAGTCAGCACGATATCATGGGTTATGACAGATGTCTGGGAAGGAATGTCATTAAATAGACTCGGGAAATCAAGTATCAGTTTTTCAATGTCTTCCCTCTGGTCGTCAGGGAGATGAGACAAGTAGCAGGGCAAGGCCGACAATATCTCTGTGTTACTTAGTCTTGCTCCTTGTGGTGATGCTATACGCATCACCAACTCATCATCATCACGACCTCCACCATCATGGTCATTCCCATCATGGGAGCTCACCTTCGAGATGGAAGCCATAGGGAAATGGCAATCTTTTATCCTCACCTGTGGATGACCCATTGTCATCTTTTGAGTGGTATCGTTTCATCATATTTACATGGCACACTCTGGTCCGTCGCCTGCGCTCTGGAGTCCTGATGACGTAGTTCGTCTCGCTGAGTTTTCTATCTATAATATAAGGACCAGAGAATTTTGTAGAGAGAGCAGAACCCAATACTGGCAAGAGGATCAAAACTTTGTCACCTGGTTTGAAAGAATGAGCAACTGATCATGGTGAATTTTCATTTTCTCCTGGGAAGAGGTCATAGCATCCTTAGCCAAAGAGCATGCGAGTTGGAGGCGGTCCTTGAGCTTGGCAACATACTCGGGAATACTTTTGACCCTCTGTTCTGGTGCCACTAAATGCTCCTTAAGGATCTTTAGAGGACCCCGAACCTCATGCCCAAACACGAGCTCAGCTGGACTGAAACCCAAGGATTCCTGTACAGCTTCATGGGCTGCAAACAGCACAAATGGAACACCATCATCCCAGTCTCTGTGTGACTCATAGCAGTGTTTGCGCAACATTGATTTCATGGTTTGATGAAATCGTTCCAGTGCCCCCTGGCTTTCAGGATGGTATGGACTAGACATTATATGGGAAATGCGTAATGTTTTAAGTACTTGGGCAAACACTCCTGACTTAAAGTTGGTGCCCTGGTCTGTTTGAACTACCTTTGGCAACCCAAACACTGAGAAGAACTTCATTAAAGCCTTGGAGACAACTGGAGCTGTTATCTTCCGAAGTGGGATGGCTTCTGGGAACCGGGTGGAGGCACACAACTGTTGTTAGGAGAAACTGATTTCCAGTTTTAGTTTTCGGCAATGGTCCAACACAATCAACAATGACTCTTTCAAAGGGCTCTCCCATTACTGGGATGGGGGTGAGTGGTGCCGGGAAAAGAACCTGATTTGGTTTTCCAGCAATTTGGCACACATGACACATACAACAATAACGAACAACATCCGACTTGAGTCCTGGCCAAAAAAATGCTTAAGGACTCTGTTGTAGGTTTTGTGACCCCCATGTGTCCTGACCACGGGTGATCGTGAGCCAAGGATAGTACCTGTAACCGTAGGCTTTTGGCACAACAA
The DNA here is from genome assembly GCA_016785225.1 of Psettodes erumei. Lineage (NCBI taxonomy): Eukaryota > Metazoa > Chordata > Actinopteri > Pleuronectiformes > Psettodidae > Psettodes > Psettodes erumei. The sequence goes on along the minus strand of JAFBJZ010000797.1, from coordinate 11,176 downwards.
CCTGGTAAATTGCACTCCAGCTTAAATCTGAACCACGCATCTCTTCAACAACCTCTTTAGTCCAGTGCCTCATCAACAGACCATCATCAAGAATATACGCCACTTTCCTCATCTTCGCTTCCTCCGGACAAAGAACAGAAGAACGACATTTGGTGAGAGTGTCATCACTTTGCTGTGCGGCAATGAATTCTTCCCGGGTGGCAGGCAGGTCCACAAGATCTGGCCCAGAGGAAGATGATGTAGCTGGGGTAGGTTTGGCCTCAGGTGGACAATTTGATTCACCCACTTCAGAATCCGTGTTCAGCTCAGTCACCAGAAAAGAGTCAGACAGGTCAAGACCATACTTTTCTGACTGGGCCCTGGTAACCACACAAGCAGGAAAGACATCAGTTTTTTGTCCTGCACAGTCAGACTCTGGATTCAAATCAGGGCTGTCTACTACCTCTGGAGCAGGAACAATTTTGTCCCCAGCTATGTCGTTACTCAGAATGAAATCAACACCTTTGACAGGCAAAGCAGGAAGAACAGCCACTTTAAAAACCCCACTGATGAGCGGACACTGAAGATGAACATAGTGCAACGGAGCAAGTACAAAGCCCATCTCGACACCTCGAACGACTGTGCTTGCTTGACAAGATGACTCTGATGACAAAGGTAAGATGCCTTGTAGAATAATAGACTGGGCACCTCCTGAGTCTCTAAGTACCCTCACCGGCTTCTGATCTGTTTCATCACCAGTTAATGAAACAAAGCCATCTGAGATAAAGGGTTTAAAACAAGGATCAGGTTCATCATCCTCGTCCTCCAATAATTCAGTGTCTGGAGAAGTAGTCTTAACTAAACTCACAGGTTTCGGTTGCATTTTAGGCTGACGCTGATGTTTACACCTCAGAGAAAAAACAGTCAGCAATGACATGTCCCTTCTTATGACAATAGAAGCATTCATGAGCATCCTGGGGGGTGATGGTGGTCTCCTTGTCTTTTCAGAAGCAGTGTTGGCAGCATCAGGTCCCACAGGGCGTGAGCCTGATAATTTGTCTGAGCGAAAAGAACGTACAAAACACATTTTTGTGAGTTAGTACAAATTCGTCAGCCAAGACAGCTGCTTTCGACAGTGTAGTCACTTTCTGTTCATTTAAGAACATCACCAACCGGTCTGGTAAGGCATTCTTAAAATCTTCAACACCAATTGACGGAGTGACTCATAACACTTCTGGACCCCATTAGCACTACACCATTTATCAAGGAGGACACACTTTTCTCGTGCAAACTCAACAAATGTTTGCCCAGGTGACTTTTTGTGGTTCCTGAATTTTTGCCTATACGCCTCTGGCACAAGTTCGTAGGCACGCAGTATTGACTCTTTTAATATGTCATACCGCAAGCTGTCCTCTAAGGAAAGGGATGATACTACCTCTTGTGCTTTCCCTACTAACTTGCACTGAAGTAGGATGGGCCACATATCTCTAGGCCAGTCCAGTGCAGTAGCTATTCTTTCAAATGCACTGAAATAAGAGTCGACCTCTGTCTCACGAAATGTTGGCACTAAGGAGATATGTTTACTAACGTCAAAACCTGGTTTGACTGTTTGTGAAGATAAAAATCCCTCAGGCGGTTGCATCAATGCTTGCCCAGAAGAAATTCTCATAGCCTCCACCTCAAGCTGTCGCAACTTGACCTCAGCCTCAATCTCTAGTTTACGTATTTGGAGTTTGAGATCATACTCAGCTTTACGGACCATCTCCCTTTCTTGTGCTTGTAACTGAAGGCGGGCTAGGCGAACCTTCAGCCTGGCATCCACACTGGATCCATGGATCTCTGGGGAGAGGGGATCAAACCGCGCAAGGTAGCTGGAGGGGCCTGTTGGTCAAGCACAACCCCTTCGGGTGTGGCCTGCTGTTTTCCAATTTCTTTAATAGATGCACCTGTTCCAATACGACCATCATCACAAGCCTCAGCCCAACCCTGAGGAGGGCCTGCGACTATAAGTACTTTTAATTCAGCCAATCGCTCCACTATTTTATCTTTAATATCTTTCTTAACACTATACCTTGATACAGGTATACCAAAGTGGGCATGATACAAAACAGATCATCTTTACGACACAACTTGACCTTCTCAATACTAGGATTGTCAATAAAATCCTGTAGGTCAAAATTCATGTCTGCTCTCAACACCACAACACTGCTGACTCCTCAACATTGACTGTCAAAAATCAGGGAAAAATCTCCCGGACGAGCCCCCAATTGTTACAGCCAGTAAGTCAGTTGAACATTCGAAAAAACCGGTACACAGAACGGTGTGGTGGAGGTCGGGACAGTGGTTGTGCCAAACAAAATAAATAAATACAAACAAAACAGGGCCTCACTTCCTCCCCTGACTATGAAATCAAGAAAACAAAAGACTAACTCACTTACCTACAAAAGTTTCCAAAGAAAAATACACGGGCGGCACCAACCAATAAATCTAGTGAGTTAGACAAAACAACTGCTACGTGTGTGTAAAATGTACAGGGCGCCCCATGCTCACCTTGTCCTGAACCTCCACCATATACCACCATGCCACAGTCCAAACCAGGAAATGAAAACGAGAGGCGGAGTTTTCCTGTGGGGGCTATATATATATATATATATTGTCTCCTGATTCGTGATAGGCTGGCCAGGGCCCAATCAGTAGTCCCGTCAGCCTGCTCAGGTGTGAGCCAATCCTTAGGATACCTGGAGACAGGTGAAAGGGGAAGGACCAACAGACAAAAAACCATCATTAAGGGCTTTTCTGGGCGAGAAAACCAGGTTTTGGTCATATGCCTGTTTGCTCTTGTGCAGAAGCGGGGACCCATCAACTTTTTGCTCCATGTGCATTGTCAACTGACCAAGAATGATATTAAAGTGTTATTTTATGATTCCAGGCACCGATGTCTGTCAAAACACAGTACCGTCCATTAAGTGCTTTTCTCGGCGAGAAAAGCTCACACTCACTGGCCTGTTTGCTCTTTTGCAGAAGGGGTGAACCATGGAATTATGCTTTATATCCATTAGAAACTGAAAAAGAATGATACTAAAATGTTATTTCATGATTCCATGCAACCATCTCTCCCAAAACACAGTACCGTGCATTTAGTGATTTTCTCGGGGAGAAAAGCAGGTTTTGGTCATATGCCTGTTTGCTCTTGTGCAGAAGCGGGGACCCATGAACTTTTCACTCCATATATATTTTCAACTGACCAAGAATGATATTAAAGTGTTATTTTATGATTCCAGGCACCCATCTCCCCCAAAACACAGTACCGTGCATTTCGTGCTTTTCTCTGCGAGAAAAGCAGGTTTTGGTCATATGCCTGTTTGCTCTTGTGCAGAAGCGGGGACCCATGAACTTTTCGCTCCATATATATTGTCAACTGACCAAGAATGATATGAAAGTGTTATTTTATGATTCCAGGCACCGATGTCTATCAAAACACAGTACCGTCCATTAAGTGCTTTTCTCGGCGAGATATAAAAACACAGTACCGTCCATTAAGTGCTTTTCTCGGCGAGAAAAGCTCACACTCACCGGCCTGTTTGAACTTGTGCAGAAGGGGTGACCCATGGAATTTTTGCTTTATATCCATTATCAACTGACCAACAATGATATAAAAGTGTTATTTTATGATTCCAGGCACCCATGTCCCCCAAAACACAGTACCGTGCATTTCGTGCATTTTGTGCTTTTCTCTCTGAGAAAAGCAGGTTTTGGTCATATGCCTGTTTGCTCTTGTGCAGAAGCGGGGACCCATGAACTTTTTTTTCTCCATATGCATTGTCAACTGACCAAGAATGATATTAAAGTGTTATTTTATGATTCCAGGCACCCATGTCCCCAAAACACAGTACCGTGCATTTAGTGATTTTCTTTTCTCTGCGAGAAAAGCAGGTTTTGGTCATATGCCTGTTTGCTCTTGTGCAGAAGCGGGGACCCATGAACTTTTCGCTCCATATATATTTTCAACTGACCAAGAATGATACTAAAGTGTTATTTTATGATTCCAGGCACCCATGTCCCCCAAAACACAGTACCGTGCATTAAGTGCTTTTCTCGGCGAGAAAAGCAGGTTTTGGTCAGATGCCTGTTTGCTCTTGTGCAGAAGCGGGGACCCATGAACTTTTTGCTCCATATGCATTGTCACCTGACCAAGAATGATATTAAAGTGTTATTTTATGATTCCAGGCACCCATGTCCCCCAAAACACAGTACCGTGCATTAAGTCCTTTTCTCTGCGAGATATAAAACACATGACCGTCCATTAAGTGCTTTTCTCGGCGAGAAAAGCTCACACTCACTGGCCTGTTTGCTCTTGTGCAGAAGGGGTGACCCATGGAATTTTTTGGTTTATATCCATTATCAACTGACAAAGAATGATACTAAAGTGTTATTTCATGATTCCATACAATGATCTCCCCCAAAACACAGTACCGTGCATTTAGTGCTTTTCTCGGGGAGAAAAGCAGGTTTTGGTCATATGCCTGTTTGCTCTTGTGCAGAATGGGGGACCCATGAACTTTTCGCTCCATATATATTGTCAACTGACCAAGAATGATATGAAAGTGTTATTTTATGATTCCAGGCACCGATGTCTATCAAAACACAGTACCGTCCATTAAGTGCTTTTCTCGGCGAGGAAAGCTGACACTCACCGGCCTGTTTGAACTTGTGCAGAAGGGGTGACCCATGGAATTTTTGCTTTATATCCATTATCAACTGACCAACAATGATATAAAAGTGTTATTTTTATGATTCCAGGCACCCATGTCCCCCAAAACACAGTACCGTGCATTTTTAGTGCATTTTGTTGCTTTTCTCTGCGAGAAAAGCAGGTTTTGGTCATATGCCTGTTTGCTCTTGTGCAGAAGCGGGGACCCATGAACTTTTCGCTCCATATATATTGTCAACTGACCACGAATGATATTAAAGTGTTATTTTATGATTCCAGGCACCCATATCCCCAAAAACACAATACCGTGCATTAAATGCTTTTCTCAGCGAGAAAAGCAGGTTTTGGTCATATGCCTGTTTGCTCTTTTGCAGAAGCGGGGACCCATGAACTTTTTGCTCCATATGCATTTTCAACTGACAAAGAATGATATTAAAGTGTTATTTTATGATTCCAGGCACCGATGTCTATCAAAACACATGACCGTCCATTAAGTGCTTTTCTCGGTCAGAAAATCTCACAGTCACCATATGCCTGTTTGCTCTTGTCAGAAGCGGGGACCCATGAACTTTTTCGCTTCTCCATATATATTGTCAACTGACCAAGAATGATATGAAAGTGTTATTTTATGATTCCAGGCACCGATGTCTATCAAAACACAGTACCGTCCATTAAGTGCTTTTCTCGGCGAGAAAAGATCACACTCACTGGCCTGTTTGCTCTTGTGCAGAAGGGGTGACCCATGGAATTTTTTTCCTTTATATCCATTACCAACTAACAAAGAATGATATGTAAGTGTTATTTCATGATTCCATGCAACCATCTCCCCCAAAACACAGTACCGTGCATTAAGTGCTTTTCTCGGCGAGATATAAAAACACATGACCGTCCATGAAGTGCTTTTCTCGGTGAGAAAAGCTCACACTCACCGGCCTGTTTGAACTTGTACAGAAGGGGTGACCTATGGAATGTTTTGGTTTATATCCATTATCAACTGACAAAGAATGATACTAACGTGTTATTTCATGATTCCATGCATCCATGTCCCCCCAAACACAGTACCGTGCATTTAGTGCTTTTCTCGGCAAGAAAAAACAGCTTTCGGTTATATGCCTGTTTGCTCTTGTGCAGAAGTGTGCATCCATGAACTTTTATCTCCATATGCATTGTCAACTGACCAAGAATGATATGAAAGTGTTATTTTATGATTCCAGGCACCGATGTCTATCAAAACACAGTACCGTCCATTAAGTGCTTTTCTCGGCGAGGAAAGCTGACACTCACCGGCCTGTTTGAACTTGTGCAGAAGCGGGGACCCATGAACTTTTCGCTCCATATATATTTTCAACTGACCAAGAATGATACTAAAGTGTTATTTTTATGATTCCAGGCACCCATGTCCCCCAAAACACAGTACCGTGCATTAAGTGCTTTTCTCGGCGAGAAAAGCAGGTTTTGGTCAGATGCCTGTTTGCTCTTGTGCAGAAGCGGGGACCCATGAACTTTTTGCTCCATATGCATTGTCACCTGACCAAGAATGATATTAAAGTGTTATTTTATGATTCCAGGCACCCATGTCCCCCAAAACACAGTACCGTGCATTAAGTCCTTTTCTCTGCGAGATATAAAAACACATGACCGTCCATAAAGTGCTTTTCTCGACGAGGAAAGCTGACACTCACCGGCCTGTTTGAACTTGTGCTGAAGTGGTGACCCATGGAATTTTTGCTTTATATCCATTATCAACTGACCAACAATGACATAAACGTGTTATTTTTATGATTCCAGGCACCCATGTCCCCCAAAACACAGTACCGTGCATTTCGTGCATTTCATGCTTTTCTCTGCGAGAAAAGCAGGTTTTGGTCATATGCCTGTTTGCTCTTTTGCAGAAGCGGGGACCCATGAACTTTTTGCTCCATATGCATTGTCAACTGACCAAGAATGATGTGAAAGTGTTATTTTATAATTCCAGGCACCGATGTCTATCAAAACACAGTCCCGTCCATTAACTGCTTTTCTCGGCGAGAAAAGATCACACTCACTGGCCTGTTTGCTCTTGTGCAGAAGGGGTGACCCATGGAATTTTTTTCTATATATCCATTACCAACTGACAAAGAATGGTACTAAAGTGTTATTTCATGATTCCATGCATCCATGTCCCCCAAAACACAGTACCGGGCATTTCGTGCTTTTCTCTGCGAGAAAAGCAGGTTTTGGTCATATGCCTGTTTGCTTTTGTGCAGAAGCGTGGATCCATGAACTTTTTGCTCCATATGCATTGTCAACTGACCAAGAATGATATTAAAGTGTTATTTTATGATTCCAGGCACCGATGTTTATCAAAACACAGTACCTTCCATTAAGTGCTTTTCTCGGCAAGAAAAGCAGACAGTCACTGGCCTGTTTGCTCTTGTCCAGAAGCGGGGACCCATGAACTTTTCGCTCCATATGCATTGTCAACTGGCCAAGAATGATATTAAAGTGTTATTTTATGATTCCAGGCACGGATGTCTATCAAACCACAGTACCGTGCATTAGGTGCTTTTCTCGGCGAGAAAGGCTCACACTCACCGGCCTTTTTGAACTTGTGCAGAAGGGGTGAACCATGGAATTTTTGCTTTATATCCATTATAAACTGACCAACAGTTACATAAAAGTGTTATTTTTATGAGTCCATGCACCCATGTCCCCCAAAACACAGTACCGTTCATTAAGTGCTTTTCTCGGCGAGAAAATCTTATACTCACCGGCCTGTTTGAACTTGTGCAGAAAGGGTGACCCATGGAATTTTTGCTTTATATCCATTATCAACTGACCAAAAATGATATAAAAGTGTTATTTTTATGATTCCAGGCACCCATGTCCCCGAAAGCACAGTACCGTGCATTTAGTGCTTTTCTCTGCGAGAAAAGCAGGTTTTGGTCATATGCCTGTTTGCTCTTGTGCAGAAGCGAGGACCCATGAACTTTTTGCTCCATGTATATTGTCAACTGACCAAAAATGATATGAAAGTGTTATTTTATGATTCCAGGCAGCGATGTCTATCAAAACCCAGTACCGTGCATTTAGTGCTTTTCTTGGCGAGAAAGCAGGTTTTGGTCATATGCATGTTTGCTCTTGTGCAGAAGCGTGGATCCATGAACTTTTTGCTCCATATGCATTGTCAACTGACCAAGAATGATATTATAGTGTTATTTTATGATTCCAGGCACCGATGTCTATCAAAACACAGTACCGTCCATTAAGTGCTTTTCTCAGCAAGAAAAGCTGACACTCACCGGCCTGTTTCAACTTGTGCAGAAGGGGTGACCCATGAACTTTTTGCTTTATATCCATTATCAACTGACCAACAATGATATAAAAGTGTTATTTTTAAGATTCCAGGCACCCATGCCCCCCAAAACACAGTACCGTGCATTTCATGTTTTTCTCTGCGAGAAAAGCACGTTTTGGTTATATTCCTGTTTGCTCTTGTGCAGAAGCGGGGACCCATGAACTTTACGCTCCATCTATATTGCCAACTGACCAAGAAAGATATGAAAGTGATATTTTATGATTCCAGGGACCGATGTCTATCAAAACACAGTACCGTCCATTAAGTGCTTTTCTCGGCGAGAAAAGCTCACAGTCACCGGCCTGTTTGAACTTGTGCAGAAGGGGTGACCCATGGAATTTTTGCTTTCTATCCATTATCAACTGACCAACAATGATATAAAAGTGTTATTTTTATGATTCCAGGCACCCATGTCCCCAAAAACACAGTTCCGTGCATTTAGTGCTTTTCTCGGAGAGAAAAGCTCACACTCACTGGCCAGTTTGCTCTTGTGCAGAAGGGGTGACCCACGGAATTTTCGCTTCATATATATTGTCAACTGACCAAGAATGATATGAAAGTGTTATTTTATGATCCCAGGCACCGATGTCTATCAAAACACAGTGCCGTGCATTAGGTGCTTTTCTCGGCAAGATATAAAAACACAGTACCATGCATTAGGTGCTCTTCTCGGGGAGATATAAAAACACATGACCGTTCATTAAGTGCTTTTCTCGGCGAGATATAAAAACACAGTACCGTCCATTAAGTGCTTTTGTCGGCGAGAAAATCTAACACTCACTGCCCTGTTTGCTCTTGTGCAGAAGGGGTGACCCATGGAATTTTTTTCTTTATATCCATTACCAACTGACAAAGAATGATACTAACGTGTTATTTCATGATTCCATGCAACCATCTCCCCCAAAACACAGTCCCGTGCATTTAGTGATTTTCTGGGGGAGAAAAGTAGGTTTTGGTCATATGCCTTTTTGCTCTTGTGCAGAAGCGGGGACCCATGAACTTTTCGCTCCATATATATTGTCAACTGACCAAGAATGATATGAAAGTGTTATTTTATGATTCCAGGTACCGATGTCTATCAAAACACAGTACCGTCCATTAAGTGCTTTTCTCGGCGAGAAAAGCTGACACTCACCGGCCTGTTTGAACTTGTGCAGAATGCGTGACCCATGGAATTTTTGCTTTATATCCATTATCAACTGACCAACAATGATATAAAAGTGTTATTTTTATGATTCCAGGCACCCATGTCCCCCAAAACACAGTACCGTGCATTTTGTGCTTTTCTCTGCGAGAAAAGCAGGTTTTGGTCATATGCCTGTTTGCTCTTGTGCAGAAGTGGGGACCCATGAACTTTTTGCTCCATATGCATTGTCAAGTGACCATGAATGATATTAAAGTGTTATTTTATGATTCCAGGCACCGATGTCTATCAAAACACAGTACCGTCCATTAAGTGCTTTTCTCGGCGAAAAAAGCTCACACTCACTCGCCTGTTTGCTCTTGTGCAGAAGGGTTGACCCATGGAATTTTTGCTTCATATCTATTGTCAACTGACCAACAATGATATAAAAGTGTTATTGTTATGATTCCAGGCACCCATGTCCCCAAAAACACAGCACCGTGCATTTAGTGCTTTTCTCTGCGGGAAAAGCACCTTTTGGTCATATGCCTGTTTGCTCTTGTGCAGAAGCGTGGATCGAAGAACTTTTTGCTCCATATGCATTGTCAACTGACCAACAATGATATAAAAGTGTTATTTCATGATTCCAGGCACCCATGTCCCCCAAACACAGTACCGTTCATTAAGTGCTTTTCTCGGCGAGAAAAGCACGGTTTTGGTCATATGCCTGTTTGCTCTTGTGCAGAAGCGTGGATCCATGAACTTTTTGCTCCATATGCATTGTCAACTGACCAACACTAACATAAAAGTGTTATTTCATGACTACATGCACCGATGTCTATCAAAACACAGTACCGTGCATTAGGTGCTATTCTCGGCGAGATATAAAGACACATGACCGTCCATTAAGTGCTTTTCTCGGCGAGAAAATCTCAGTCACCGGCCTCTTTGAACTTGTACAGAAGGGGTCACCCATGGACTTTTTCAGTTTATATCCATTATCAACTGACAAAGAATGATACTAAAGTGTTATTTCATGATTCCAGGCACCCATGTCCCCCAAAACACAGTACCGTCCATTTAGAGCTTTTCTCGGCGAGAAAAGCAGGTTTTGGTCATATGCCTGTTTGCTCTTGTGCAGAAGCGTGAATCCATGAGCTTTTTGCTCCATATGCATTGTCAACTGACCAACAATGATATAAAAGTGTTATTTCATGATTCCAGGCACCGATGTCTATCAAAACACAGTACTGTCCATTAAGTGCTTTTCTCGGCGAGAAAAGCTCACACTCACCGGCCTGTTTGAACTTGTGCAGAAGGGGTGACCCATGGAATTTTTGCTTTATATCCATTATCAACTGACCAACAATGATATAAAAGTGTTATATTTATGATTCCAGGCACCCATGCCCCCAAAAACACAGTACCGTGCATTTCATGATTTTCTTTGTGAGAAAAGCACGTTTTGGTCATATGCCTGTTTCCTCTTGTGCAGAAGCGGGGACCTATGAACTTTTCGCTTCCTATATATTGTCAACTGACCAAGAATGATATAAAAGTGTTATTTTTATGATTCCAGGCACCCATGTCCCCAAAAACACAGTTCCGTGCATTTAGTGCTTTTCTCGGAGAGAAAAGCTCACACTCACTGGCCTGTTTGCTCTTGTGCAGAAGGGGTGACCCATGGAATTTTTTTCTTTATATCCATTACCAACTGACAAACAATGATACTAAAGTGTTATTTCATGATTCCATGCAACCATCTCCCCCAAAACACAGTACCGTGCATTTCATGCTTTTCTCTGCAAGAAAAGCAGGTTTTGGTCATATGCCTGTTTGCTCTTGTGCAGAAGCGGGGACCCATGAACTTTTTGCTCCATATGCATTGTCAACTGACCAAGAATGATATCAAAGTGTTATTTTATGATTCCAGGCACCCATGTCTATCAAAACACAGTACCGTCCATTAAGTGCTTTTCTCGGCAAGAAAAGCTCACACTCACTAGCCTGTTTGCTCTTGTGCAGA
>JAFBJZ010000796.1:0-26924 GCA_016785225.1 Psettodes erumei | reverse complement strand
TCAGTTGACAATGCATATGGAGCAAAAAGTTCATGCATCCACGCTTCTGTACAAGAGCAAACAGGGATATGACCAAAACCTGCTTTTCTCGCCGAGAAAAGCACGTAATGAACGGTACTGTGTTTTGGGGGACATGGGTGCCTGGAATCATGAAATAAGAATTTTATATCATTGTTGGTGAGTTGACAATGCATTTGAAGCAAAAAGTTCATGGATCCACGCTTCTGCACAAGGGCAAAGAGGGATATGACCAAAAGCTGCTTTTCTCGCCGAGAAAAGCACTTAATGCACAGTACTGTGTTTGGGGGGACATGGGTGCATGGAATCATGAAATAACACTTTAGTATCATTCTTTGTCACTTAATAATGGATATAAACCAAAGAATTCCATGGGTCACCCCTTCTGTACAAGTTCAAACAGGCCGGTGAGTGTGAGCTTTTCTCGCCGGGAAAAGCACTTAATGGACGGTCATGTGTTTCTATATCTCTCCGAGCAAAGCACTTAATGAATGGTACTGTGTTTTGGGGGACGTGGGTGCCTGGAATCATAAAAATAACACTTTTATATCATTGTTGGTCAGTTGATAATGCATATAAAGCAAAAATTCCATGGGTCACCGCTTCTGCACAAGTTCAAACACGCCGGTGAGTGTGAGCTTTTCTCGCCGAGAAAAGCACTTAATGGACGGTACTGTGTTTTGATAGACATCGGTGCCTGGAATCATAAAATAAGACTTTCATATCAGGCTTGGTCAGTTGACAATATATATGGAGCGAAAAGTTCATGCGTCCCCGCTTCTGCACAAGTTCAAACAGGCATATGACTAAAACCTGCTTTTCTCGCAGAGAAAAGCACGAAATGCATGTTACTGTGTTTTGGGGGACATGGGTGCCTGGAATCATAAAAATAACACTTTTCTATCATTGTTGGTCAGTTGATAATGGATATAAAGCAAAAATTCCATGGGTCACCCCTTCTGCACAAGTTCAAGCAGGCCTGTGAGTGTCAGCTTTTCTCGCCGAGAAAAGCACTTAATGGACGGTACTGTGTTTTTATATCTCGTCGAGAAAAGCACTTAATGCACGGTACTGTGTTTTGGGGGACATGGGTGCCTGGAATCATAAAATAACACTTTAATATCATTCGTGGTAAGTTGACAATGCATATGGAGCAAAAAGTTCATGGGTACCCGCTTCTGCACAAGAGCAAACAGGCATATGACCAAAACCTGCTTTGCTCGCACAGAAAAGCACTTAATGAACGGTACTGTGTTTTGGGTGAAATGGGTGCCTGGAATCATAAAATAACACTTTTATATAATTGTTGGTCAGTTGATAATGCATATGGAGCAAAAAGTTTGTGGATCCACGCTTCTGCACAAGAGCAAACAGGCATATGACCAAAACCTACTTTTCTCGCCGAGAAAAGCACTTAATGAACGGTACTGTGTTTTGGGGGACATGGGTGCCTGGAATCATGAAATAACACTTTTATATCATTGTTGGTCAGTTGACAATGCATATGGAGCAAAAAGTTCATGGATCCACGCTTCTGCACAAGAGCAAACAGGCATATCACCAAAAGCTGCTTTTCTCGCTGAGAAAAGCACTAAATGCACGGTACTGTGTTTAGGGGGACATGGGTGCCTGGAATCATAAAAATAACACTTTTATATCATTGTTGGTCAGTTGATAATGGATATAAAGCAAAAATTCCATGGTTCACCCCTTCTGCACAAGTTCAAGCAGGACGGTGAGTGTCAGCTTTTCTCGCCGAGAAAAGCACTTAATGGACGGTACTGTGTTTTGATAGACATCGGTGCCTGGAATCATAAAATAACACTTTTATGTCATTGTTGGTCAGTTGACAATGCATATGGAGCAAAAATTCCATGGGTCACCCCTTCTGTACAAGTTCAAACACGCCGGTGAGTGTGAGCTTTTCTCGCCGAGAAAAGCACTTAATGGACGGTACTGTGTTTTGATAGACATCGGTGCCTGGGATCATAAAATAACACTTTCATATCATTCTTGGTCAGTTGACAATGCATATAGAGCAAAAAGTTCATGGGTCCCCGCTTCTGCACAAGAGCAAACAGGAATATGACCAAAACGGGCTTTTCTCACAGAGAAAAGCATGAAATGCACGGTACTGTGTTTTGGGGGGCATGGGTGCCTGGAATCATGTAGTAACACTTTAGTATCATTCTTTGTCAGTTGGTAATGGATATAAAGAAAAAAATTCCATGGGTCATCCCTTCTGCACAAGAGCAAACAGGCCAGTGAGTGTGAGCTTTTCTCGCAGAGAAAGCACTTAACGGACGGTCATGTGTTTTTATATTTCGCCGAGAAAAGCACCTAATGCAGGGTACTGTGTTTTGATAGACATCGGTGCCTGGAATCATAAAATAACTCTTTAATATCATTCTTGGTCAGTTGACAATGCATATGGAGCAAAAAGTTGATGGGTCCCCGCTTCTGCACAAGAGCAAACAGGCATATGACCAAAACCTGCTTTTCTCGACGAGAAAAGCACTCAATGAACGGTACTGTGTTTTCGGGGACATGGGTGCCTGGAATCATGAAATAACACTTTTATATCATTGTTGGTCAGTTGACAATGCATATGGAGCAAAAAGTTCATGCATCCACGCTTCTGTACAAGAGCAAACAGGGATATGACCAAAACCTGCTTTTCTCACCGAGAAAAGCACGTAATGAACGGTACTGTGTTTTGGGGGACATGGGTGCCTGGAATCATGAAATAAGAATTTTATATCATTGTTGGTGAGTTGACAATGCATTTGAAGCAAAAAGTTCATGGATCCACGCTTCTGCACAAGGGCAAAGAGGGATATGACCAAAAGCTGCTTTTCTCGCCGAGAAAAGCACTTAATGCACAGTACTGTGTTTGGGGGGACATAGGTGCATGGAATCATGAAATAACACTTTAGTATCATTCTTTGTCACTTAATAATGGATATAAACCAAAGAATTCCATGGGTCACCCCTTCTGTACAAGTTCAAACAGGCCGGTGAGTGTGAGCTTTTCTCGCCGAGAAAAGCACTTAATGGACGGTCATGTGTTTCTATATCTCTCCGAGCAAAGCACTTAATGAATGGTACTGTGTTTTGGGGGACGTGGGTGCCTGGAATCATAAAAATAACACTTTTATATCATTGTTGGTCAGTTGATAATGCATATAAAGCAAAAATTCCATGGGTCACCGCTTCTGCACAAGTTCAAACACGCCGGTGAGTGTGAGCTTTTCTCGCGAGAAAAAAGCACTTAATGGACGGTACTGTGTTTTGATAGACATCGGTGCCTGGAATCATAAAATAAGACTTTCATATCAGGCTTGGTCAGTTGACAATATATATGGAGCGAAAAGTTCATGCGTCCCCGCTTCTGCACAAGTTCAAACAGGCATATGACTAAAACCTGCTTTTCTCGCAGAGAAAAGCACGAAATGCATGTTACTGTGTTTTGGGGGACATGGGTGCCTGGAATCATAAAAATAACACTTTTCTATCATTGTTGGTCAGTTGATAATGGATATAAAGCAAAAATTCCATGGGTCACCCCTTCTGCACAAGTTCAAGCAGGCCTGTGAGTGTCAGCTTTTCTCGCCGAGAAAAGCACTTAATGGACGGTACTGTGTTTTTATATCTCGTCGAGAAAAGCACTTAATGCACGGTACTGTGTTTTGGGGACATGGGTGCCTGGAATCATAAAATAACACTTTAATATCATTCTTGGTCAGTTGACAATGCATATGGAGCAAAAAGTTCATGGGTCCCCGCTTCTGCACAAGAGCAAACAGGCATATGACCAAAACCTGCTTTTCTCGCAGAGAAAAGCACTTAATGAACGGTACTGTGTTTTGGGGGACATGGGTGCCTGGAATCATGAAATAACACTTTTATATCATTGTTGGTCAGTTGACAATGCATATGGAGCAAAAAGTTCATGGATCCACGCTTCTGCACAAGAGCAAACAGGCATATGACCAAAACCTGCTTTTCTTGCCAAGAAAAGCACTTAATGCACGGTACTGTGTTTTGGGGAACATGGGTGCCTGGAATCATAAAATAACACTTTCATATCATTCTTGGTCAGTTGACAATATATATGGAGCGAAAAGTTCATGGGTCCCCCATTCTGCACAAGAGCAAACAGGCATATGACCAAAACCTGCTTTTCTCCCCGAGAAAAGCACTAAATGCATGGTACTGTGTTTTGGGGGTGATGGTTGCATGGAATAATGAAATAATACTTTAGTATCATTCTTTGTCAATTGATAATGGATATAAACCAAAAAATTCCATGGGTCACCCCTTCTGCACAAGAGCAAACAGGCCAGTGAGTGTCAGCTTTTCTCGCCGAGAAAAGCACTTAATGGACAGTCATGTGTTTTTATATCTCGCCGAGAAAAGCACCTAATGCACGGAACTGTGTTTTGATAGACATAGGTGCCTGGAATCATAAAATAACACTTTAATATCATTGTTGGTCAGTTGACAATGCATATGGAGCAAAAAGTTCATGGATCCACGCTTCTGCACAAGAGCAAACAGGCATATGACCAAAACCTGCTTTTCTCGCCGAGAAAAGCACTTAATGGACGGTACTGTGTTTTGATAGACATCGGTGCCTGGAATGATAAAATAACACTTTCATATCATTCTTGGTCAGTTGTCAACATATATAGAGCAAAAAGTTCATGGATCCATGCTTCTGCACAAGAGCAAACAGGTATATGACCAAAAGCTGCTTTTCTCGCCGAGAAAAGCACTTAATGCACGGTACTGTGTTTTGGGGGACATGGGTGCCTGGAATCATGAAATAATACTTTTATATCATTGTTGGTCAGTTGACAATCCATATTGAGTAAAAAGTTCATGGATCCACGCTTCTGCACAAGAGCAAACAGGCATATGACCAAAACCTGCTTTTCTCGCAGAGAAAAGCACTTAATGGACGGTACTGTGTTTTGATAGACATCGGTCCCTGGAATCATAAAGTAACACTTTCATATCATTGTTGGTCAGTTGACAATATATATGAAGCGAAAAGTTCATGGGTCCCCACTTCTGCACAAGAGTGAACAGGCATAAGACCAAAACCTGCTTTTCTTGCAGAGAAAAGCACGAAATGCACGGACCTGTGTTTTGGGGGACATGGGTGCCTGAAATCCTAAAATAACACTTTAATATCATTCGTGGTCAGTTGACAATGCATATGGAGCAAAAAGTTCATGGGTCCCCGCTTCTGGACAAGAGCAAAAAGGCCAGTGACTGTGAGATTTTCTCGCCGAGAAAATCACTTACTGGACGGTACTGTGTTTTGATAGACATCGGTGCCTGGAATCATAAAATAACACTTTAAAATCATTCTTGGTCAGTTGACAATGTATATGGAGCAAAAAGTTCATGGGTCCCCGCTTCTGCACAAGAGCAAACAGGCATATGACCAAAACCTGCTTTTCTCGCCGAGAAAAGCACTTAATGAACGGTACTGTGTTTTGGGGGACATGGTTGCCTGGAATCATGAAATAACACTTTTATATCATTGTTGGTCAGTTGACAATGCATAGGGAGCAAAAAGTTCATGGATCCACGCTTCTGCACAAGAGCAAACAGGCATATGACCAAATCCTGCTTTTCTCGCCGAGAAAAGCACTTAATGAACGGTACTGTGTTTTGGGGGACATGGGTGCCTGGAATCATGAAATAACACTTTTATATCATTGTTGGTCAGTTGACAATGCATATGGAGCAAAAAGTCCACAGATCCACGCTTCTGCACAAGAGCAAACAGGCATATGACCAAAACCTGCTTTTCTCGCCGAGAAAAGCACTTAATTGACGGTAATGTGTTTATATATCTCGCCGAGGAAAGCACTTAATGCACGGTACTGGGTTTTGATAGACATCGGTGCCTGGAATCATAAAATAACACTTTAATATCATTCTTGGTCAGTTGACAATGCATATGGAGCAAAAAGTTGATGTGTCCCCGCTTCTGCACAAGAGCAAACAGGCATATAACCAAAACCTGCTTTTCGCCCGAAAAAGCACTTAATGAACGGTACTGTGTTTTGGGGGACATGGGTGCCTGGAATCATGAAATAACACTTTAATATCATTTGTGGTCAGTTGATAATGGATATAAAGCAAAAATTCCATGGGTCACCCCTTCTGCACAAGAGCAAACAGGCCGGTGAGTGTGACCTTTTCTCGCCGAGAAAAGCACTTAATGGACGGTACTGTGTTTTGATAGACATCGGTACCTGGAATCATAAAATAACACTTTCATATCATTCTTGGTCAGTCGACAATATTTATGAAGCGAAAAGTTCATGGGTCCCCGCTTCTGCACAAGAGCAAACAGGCATATGACCAAAACCTGCTTTTCTCCCCAGAGAAAATCACTAAATGCACGGTGCTGTGTTTTTTGGGGACATGGGAGACTGGAATCATAAAATAACACTTTTATATCATTGTTGGTCAGTTGATAATGGACATAAAGCAACAATTCCATGGGTCACCCCTTCTGCAGAAGTTCAAACAGGCCAGGTGAGTGTCAGCTTTTCTCGCGAGAAAAGCACTTAATTGACGGTCATGTCTTTTTATATCTTGCCGAGAAAAGCACCTAATGCACGGTACTGTGTTTTGATAGACATCGGTGCCTGGAATCATGAAATAACACTTTTATATCATTGTTGGTCAGCTGACAATGCAAATGGAGCAAAAACTTCATGGATCCACGTTTCTGCACAAGAGCAAACAGGCATATGACCAAAAGCTGCTTATCTTGCCGAGAAAAGCACTAAATGCATGGTACTGTGTTTGGGGGGACATGGGTGCATGGAATCATGAAATAACACTTTAGTATCATTCTTTGTCAGTTGATAATGGATATAAACCAAAAAATTCCATGGGTCACCCCTTCTGTACAAGTTCAAACAGGCCGGTGAGTGTGAGCTTTTCTCGCAGAGAAAAGCACTTAATGCACGGTACTGTGTTTTGGGGGACATGGGTGCCTGGAATCATGAAATAACACTTTTATATCATTGTTGTTCAGTTGACAATATATATGGAGCAAAAAGTTCATGGAACCACTCTTCTGCACAAGAGCAAACAGGCATATGACCAAAAGCTGCTTTTCTCGCCGAGAAAAGTACTAAATGCACGGTACTGTGTTTTGGGGGACATGGGTGCCTGGAATCATAAAAATAACACTTTTATATCATTGTTGGTCAGTTGATAATGGATATAAAGCAAAAATTACATGGGTCACCCCTTCTGCACAAGTTCAAACAGGCCGGGGAGTGTCAGCAAAACACACGGTACTGTGTTTTGATAGACATCGGTGCCTGGAATCATAAAATAACACTTTCATATCATTCGTGGTCAGTTGACAACATATATGGAGCAAAAAGTTCATGGATCCACGCTTCTGCACAAGAGCAAACAGGTATATGACCAAAAGCTGCTTTTCTCGCCGAGAAAAGCACGAAATGCACGGTAGTGTGTTTTGGGGGACATGGGTGCCTGGAGTCATAAAAATAACACTTTTATTTCATTGTTGGTCAGTTGATAATGGATATAAAGCAAAAATTCCATGGGTCACCCCTTCTGCACAAGTTCAAACAGGCCGGTGAGTGTGAGCTTTTCTCGCCGAGAAAAGCACTTAATGGACGGTACTGTGTTTTGATAGACATCGGTGCCTGGAATCATAAAATAACACTTTCATATCATTCTTGGTCAGGTGACAATATATATGAAGCGAAAAGTTCATGGGTCCCCGCTTCTGCACAAGAGCAAACAGGTATATGACCAAAACCTGCTTTTCTCACAGAGGAAAGCACGAAATGCACGGTACTGTGTTTTGGGGGACATGGGTGCCTGGAATCATAAAAATAACACTTTTATATTATTGTTGGTCACTTGATAATGGATATAAAGCAAAAATTCCATGGGTCACCGCTTCTGCACAAGTTCAAACAGGCCGGTGAGTGTCAGCTTTTCTCGCCAAGAAAAGCACTTAATGGACGGTCATGTGTTTTTATATCTCGCCGAAAAAAGCACCTAAAACATGGTACTGTGTTTTGATAGACATCGTGCCTGGAATCATAAAATAACACTTTAATATCATTGTTGGTCAGTTGACAATGCATATGGAGCAAAAAGTTCATGGGTCTCCGCTTGCTGGAGCAAACAGGTGTTGGGCCAGCGTAACACGTGGTCACCAATTGTTCTTTACCTCACGGGGCACCATTTGCTGGAGCACCCTTTGTTGAGGTTGCCTGCTCCAAAACTAACTATTGGGGTTTGGCTATCCAAATAGGTAATAATAATAATAATTATTAATTATTAAATAATTGGATCTAATACATTAGATCACCTCGGGGCACCACCCTTGTTACAAGGGAAAGATAGCCAATTTATTGAATCAATCTCATAACTAGTACTAAATTGTCAATTTGGAACTCTGATTAATAATTCATTTAATAACTAGAAACAAAATTACCAGATTAACAACTAGTTTAGGTAGAAGGAATTTGGAGTTCTTGACAGTGTAGAGGTTGGCGGAATTCACTCTTGTGCAACATTAAACAGGCAACAGGTATGTTTAATAATCATTTATTAACAAGAATAAAAGAAAAGGAAACATACAATCTAGCTACAGTGTACTTTCTACAGGTGTGTGCATATGTGTGTGTGTGTGTGTGTGTGTGTGTGTGTGTGTGTGTGTGTCTGGGTGTGTCAAAATGGCTGCTGAGGCCTGGAGGCCCTGAACAAAGAAGATCTGTGGAGGCACTCAGACCATGTGCTGGGTGAGTGTGTGTGTGTGTGTGTGTGTGTGTGTGTGTGTGTGTGTGTTTCATGAGGTGCCAGGTTAGAGGAAGGATGGTTAGTTAGCATGCAAGCGTAACCTAACTTCATCTACTTAACAATGTGGCAGAGCCAACTATACAATAACCTGTCTACCAAACTGATCACAACACTCAGTAAACACAAATACATCAAATCACAGTTGATGATTTATCTTAGCTTAGCTTGTCTTAGCTTGACTAGGCCCAGTTGGTGTTACCAGTTCTGGTGTGAGAGACACTCTCTCTGGTGTGTTGCTCCTTTGGCTGGTGGTTCCTGATGGAAGGGCCAAGCTGAGAGAGTTGGAATTCCGATGTTGGAAGGCAGTCTTTGCTGTGTGGTCCTGATGGCAGACGCTGGAGGGAAACTGGCCGCCTCCTTTGACGTAGTTGGTTAGCAGCTCGGTGCTAACTCGCTGTGTGGCTCCTGTTGTATGGAGGATTAGCCTACAAACCTTGTGTTTGTTGGCTAATGGAGTTTGTTTGCCGGATCTTGATCGTTCCTCAGCAGGCTCTCGCGTCGCTGCTGTGAGGAAAGGTCTGAGGATCTGCTTTGGTCAGCAGGCTACCTCAGACGGCCAGCTGCAGCTGCATTAGCTGGGGGTCCCTGGAGAGTGGTTCCAGGAAGAGTTGTTGAAGAAGAGCTTGGAGAAGAGGAAGGAAGAGAAGAGAAGAAAGAGAAGAGAGCGAATAAAGGCTGAGCACAGCCTTTATATGACTTGATGACCTCAGAGGTCACATGCCACAGTCATCCAGTGGTGGCTGCTGGATCGGATTTCACACCTGGAAGGTTGTGGGACTTTAAGGTTCCGGTGCTTTCCTTTGTCTCCAAGACAAAGAAAGCCATGTGGTCGAAACTTGGTTATGCGTGGTGAGCCTCTATTGCTCACCACCAGATTCAGGTCCCAACACAGGCATATGACCAAAAGCTGCTTTTCTCGCCGAGAAAAGCACTAAATGCACGGTACTGTGTTTTCGGGGACATGGGTGCCTGGAATCATGAAATAACACTTCTATATCATTGTTGGTCAGTTGATAATGGATATAAAGCAAAAATTCCATTGGTCACCCCTTCTGCACAGGTTCAAACAGGCCAGTGAGTGTCAGCTTTTCTCGCCGAGAAAAGCACTTAATGGACGGTACTGTGTTTTGATAGACATCGGTGCCTGGAATCATAAAATAACACTTTCATATCATTCTTGGTCAGTTGACAATATATATGGAGTGAAAAGTCCATGGGTCCCCGCTTCTGCACAAGAGCAAACAGGTATATGACTGAAAACCTGCTTTTCTCGCGAGAAAAAAAAGCACTTAATGCACGGTACTGTGTTTTGGGGACATGGGTGCCTGGAACCATAAAAATAACACTTTTATATCATTATTGGTCAGTTGATAATGGATATAAAGCAAAAATTCCATGGGTCACCCCTTCTGCACAACTTCAAACAGGCCGGTGAGTGTGAGCTTTTCTCGCTGAGAAAAGCACGTAATGGACGGTACTGTGTTTTGATAGACATCGGTGCCTGGAATCATAAAATAACACTTTCATATCATTCTTGGTCAGTTGACAATGCATATGGAGCAAAAAGTTCCTGGATCCACGCTTCTGCACAAGAGCAAACAGGTGTTGGGCCAGCGTAACACGTGGTCACCAATTGTTCTTTACCTCACGGGGGCACCATTTGCTGGAGCACCCTTTGTTGAGGTTGCCTGCTAAGGGCACTAACTATTGGGGTTTGGCTATCCAAAATAGTTAATAATTATTAGAATAATAATTATTAATTATTAAATAATTGGATCTAATACATTAGATCACCTCGGGGCACCACCCTTGTTACAAGGGAAAGATAGCCAATTTATTAAATCAATCTCATAACTAGTACTAAATTGTCAATTTGGAACTCTGATTAATAATTCATTTAATAACTAGAAACAAAATTACCAGATTAACAACTAGTTTAGGTAGAAGGAATTTGGAGTTCTTGACCGTGTAGAGGTTGGCGGAATTCACTCTTGTGCAACATTAAACAGGCAACAGGTATGTTTAATAATCATTTATTAACAAGAATAAAAGAAAAGGAAACATACAATCTAGCTACAGTGTACTTTCTACAGGTGTGTGCATGTGTGTGTGTGTGTGTGTGTGTGTGTGTGTGTGTGTGTGTGTGTGTGTGTCTGGGTGTGTCAAAATGGCTGCTGAGGCCTGGAGGCCCTGAACAAAGAAGATCTGTGGAGGCACTCAGACCATGTGCTGGGTGAGTGTGTGTGTGTGTGTGTGTGTGTGTGTGTGTGTGTGTTTCATGAGGTGCCAGGTTAGAGGAAGGATGGTTAGTTAGCATGCAAGCGTAACCTAACTTCATCTACTTAACAATGTGGCAGAGCCAACTATACAATAACCTGTCTACCAAACTGATCACAACACTCAGTAAACACAAATACATCAAATCACAGTTGATGATTTATCTTAGCTTAGCTTGTCTTAGCTTGACTAGGCCCAGTTGGTGTTACCAGTTCTGGTGTGAGAGACACTCTCTCTGGTGTGTTGCTCCTTTGGCTGGTGGTTCCTGATGGAAGGGCCAAGCTGAGAGAGTTGGAATTCCGATGTTGGAAGGCAGTCTTTGCTGTGTGGTCCTGATGGCAGACGCTGGAGGAAACTGGCCGCTCCTTTGACGTAGTTGGTTAGCAGCTCGGTGCTAACTCGCTGTGTGGCTCCTGTTGTATGGAGGATTAACCTACAAACCTTGTGTTTGTTGGCTAATGGAGTTTGTTTGCCGGATCTTGATCGTTCCTCAGCAGGCTCTCGCGTCGCTGCTGTGAGGAAAGGTCTGAGGATCTGCTTTGGTCAGCAGGCTACCTCAGACGGCCAGCTGCAGCTGCACAGCTGGGGGTCCCTGGAGAGTGGTTCCAGGGAAGAGTTGTTGAAGAAGAGCTTGGAGAAGAGGAAGGAAGAGAAGAGAAGAAAGAGAAGAGAGCGAATAAAGGCTGAGCACAGCCTTTATATGACTTGATGACCTCAGAGGTCACATGCCACAGTCATCCAGTGGTGGCTGCTGGATCGGATTTCACACCTGGAAGGTTGTGGGACTTTAAGGTTCCGGTGCTTTCCTTTGTCTCCAAGACAAAGAAGCCATGTGGTCGAAACTTGGTTATGCGTGGTGAGCCTCCATTGCTCACCACCAGGTTCAGGTCCCAACACAGGCATATGACCAAAAGCTGCTTTTCTCGCCGAGAAAAGCACTAAATGCACGGTACTGTGTTTTGGGGGACATGGGTGCCTGGAATCATGAAATAACACTTCTATATCATTGTTGGTCAGTTGACAATGCATATGGAGCAATAACGTCATGGATCCACGCTTCTGCACAAGAGCAAACAGGCATATGACCAAAACCTGCTTTTCTCGCCGAGAAAAGCACTTAATGAACGGTACTGTGTTTTGGGGGACATGGGTGCCTGGAATCATGAAATAACACTTCTATATCATTGTTGGTCAGTTGACAATGCATATGGAGCAATAACGTCATGGATCCACGCTTCTGCACAAGAGCAAACAGACATATGACCAAAACCTCCTTTTCTCGCAGAGAAAAGCACGAAAAGCATGGTACTGTGTTTTGGGGGACATGGGTGCCTGGGAACATAAAAATAACACTTTTATATCATTCTTGGTCAGTTGACAATATATATGGAGCGAAAAGTTCATGGGTCCCCGCTTCTGCACAAGAGCAAACAGGCATATGACCAAAACCTGCTTTTCTCGCAGAGAAAAGCACGAAATGCATGGTACTGTGTTTTGGGGGACATGGGTGCCTGGAATCATAAAAATAACACTTTTATACCATTGTTGGTCAGTTGATAGTGGATATAAATCAAAAATTCCATGGGTCACCCCTTCTGCACAAGAGCAAACAGGCATATGACCCAAACCTGCTTGTCTCCCCGAGAAAATCACTAAATGCACGGTGCTGTGTTTTGGGGGACATGGGAGACTGGAATCATAAAATAACACTTTAATATCATTCGTGGTCAGTTGACAATGCATATGGAGCAAAAAGTTCATGGGTCCCCGCTTCTGCACAAGAGCAAACAGGCATAAGACCAAAACCTGCTTTTCTCGCCGAAAAAAGCACTTAATGGACGGTACTGTGTTTTGATAGACATCGGTGCCTGGAATCATAAAATAACACTTTCATATGATTCTTGGTCAGTTGACAATATATATGAAGCGAAAAGTTCATGGGTCCCCACTTCTGCACAAGAGCAAACAGGCATATAACCAAAACCTGCTTTTCTCGCAGAGAAAAGCACGAAATGCACGGTACTGTGTTTTGGGGGACATGCGTGCCTGGAATCATAAAAATAACACTTTTATATACTTGTTGGTCACTTGATAATGGATATAAAGCAAAAATTACATGGGTCACCCCTTCTGCACAAGTTCATAAAGGGCCGGTGAGTGTGAGCTTTTCTCGCCGAGAAAAGCACTTAATGGACGGTACTGTGTTTTGATAGACATCGGTGCCTGGAATCATAAAATAACACTTTAATATCATTCTTGGTCAGTCGACAATGCATATGGAGCAAAAAGTTGATGGGTCCCCGCTTCTGCACAAGAGCAAACAGGCATATGACCAAAACGTGAAATGCACGGTACTGTGTTTTGGGGGACATGGGTGTCTGGAATCATGAAATAACACTTTTATATCATTGTTGGTCAGTTGATAATGGATATAAAGCCATGGGTCACCCCTTCTGCACAAGTTCCAACAGGCCGGTGAGTGTGATCTTTTCTCGCCGAGAAAAGCACTTAATGGACGGTACTGTGTTTTGATAGATATCGGTGCCTGGAATCATAAAATAACACTTTCATATCATTCTTGGTCAGTTGACAATGCATATACAGCAAAAAGTTCATGGGTCCCCGCTTCTGCACAAGAGCAAACAGGCCACTGACTGTGAGCTTTTCTCGCCGAGAAAAGCCCCTAATGGACAGTACTGTGTTTTGATAGACATCCGTGCCTGGAATCATAAAATAACACTTTTCATATCATTCTTCGTCAGTTGACAATATATATGGACTGAAAAGTTCATGGGTCCCCGCTTCTGCACAAGAGCAAACAGGCATATGACCAAAACCTGCTTTTCTCGCCGAGAAAAGCACTTAATGGACGGTACTGTGCTTTGATAGACATCGGTGCCTGGAATCATACAATAACACTTTCATATCATTCTTGGTCAGTTGACAATATATATGAACTGAAAAGTTCATGGGTCCCTGCTTCTGAACAAGAGCAAACAGGAATATGACCAAAACCTGCTTTTCTCCCCGAGAAAATCACTAAATGCACGGTACTGTGTTTTGGGGGACATGGTTGCATGGAATCATGAAATAACACTTTAGTATCATTCTTTGTCAGTTGGTAATGGATATAAAGCAAAAATTCAATGGGTCAACGCTTCTGCACAAGTTCAAAGAGGCCGGTGAGTGTGAGCTTTTCTCGCCGAAAAAAGAACTAATTGCACGGTACTGTGTTTTGATAGACATCGGTGCTTGGAATCATAAAATAACACTTTCATATCATTCTGGGTCAGTTGACAATGCATATAGAGCAAAAAGTTCATGGGTCCCCGCTTCTACACAAGAGCAAACAGAAATATGACCAAAACCTGCTTTTCTCGCAGAGAAAAGCATGAAATGCATGGTACTGTGTTTTGGGGGGCATGGGTGCCTGGAATCATAAAATAACACTTTTCATATCATTCTTCGTCAGTTGACAATATATATGGACTGAAAAGTTCATGGGTCCCCGCTTCTGGACATGAGCAAACAGGCCAGTGACTGTCAGATTTTCTCGCCGAGAAAAGCACTTAATGGATGGTCATGTGTTTTTATATCTCGCCGAGAAAAGCACTTAATGGACGGTACTGTGTTTTGGGGGACATGGGTGCCTGGAATCATGAAATAACACTTTAATATCATTCTTGGTCAGTTGACAATATATATGAAGCGAAAAGTTCATGGGTCCCCACTTCTGCACAAGAGCAAACAGGCATATGACCAAAACCTGCCTTTCTCGCAGAGAAAAGCACGAAATGCACGGTACTGTGTTTTGGGGGACATGGGTACCTGGAATCATAAAAATAACACTTTTATATAATTGTTCGTCACTTGATAATGGATATGAAGCAAAAATTCCATGGGTCACCCTTTCTGCACAAGTTCAAACAGGCCGGTGAGTGTGAGCTTTTCTCGACGAGAAAAGCACTTAATGGACGGTACTGTGTTGTCGGTGACATGGGTGCCTGGAAACATAAAATAACACTTTAATATCATTCTTGGTCAGTTGACAATGCATATGGAGCAAAAAGTTCATGGATCCACGCTTCTGCACAAGAGCAAACAGGCATATGACCAAAACCTGCTTTTCTCGCTGAGAAAAGCACTTAATGGACGGTACTGTGTTTTGATAGACATCGGTGCCTGGAATCATAAAATAACACTTTCATATCATTCTTGGTCAGTTGACAATATATATGGAGCAAAAAGTTCATGGGTCCCCGCTTCTGCACAAGAGCAAACAGGCATATGACCAAAACCTTCTTTTCTCGCAGAGAAAAGCATGAAATGCACGGTACTGTGTTTTGGGGGACATGGGTGCCTTGAATCATAAAAATAACACTTTTATATCATTGTTGGTCAGTTGATAATGGACATAAAGCAAAAATTCCATGGGTCACCCCTTCTGCACAAGTTCAAACAGGCCGGTTAGTGTGAGCTTTTCTTGCCGAGAAAAGCACTTAATGGACGGTACTGTGTTTTGATAGACATCGGTGCCTGGAATCATAAAATAACACTTTCATATCATTCTTGGTCAGTTGACAATATATATGGAGCAAAAAGTACATGGATCCACGCTTCTGCACAAGAGCAAACAGGCATATGACCAAAAGCTGCTTTTCTCGCCGAGAGAAGCACTAAATGCACGGCACTGTGGTTTGGGGGAGATGGTTGCAAGGAATCATGAAATAACACTTTAGTATCATTCTTTGTCAGTTGGTCATGGATATAAAGAAAAAAATTCCATGGGTCACCCCTTCTGCACAAGAGCAAACAGGCCAGTGAGTGTGAGCTTTTCTCGCCGAGAAAAGCACTTAATGGACGGTACTGTGTTTTGGGGGACATGGGTGCCTGGAATCATGAAATAACACTTTAATATCATTCTTGGTCAGTTGACAATATATATGAAGCGAAAAGTTCATGGGTCCCCACTTCTGCACAAGAGCAAACAGGCATATGACCAAAACCTGCCTTTCTCGCAGAGAAAAGCACGAAATGCACGGTACTGTGTTTTGGGGGACATGGGTGCCTGGAATCATAAAAATAACACTTTTATATAATTGTTGGTCATTTGATAATGGATATAAAGCAAAAATTCCATGGGTCACCCCTTCTGCACAAGTTCAAACAGGCCAGTGAGTGTCAGCTTTTCTCGCCGAGAAAAGCACTTAATGAACGGTACTGTGTTTTGGGGGGCATGGGTGCCTGGAATCATGAAATAACAATTTCATATCATTGTTGGTCAGTTGACAATGCATATGGAGCAAAAAGTTCATGGATCCACGCTTCTGCACAAGAGCAAACAGGCATATGACCAAAACCTGCTTTTCTCTCCGAGAAAAGCACTAAATGCACGGCACTGTGTTTGGGGGGACATCGGTGCATGGAATCATGAAATAACACTTTAGTATCATTCTTTGTCAGTTGATAATGGATATAAACCAAAAAATTCCATGGGTCCCCGCTTCTGTACAAGTTCAAACAGGTCGGTGAGTGTGAGCTTTTCTCGCCGAGAAAAGCACTTAATGGACAGTCATGTGTTTTTATATCTCGCCGAGAAAAGCACTTAATGCACGGTACTGTGTTTTGATAGACATCGGTGCAAGGAATCATGAAATAACACTTTAGTCTCATTCTTTGTCAGTTGATAATGGATATAAAGCAAAAATTCCATGAGTCATCCCTTTTGCACAAGTTCAAACAGGCCGGTGAGTGTGAGGTTTTCTCGCCGAGAAAAGCACTTAATGAACGGTACTGTGTTTTGATAGACATCGGTTCCTGGAATCATAAAATAACACATTAATATCATTCTTGGTCAGTTGACAATGCATATGGAGCAAAAAGTTCATGGATCCACGCTTCTGCACAAGAGCAAACAGGCATATGACCAAAAGCTGCTTTTCTCGCCGAGAAAAGCACTAAATGCACGGCACTGTGGTTTGGGGGAGATGGTTGCAAGGAATCATGAAATGACACTTTAGTATCATTCTTTGTCAGTTGATAATGGATTAAAGGAAAAAATTCCATGGGTCACCGCTTCTGCACAAGAGCAAACAGGGCAGTGAGAGCGAGCTTTTCTCGCCGAGAAAAGCACTAAATGGACGGTCATGTGTTTTTATATCTCGCCGAGAAAAGCACTAAATGGACGGTCATGTGTTTTAATATCTCGCCGAGAAAAGCACTTAATGCACGGTACTGTGTTTTGATAGACATCGGTGCCTGGAATCATGAAATAACACTTTCATATCATTCGTGGTCAGTTGACAACATATATGAAGCAAAAAGTTGATGGGTCCCCGCTTCTGCACAAGAGCAAACAGGCATATGACCAAAACATGCTTTTCTCGCAGAGAAAAGCACGAAATGCACGGTACTGTGCTTTGGGGGACATTGGTGCCTGGAATCATAAAAATAACACTTTTATATAATTGTTGGTTACTTGATAATGGATATGAAGCAAAAATTCCATGGGTCACCCCTTCTGCACAAGTTCAAACAGGCCCGTGAGTG
Source organism: Psettodes erumei (assembly GCA_016785225.1). Lineage (NCBI taxonomy): Eukaryota > Metazoa > Chordata > Actinopteri > Pleuronectiformes > Psettodidae > Psettodes > Psettodes erumei. Next base: position 9,197 of record JAFBJZ010000796.1, on the reverse strand, counting down.
CCAGCTTTTCTCGCCGAGAAAAGCACTTAATGGACGGTACTGTGTTTTGATAGACATCGGTGCCTGGAATCATAAAATAACACTTTCATATCATTCTTGGTCAGCTGACAATATATATGAAGCGAAAAGTTCATGGGTCCCCGCTTCTGCACCAGAGCAAACAGGCATATGACCAAAACCTGCTTTTCTCGCAGAGAAAAGCACGAAATGCACGGTACTGTGTTTTGGGGGACATGGGTGCCTGGAATCATAAAAATACCACTTTTATATAATTGTTGATCACTTGATAATGGATATGAAGCAAAAATTCCATGGGTCAACCCTTCTGCACAAGAGCAAACAGGCCAGTGAGTGTGAGCTTTTTTCGCCGAGAAAAGCACTTAATGGACGGTACTGTGTTTTGATAGACATCGGTGCCTGGAATCATAAAATAACACTTTAATATCATTCATGGTCAATTGACAATGCATATGGAGCAAAAAGTTCATGGGTCCCCAGTTCTGCACAAGAGCAAACAGGCAGATGACCAAAACCTGCTTTTCTCGCAGAGAAAAGCACGAAATGCACGGTACTGTGTTTTGGGGGACATGGGTGCCTGGAATCATAAAAATGACACTTTTATATCAATTGTTGGTCACTTGATAATGGATATAAAGCAAACATTCCATGGGTCACGCATTCTGCACAAGTTCAAACAGGCCGGTGAGTGTCAGCTTTTCTCGCCGAGAAAAGCACTTAATGGACGGTACTGTTTTTTGATAGACATCGGTACCTGGAATCATAAAATAACACTTTCATATCATTCTTGGTCAGTTGACAACATATATGGAGTGAAAAGTTCATGGGTCCCCGCTTCTGCACAAGAGCAAAAAGGCATATGACCAAAACCTACTTTTCTCCCCGAGAAAATCACTAAATGCACAGGACTGTGTTTTGGGGGAGATGGTTGCATGGAATCATGAAATGACACGTTAGTATCATTCTTTGTCAGTTGGTAATGGATATAAAGAAAAAAATTCCATGGGTCACCCCCTCTGCACAAGAGCAAACAGGGCAGTGAGTGTTAGCTTTTCTCGCCGACAAAAGCACTTAATGGACGGTACTGTGTTTTTATATCTCACCGAGAAAAGCACTTAATGAACGGTCATGTGTTTTTATATCTCCCCGAGAAACGCACCTAATGCACGGTACTGTGTTTTGATTGACATCGGTACCTGGAATCATAAAATAACACTTTAATATCATTCTTGGTCAGTTGACAACATATATGGAGCGAAAAGTTCATGGGTCCCCGCTTCTGCACAAGAGCAAACAGGCATATGACCTAAAGCTGCTTTTCTCGCCGAGAAAAGCTCTTAATGGAAGGTACTGTGTTTTGAAAGACATCTGTGCCTGGAATCATAAAATAACACTTTCCTATCATTCTTGGTCAGTTGACAACATATATGGAGCGAAAAGTTCATGGGTCCCCGCTTCTGCACAAGAGCAAACAGGCATATGACCTAAAGCTGCTTTTCTCGCCGAGAAAAGCACGAAATGCATGGTACTGTGTTTTGGGGGACATGGGTGCCTGGAATCATAAAAATAACACTTTTATATCATTGCTGGTCAGTTGATAATGGATATAAAGCAAAAATTCCATGGGTCACCCCTTCTGCAAAAGTTCAAACAGGCCGGTGAGTGTGAGCTTTTCTCGCCGAGAAAAGCACTTAATGGACGGTACTGTGTTTTGATAGACATCGGTTCTTGGAATCATAAAATAACACTTTAATATCATTCTTCGTCAGTTGACAATGCATATGGAGCGAAAAGTTCATGGATCCACGCTTCTGCACAAGAGCAAACAGGCATATGACCAAAAGCTGCTTTTCTTGCCGAGAAAAGAACTAAATGCACGGTACTGTGTTTTGGGGGGACATGGGTGCATGGAATCATGAAATAACACTTTAGTATCATTCTTTGTCAGTTGTTACTGGATATTACCCAAAAAAGTCCATGGGTGACCCCATCTGTACAAGTTCAAACAGGCTGGTGAGTGTGAGCTTTTCTCGCAGAGAAAAGCACTTAATGGACGGTCATGTGTTTTTATATCTCGCCGAGAAAAGCACTTAATGCACGGTAGTGTTTTTTGGGGGACATGGGTGCCTGGAATCATGAAATAACACTTTTATCTCATTGTTGGTCAGTTTACAATGCATATGGAGCAAAAACTTCATGGATCCACGCTTCTGCACAAGAGTAAACAGGCATATGACCAAAATCTGCTTTTCTCGCTGAGAAAAGCACTTAATGAACGGTCATGTGTTTTTATATCTCGCCGAGAAAAGCACTTAATGCACGGTACTGTTTTTTGGGGGACATGGGTGCCTGGAATCATAAAATAACACTTTAATATCATTCTTGATCAGTTGACAATATACATGGAGCGAAAAGTTCATGGGTCCCCGCTTCTGCACAAGAGCAAACAGGTAAATGACCAAAAGCTGCTTTTCTCGCAGAGAAAAGCACTAAATGCACGGTACTGTGTTTGGGGGGACATGGGTGCATGGAATCATGAAATAACACTTTAGTATCATTCTTTGTCAGTTGAAAATGGATATAAACCAAAAAATTCCATGGGTCACCCCTTCTGTACAAGTTCAAACAGGCCAGTGAGTGTGAGGTTTTCTCGCAGAGAAAAGCACTTAATGGACGGTCATGTGTTTTTATATCTCGCCGAGAAAAGCACCTAATGCACGTTACTGTGTTTTGATAGACATCGGTGCCCGGAATCATAAAATAACACTTTAATATCATTCTTGATCAGTTGACAATGCATATGGAGCGAAAACTTGATGGGTCCCCGCTTCTGCACAAGAGCAAACAGGCATATGACCAAATCCTGCTTTTCTCGCCGAGAAAAGCACTTAATGAACGGTACTGTGTTTTGGGGGACATGGGTGTCTGGAAATATGAAATAACACTTTTATATCAATGTTGGTCAGTTGACAATGCATTTGGAGCAAAAAGTTGATGGGTTCCCGCTTCTGCAAAAGAGCAAACAGGCCAGTGACTGTGAGATTTTCTCGCCGGGAAAAGCACTTAATTTACGGTACTGTGTTTTGATAGACATCGGTGCCTGGAATCATAAAATAACACTTTAATATCATTCTTGGTCAGTTGACAATGCATATGGAGCAAAAAGTTGATGGGTCCCCGCTTCTGCACAAGAGTAAACAGGCATATGACCAAAACCTGCTTTTCTCGCGGAGAAAAGCACTTAATGAACGGTACTGTGTTTTGGGGGACATGGTTGCCTGGAATCATGAAATAACACTTTTATATCATTGTTGGTCTGTTGACAATGCATATGGAGCAAAAAGATCATGGATCCACGCTTCCGCACAAGAGCAAACAAAATTTACCCGTTGTGGGATTAATAAAGTTAATCTAATCTAATCATATGACCAAAACCTGCTTTTCTCGCCGAGAAAAGCACGAAATGCACGGTACTGTGTTTTGGGGGAGATGGGTGCCTGGAGTCATGAAAATAACACTTTTATTTCATTGTTGGTCAGTTGATAATGGATATAAAGCAAAAATTCCATGGGTCACCCCTTCTGCACAAGTTCAAACAGGCCGGTGAGTGTGAGCTTTTCTCGCCGAGAAAAGCACTTAATGGACGGTACTGTGTTTTGATAGACATCGGTGGCTGGAATCATAAAATAACACTTTAATATCATTGTTGGTCAGTTGACAATGCATATGGAGCAAAAAGTTCATGGGTCCCCGCTTCTGCACAAGAGCAAACAGGCATATGACCAAAACCTGCTTTTCTCCCCGAGAAAATCACTAAATGCACGGTACTGTGTTTTGGGGGAGACGGTTGCATGGAATCATGAAATAACACTTTAGTATCATTCTTTGTCAGTTGGTAATGGATATAAAGAAAAAAAGTCCATGGGTCACCCCTTCTGCACAAGAGCAAACAGGCCAGTGAGTGTGAGTTTTTCTCGCCGAGAAAAGCACTTAATGGACGGTACTGTGTTTTTATATCTCGACGAGAAAAGCACTTAATGCACGGTACTGTGTTTTGGGGGACATGGGTGCCTGGAATCATGAAATAACACTTTTATATCATTGTTGGTCAGTTGACAATGCATATGGAGCAACAAGTTGATGGGTCCCCGCTTCTGCACAAGAGCAAACAGGCATATGACCAAAACCTGCTTTTCTCGCCGAGAAAAGCACTTAATGCACGGTACTGTGTTTTGGGGGGCATGGGTGCCTGGAATCATAAATATAACACTTTTATATAATTGTTGGTCAGTTGATAATGGATATAAAGCAAAAATTCCATGGGTCACCCTTTCTGCACAAGTTCAAACAGGCCGGTGAGTGTGAGCTCTTCTCGCAGAGAAAAGCACGAAATGCACGGTACAGTGTTTTGATAGACATCGGTGCCTGGAATCATGAAATAACACTTTCATATCATTCTTCGTCAGTTGACAATATATATGAAGTGAAAAGTTCATGGGTCCCCGCTTCTGCACAAGAGCAAACAGGCATATGACCAAAACCTGCTTTTCTCGCAGAGAAAAGCACGAAATGCACGGTACTGTGTTTTGGAGGACATGGGTGCCTGGAATCATAAAAATAACACTTTTATATCATTGTTAGTCAGTTGATAATGGATATAAAGCAAAAAATTCCATGGTCACCCCTTCTGCACAGGTTCAAACAGGCCGGTGAGTGTCAGCTTTTCTCGCCGAGAAAAGCACTTAATGGACGGTACTGTGTTTTGATAGACATCCGTGCCTGGAATCATAAAATAACACTTTCATATCATTCTTGGTCAGTTGCCAATATATATGGAGCGAAAAGTTCATGGGTCCCGGCTTCTGCACAAGAGCAAACAGGCATATGACCAAAACCTGTTTTTCTCCCCGAGAAAATCACTAAATGCATGGTGCTGTGTTTTGGGGGAGATAGTTGCATGGAATCATGAAATAACACTTTAGTATCATTATTTGTCAGTTGATAATGGATATAAAACAAAAAATTCCATGGGTCACCCCTTCTGTACAAGTTCAAACAGGCCGGTGAGTGTGAGCTTTTCTTGCCGAGAAAAGCACTTATTGGACTGTAATGTGTTTTTATTTCTCGCCGAGAAATGCACCTAATGGACGGTACTGTGTTTTGATAGACATCGGTGCCTGGAATCATAAAATAACACTTTAATATCATTCTTGGTCAGTTGACAATGCATATGGAGCGAAACATTCATGGGTCCCCGCTTTTGCACAAGAGCAAACAGGCCAGTGAGTGTGAGATTTTCTTGCCGAGAAAAGCACTTAATGGACGGTCATGTGTTTTTACATCTCGCCGAGAAAAGCACCTAATGCACGGTATTGTGTTTTGATAGACATCAGTGCCTGGAATCATAAAATAACACTTTAATATCATTGTTGGTCAGTTGACAATGCATATGGATCAAAAAGTTCATGGATCCACGCTTATGCACAAGAACAAACAGGCATATGACCAAAACCTACTTTTCTCGCCGAGAAAAGCACTTACTGAACGGTACTGTGTTTTGGGGGACATGGGTGCCTGGAATCATGAAATAACACTTTTATATCATTGTTGGTCAGTTGAAAATGCATATGGAGCAAAAAGTTCATGGATCCACTCTTCTGCACAAGAGCAAACAGGCATATGACCAAAAGCTGCTTTTCTCGACGAGAAAACTACTAAATGCACGGTACTTTGTTTTGGGGGAAATGGGTGCCTGGAATCATAAAATAACACTTTAATATCATTCGTGGTCAGTTGACAATGCATATGGAGCAAAAAGTTCATGGGTCCCCACTTCTGCACAAGAGCAAACAGGCATATGACCAAAACCTGTTTTTCTCCCCGAGAAAATCACTAAATGCATGGTGCTGTGTTTTGGGGGAGATAGTTGCATGGAATCATGAAATAACACTTTAGTATCATTATTTGTCAGTTGATAATGGATATAAAACAAAAAATTCCATGGGTCACCCCTTCTGTACAAGTTCAAACAGGCCGGTGAGTGTGAGCTTTTCTTGCCGAGAAAAGCACTTATTGGACTGTAATGTGTTTTTATTTCTCGCCGAGAAATGCACCTAATGGACGGTACTGTGTTTTGATAGACATCAGTGCCTGGAATCATAAAATAACACTTTAATATCATTGTTGGTCAGTTGACAATGCATATGGATCAAAAAGTTCATGGATCCACGCTTATGCACAAGAACAAACAGGCATATGACCAAAACCTACTTTTCTCGCCGAGAAAAGCACTTACTGAACGGTACTGTGTTTTGGGGGACATGGGTGCCTGGAATCATGAAATAACTCTTTTATATCATTGTTGGTCAGTTGAAAATGCATATGGAGCAAAAAGTTCATGGATCCACTCTTCTGCACAAGAGCAAACAGGCATATGACCAAAAGCTGCTTTTCTCGACGAGAAAACTACTAAATGCACGGTACTTTGTTTTGGGGAAAATGGGTGCCTGGAATCATAAAATAACACTTTAATATCATTCGTGGTCAGTTGACAATGCATATGGAGCAAAAAGTTCATGGGTCCCCACTTCTGCACAAGAGCAAACAGGCCAGTGAGTGTGAGATTTTCTCGCCGAGAAAAGCACTTAATGGACGGTCATGTGTTTTTACATCTCGCCGAGAAAAGCACTTAATGGACGGTACTGTGTTTTGATAGACATCGGTGCCTGGAATCATAAAATAAAACTTTAGTATCATTCTTGGTCAGTTGACAATGCATGTGGAGCAAAAAGTTCATGGATCCACGCTTCTGGACAAGAGCAAACAGGCCAGTGACTGTGACATTTTCTCGCCGAGAAAATCACTTAAGGAACGGTACTGTGTTTTGCGGGACATGGGTGCCTGGAATCATGAAATAATACTTTTATATCATTGTTGGTCAGTAGACAATGCATATGGAGCAAAAAGTTCATGGATCCACGCTTCTGCAGAAGAGCAAACAGGCATATGACCAAAACCAGCTTTTCTCGCCGAGAAAAGCACTTAATACACGGTACTGTGTTTTGGTAGACATCGGTGCCTGGAATCATAAAATAACACTTTCATATCATTCTTGGTCAGTTGACAATATATATGAAGCGAAAGGTTCATGGGTCCCCGCTTCTGCACAAGAGCAAACAGGCATATGACCGAAACCTGCTTTTCTCGCAGAGAAAAGCACGAAATGCATGGTACTGTGTTTTGGGGGACATGGGTGCCTAGAATCATAAAAATAACACTTTTATATAATTGTTGGTCAATTGATTATGGATATAAAGCAAAAATTCCATGGTTCACCCCTTAGGCACAAGTTCAAACAGGCTGGTGAGTGTGAGCTTTTCTCGCCGAGAAAAGCACTTAATTGACGGTACTGTGTTTTGATAGACATCGGTGCCTGGAATCATAAAATAACACTTTAATATCATTCTTGCTCAGTTGACAATGCATCTGGAGCAAAAAGTTCATGGATCCCTGCTTCTGGACAAGAGCAAACAGGCCAGTGAGTGTGAGATTTTCTCGCCGAGAAAAGCACTTAATGGACGGTAATGTGTTTTTATATCTCGCCGAGAAAAGCACCTAATGCACGGTACTGTGTTTTGATAGACATCGGTGCCTGGAATCATAAAATAACACTTTAATATCATTCTTGGTCAGTTGACAATGCATATGGAGCAAAGAGTTGATGGGTCCCCGCTTCTGGACAAGAGCAAACAGGCATATGACCAAAACCTGCTTTTCTCGCTGAGAAAAAGCACTTAATGGACGGTACTGTGTTTTGATAGACATCAGTGCCTGGAATCATAAAATAACACTTTTATATCATTGTTGGTCAGTTGGCAATGCATATGGAGCAAAAACTTCATGGATCCACGCTTCTGCACAAGAGCAAACAGGCATATGACCAAAAGCTGCTTTTCTCGCAGAGAAAAGCACGAAATGCACAGTACTGTGTTTTGGGGGACATGGGTACCTGGAATCATAAAAATAACACTTTTATATCATTGTTGGTCAGTTGAAAATGGATATAAAGCAAAAATTCCATGGGTCACCCCTTCTGCACAGGTTCTAACAGGCCGGTGAGTGTCAGCTTTTCTCGACGAGAAAAGCACTTAATGGACGGTACTGTGTTTTGGGGGACTTGGGTGCCTGGAAGAACTCTGATTAATAATTAATTTAATAACTAGAACCAAAATTACCAGATTAACAACTAGTTTAGGTAGAAGGAATTTGGAGTTCTTGACCGTGTAGAGGTTGGCGGAATTCACTCTTGTGCAACATTAAACAGACAACAGGTATGTTTAATAATCATTTATTAACAAGAATAAGAGAAAAGGAAACATACAATCTAGCTACAGTGTACTTTCTACAGGTGTGTGCGTGTGTGTGTGTGTGTGTGTGTGTCTGGGTGTGTCAAAATGGCTGCTGAGGTCTGGAGGCCCTGAACAAAGAAGATCTGTGGAGGCACTCAGACCATGTGCTGGGTGAGTGTGTGTGTGTGTGTGTGTGTGTGTGTGTGTGTGTGTGTGTTGTGTTCATGAGGTGCCAGGTTAGAGGAAGGATGGTTAGTTAGCATGCAAGCGTAACCTAACTTCATCTACTTAACAATGTGGCAGAGCCAACAATACAATAACCTGTCTACCAAACTGATCACAACACTCAGTAAACACAAATACATCAACTCACAGTCCTTGATTTATCTTTAGCTTAGCTTATCTTAGCTTGACTAGGCCCAGTTGGTGTTACCAGTTCTGGTGTGAGAGAAACTCTCTGGTGTGTTGCTCCTTTGGCTGGTGGTTCCTGATGGAAGGCCAAGCTGAGAGAGTTAGAATTCCAATGTTGGAAGGCAGTCTTGCTGTGTGGTCCTGATGGCAGACGCTGAGGGAAACTGGCCGCCTTTTGACGTAGTTGGTTAGCAGCTCGGTGCTAACTCGCTGTGTGGCTCCTGTTGTATGGAGGATTAACCTACAAACCTTGTGTTTGTTGGCCAATGGAGTTTGTTTGCCGGATCTTGATTGTTCCTCAGCAGGCTCTCGCTGCTGCTGTGAGGAGGAAAGGTCTGAGGATCTGCTTTGGTCAGCAGGCTACTCTCAGACAGCCAGCTGCAGCTGCACAGCTGGGGGTCCCTGGAGAGTGGTTCCAGG
>JAFBJZ010000795.1:0-25961 GCA_016785225.1 Psettodes erumei | reverse complement strand
GTCTTCTCAGGAGATCCAGATCGCCGCGGATTCCATCGCTCAGACAATGGTTGACACCAGAAGGAGCCCAGAACACAGTAAGTCTGAAACCGAACAGGGCACGAAGAGCACGCGCTTCAAGATCAGAAACGTTTTCGCGAAGCGGTATGCTCGGGCACTGATCCATCGCATCGTGGCGAAAATCAAGGCAAAGTTCCACCTGAAAAGGAAAGATGAACGCGAGTCAATCGAGTCATTCATGACGGGCGTGGACAATCTGCTTCTTACGGAGACGGATGGAAAGGAGCTGTGTGTTTACGGGCAGTTAGACAAACTGTCAGCGGAGAACCGACTGGTCTTCACCAAATCTCTGACTGATCTCCTCTACTGGCACGTCACAGACATATTTCCAAAGAGGCTGAGACCGGGGTATTGCAGCACAGTGTCCGTTCCTGCGTCGCACCTTGACATGTACATTGCCATATGGAACAGTGTGATCGGGTTCCAGGTGATGATGCTGTGGTGGCTGAACACCCAGGCTGCCAGACAGAGCGGCAGGGTGATGGCCAGTTTGTTGGACACCGTCGCTGGGGCATCCGTCAGAAGAGGCACACACGAAGAAGAAGATGGCACTCAAGTTCATCGTGATGAGGGTCGTCGCGAGGATACGCAGAGAGGCCAGACTGGACTGGACTTTTACAAACACGGAGGCCATCATTGAAAGTTTGTTGGAATCCGCATGGGCCGAACTCTCGGACGTGGACTTGGATTTCACCGCAGCCTCTCTTAAGCGCCTGGAGAAAGCCATTTGGAAAGACTTGCGTGAGCACTTCTCATCCATATGCAACATCTTCAGATGTGCACATAAGGTCCATCCACTTTATTAAGCATCACTTAATGCTCGCCTTGTCTGATATTTAGATAGATAGATAGATAAGATAGATAGATAGATAGATAGATAGATAGATAGATAGATAGATAGATAGATAGATAGATAGATAGATAGATAGATAGATAGATAGATAGATAGATAGATAGATAGATAGATAGATAGATAGATAGATAGATAGATAGATAGATAGATAGATAGATAGATAGATAGATAGATAGATAGATAGATAGATAGATAGATAGATAGATAGATAGATAGATAGATAGATAGATAGATAGATAGATAGATAGATATAGATAGATAGATATAGATAGATATAGATAGATAGATAGATAATAGAAGATAGATAGATAGATAGATAGATAGATAGATAAGATAATAGATAGATAAGATAAGATAAGATAGATCAGAATCAGAATCAGAAGGATTTATTGCCAGGTACAGTAACGGTCAGGTTACAACACTAGGAATTTGCTTTGGTGACAGGTGCAAAATAAGCAAAATAGCAACATGAAATAACAACAACAACAACAATAATAATAATAATAATAGAGAACAGAATAAAAATAGAAAAAAAAAATCAGTTAAAACACAATTTAAAAAGTAGGGTAGGGATTATATACATGTGGGTGAAAAGGAATGTAATATAATATACTATAATAATAGTATAGTAAATGAGATTATGAGTAAGAATAAGAAATAAGAATATGTGTGGGGAAGTGCAGGGTGAGAAGTGTCTGACAGTGCAAAGTCATGCAAGTGGTGAGGGGGGGGGGGTTGTTCAGGGGCAGGGGCATTGTTCATGAGGCTGACTGCAGTGGGGAAGAAGCTGTTTGGAAGAAGCTGAAACAGTTTGTGTCCAGGGTGAGAGGGGTCAGCAGCAATCCTGGCTGCACGTCTCCATGTCCTGGAGATGAACAGCTCCTGGAGAGATGGGAGGCTGCAGCCGATCACCCTCTCTGCAGAGTTTGGCCTTGTCCCTGGCCGTAGCTGCAGCGAACCACACTGTTATTGCAGATGCCAGAATTGATTCAATGGTGGCAGTGTAGAAGTTCACCAGCATCTTCACTGGGAGGTTGAACTTCTTCAGCTGCCGCAGGAAATACATCCTCTGCTGAGCCTTCTTGGTGAGGGGGAGCTGATGTTCTGCTCCCACTTGAGCTCCTGGGAGATGGTGGTGCCCAGGAAGCGGAAGGACTCAACAGGGGTGACAGGGGTGTCGTGGATGGAGACAGGGGGGGGGAGAACAGGGGGCCCTTCCTGAAGTCCACCATCATCTCCACTGTTTTTAGAGAACTGAGCTCCAGGTTGTTTGTTGCTGCACCTGACACCAGCCGGTCCATCTCCCTCCTGTAGGCCGGCTCGTCCCCCATCAGAGATGAGTCCGATGATAGTTGTGTCGTCAGCGAACTTGAGGATTTTGACAGATCGGTGGCCAGATGTGCAGCTGTTGGTGTACAGGGAGAATAGCAGGGGAGAAAGGACGCAGCCTTGGGGAGCTCCGGTGCTGATGGTTTGGGTGGTTGGAGACATGCTTCCCCAGCTTCACGAACTGCTGTCTGTCTGACAGGAAGTCCATGATCCACCTGCGCATGGAGTCAGGCACTTCAAGGGGTTTACTCCGGGTGCTCCGGTTTCTTCCCAACTTGTGGTGAATAACTATATATTCATTGACAAAAAAAAAAAACCCGAACACGTTTGCAACAAAATACGTGTCGATATTACGAACAACTAGACCCCTACCATAGTTATATATTTGTTAAAGGCAATGGAGATACCGCTGGTAACAACTGAAACTCTTGTCTTATCTGCTACTTCTAAGTGATGTTGGACTTATTATAATACTTGTGACTTCATTCAGGAAACAAATCATCGTAATGCCCATTGTTATATACTGTACACCTATCAGCTTTTTATTAAATATAAAGCATTTCCCTTTCAACTCAAATGTCATGTCTTTTATTTCTGTCAATGTCAAACAGCAATATATCCTTGTTTTTTTTAATAAGTAGCCGCTAACTTTGGCTACTTTATTAGTTTTACATTCAGTGGGGAGTTTTGGTCTTTCATGATCATGATGGTTTTACATTTCAGAGGCCTCTCCAACATGACAACAAAAGAACATCAGAGAGAATTGTCAATATGTTTTATTGAGTATTGACTGGAGGATTATTGCTGCTATTCAGTGTGGCTGTGGTCATTACAAGCAAAAAGAAAAGAAACATTCCTCCTAACAGCCAAGAAATATGGGAATAACCACATTTTGTGTGGAAAGATAACAGTAAAATTCAAACTTACTCCAGCTGCACGACAATGGAACATCATGTGACCGTGTGCAGACATGGGACTTGCACATCATCAGGATCACACAGCATATGAAGAACAATATGCAACCTAAATGACACAGTGGTGTATTCTGTCACAGTGCTGAGGGTTCTGTTGCACTGATGCACACTCCTCCTCTACTAATGTGTGAGTTTACGTAACAAATGGTGGGCGAGAAAGTTCTGACGTGTGCCATACAGCCGCTGCGCATTCAGGACTTCAGACGGAGGGCGACGTGTCGCAGAGTGGTGAAAGGTCAGGGGTCAGTTTTCAGAGGAGTCCGTCTCTTCCGTGGAGCCGTCGCTCTCCACCTCCATCTTCCTCCCTCCGGTGGATGTTCCTCCTTGGGGAGGCCTTCCTCTGCAGCTCCTTCAGCCCCCCCCCCTGCGCTGCCACTGCTGTTGCTGCCAGGACTCACTGAGATCTGGGCGATACTGGACGGAAAGGGACAAAAAAAAAGGGGATCCAGGAAGTTGTCATTGTATTTCTGTTGTTCGCAGTCGCCACACTCAATCACCATCCACTTATGTGATTTGGCATAGGTTGTTTAAGCCAGATGCCCTTCCACACACACCCTCCCATTCCTCCAGGCTCAGGAGCAGCAGTGGGATTGCACTGGCATGTGCATCCCCAGTGGCTGGGTTTAGTGAGCTGGAGTGTGACGTGTATTGTAGTGTACCTGCCTATTGATACAGGTGTGTGTGTGTGTGTGTGTGTGTGTGTGTGTGTGTGTGTGTGTGTGTGTGTGTGTGTCACTTACAGTTTGTCCAGCTCCTGGTCCATCTCTGGGTCCAGGAGTAACTCCGCCTTGCCAGGTAACACTCCTGCAGACACAAGGAGGAAAGTTCTATTAATGAGAATGAAGACTGAAATAACATTCATCCAGAGGAGACAAACAGAACTGCTCTGTGTCTGCTACATGTGTAAACATGCTAACTAAAGACAAAGGATTTGTATGGTCTTATTGGGTTGCCCATTTGACAATATCCTACAGTGTGAATAGTAAAATACTTGAAGAAAATGTAAAAAAGTGAAAGTGTAGTGAAAGAAAAGTGTAAAAAAAAAAAAAGACAGTATGTATGTTTGTGCAGTAGTCTGACATTGTGGGCTTGCAAAGGACATCATAGATAAAGACATCCTCCATGTGTTGCTTGCTCTGAACCTTCTCCAAGAAGGAATAGAAGTGTTGATGTAAACTGTGTTAACTGGGCACTTAAGGTTTTAAAGTACGATGGCTGCCTCCATGACTGAGCCAAACTACAAAAAAAACTAACCCCCTGCTGTATCTTTGACTCATAACGCTCCCTGTCAGTCTGTCAGTTTGGTTCTGAAGTGTCGGTGTGGCCTTTTAGAACCAGGATCTTTTTGCTGATCTGAAATGTTCAGCAAAACTATCGTCACCATGTGCTGTGTGTAAAGTCCTGCAGGTGCAGGTCAGCAGCTCCAGTTCATCAGATCTCAGTGACTTTCATTGTGGTGTGACTGTTGGTCACTGGTTGAAGTATTTTGACCTTTGACCTTTGAACTTCATTATTTTATCCTATCAGACATTTGTGTTCAGTTTTGTCATAATTACTGAATTATGAATTATTGAGTTATGAACAAAAACAGAGCTCACATTGACCTTTGAACTTTGAAAACCAATTTCTAAGCAGCTCATCCTTGAGTCCAAAGTGACCTTTGAAAACTTTAAGGGACCAACCAATTTTTCATTGATGGTCTCATGTTTAGCCAGGCTCATTAGCTCATTGTCGATTTCTTCCAGGACTTCCCTCATGCAGGACCTGGAAGGATGACTGAGTCCATTGAAAAACACATCGTGACAAACTGTGCTGCAGCTTGAGCTCCCTGACACTTTATTTGTTGCAAAATCACACAGTGAACAGTGAACTCTTGGACATGGCGGGTGGTGGTGGAAGCAGCTCTACCTCCTGAGCCTCAGCGAGATCAGTCAGCTGGCACAGAAATCTGATATGTTTTACAGTAGATTGTCTCTCTCCTCATATCTGAGCCCCAAGCTTTTATCAGTCAAAAATACACTTTATAACTTTTTTTTTCGCAATTGATTGAAAAAACTCATCCTTCCATCTCCTCTCACTCCACAAAAGGCTGAATATTCTCATTTGCCCAGGACATGTTTATCTCAAGGAAATGTTAATCGAAATCAACTGGACTTGGTTATAGGTCTTAGAAAATGTTTCACCTCTCATCAAAGGCTTCATCAGGTCGTGCTGGTCTGACGGGGTGAGCTCGTCTGATAAACTGGTGAGGAGATCCAGGGTATTTAACCTCTGTGGGGGACTGTCACAAGGCCAATGATGTCATAGCATCATGAGTGTGCAATGACAGTCGTTAGAGTGATAGTCGACACAACAACAGTTGTAGGAGTGACTGTCGTTGGGGATGGTAGTTTCGACTTTGTTAGTGCTCTATTGTGTTGTGATGACAGAATCGTTGGAGTCACATGAGGCCATTTGTGAACAGATGTTGTTTTTTTTGAATCTCTTGGGAAGTGTAGAGAGGACAGTTGTTGTAGGTAGGAGATAGGTGGTGTCAAAGACCTCCTCCTCTGTTGAGATGGTTTTCCAGTTGAACATAGATGATGGCTTCCTTTACCTCTTTCGAACCATCTGTCTTCTCTGTCCAAAATATGAACATTGGTGTCCTCAAAGGAGTGGGCTTTCTCCTTGAGGTGCAAGTAGACAGTGGAGTCGAGGCCTGAGGAGTTTGCTCTTCTGTGCTGGGCCATACACCTGTTGAGTGGTTGTTTGGTTTCTCTGATGTAGAGGTCCTTGCATTCCTCACTGCATTGGACTGCATAGACCAGATTGCTTTTATGATGCGTGGTGTTCGGTATTGCGGAGAGCTGACTTTATGTTGTTTTTTAGGGGATTCGCCAGAACACCTCAGCCACACAGACACTCTGATCAGAGAGCGAGGCCAGACACAGTAGAGCCGTTTGTGGAGTTTTTTAATGTTGAAACACACTCCAGTTTACCAACTGCTTGTGGTGCTAACAGTTTGTCTGCATGACTCTATCTGGTATCTGAAATCAACACAATACAAAGCAAATGAGACGTGTGCTAGCATAATGAGCACATGCTAACTTAAACGGAGCTTTGTCTTAAGTAAGAATAAGCAAGTCATTTATTACACTAAACATCAAACGTAGATCGCTAAACAGTGAACTTTGTCTCATAATAGCGCCGAAATAGCGTCGCTTAATTTGCATATTAAAGAACTAATTAGCGATCGTTAACGGATCATCATAATCCACTTTATCACAAACATAGACAGGCATCAACAAATGCAGGCAACAAATGCCGCGAAAGGCTGAACGTCCATTCCTGAGGACCCCTGAGCTGCTTAACAAGGTGCTTGATGTAAAACACTAAATTCAATACTGAACAGTTCCTGCACTAAACAGTAATAAGAGGGAATTTACAACATTTGGGATGGACAGTCTTTGTCTGAGTGTGTTGTTTGAAATACACAGGGATGCAGTGTTTGTAAAAGATCCTCCTGAGTTTTTCCGATACCCCAGTTACATACAGGATTACTATGTTTCTGCGTCTATTCGTCTTTTCTTCCTCTCCCACTTTACTGCTGTTTCTTCTTGAGGCCGCTCCTGTTTTTATGAAGGTCCAGCTGGGATAACCACAGGTTTTGAGGGCATCCCTCAAGTGTTTCTGTTCTTCCTCTTGGGCCTGCGAGCTGGTGGGTGCATCGTCAGCTCTGTGTTGCAGGGTTCTGATAACACCAAGTTTGTGTTGCAGTGGGTGGTGTGAGTCAAAAAGCAAGTATTGATCTGTGTGTGGGTTTCTTGTATACCCCAATGTGGACGCTCCTGTCCTTCATCTGGACAAACTATCATCTTTAACATCTTCTCTGCTGATGTATCTGTCCACTGAGTTGATGTGTTTGGTGAAAGCTTGTACCTCTTGGGTTTTGCTTTTGATCCGTGTGTCATCCACATACCTGAACCAGTGGCTTGGTGTTGTTCCTTTGAAGGAGTTGAGAGCCCTGCCTTCTACTTATTAATTGGTGAAAGTTACTCAGAAAAGCATGAGTAACACAGGCCTACTACACATATATTGTTTGAATATCTTCATTGCACATGTTACAGTTGTGGTTTGATTGTTCTGAATCTTACCATGTAACCATTAACTCAAAGATCTTTAGACTTTGTGCATTGATGGAGTCATGACTCAAAATGTGAACATTTGTCCGAGTTGACAAGAGTTAAGAAACCTTCAGAAATGTCCCCCAAAATTTAATGGTATCTAATTAAGGGCCATCTCTGGAAAAACTATTCATGAAAATCTCTCATTTCTTTCCCATAATCCTGCAAACACACAAAAACAAAAGTTCTTGGCAGAGTGATCAGTGGTTTCCTGATGAATTTGCAATCTTTGGATTTTGCATGGCAGGAAATTTTCTTTTTCCTGTTTTTTACTTTTCTTTTTTTTTTTTTTTTTTTTAGAATACAAATTTTGTTTACTTTAGTTTAAAGGAGAGCTTCTCCAGCACTTTAGTATCGTACTTCCATAAAGTTTGGGGACTCAAGACAAGACAAGAACCAGTTTGAAAAATAGGCTGAGATATTGTAAATGTTAGTCAGGAATCTTCTTTACTTTTCTTTCTTAAGGCCATTTCTTTCTCCTTGAGGTCATTCCCATCTTTTCTGTAGAAAACAAATAGGAGACAATGAGATTGTGACTTTTTCATATTTTATATTACACTTTTTAAAAACTCTTCCGCCGGCGTGAAGCCCTAACGTGACAACTTCTCGCCAAGTGTAAAAAGTTTGTTTGCGGGCACTCAATGATGGCAAACCGAGGGAAAGGTGACGCTAGCAAAGCAGGCCGCAGCAAACCCCGACGATCACCTGAGTCTGAATCCCCGGATCGCCCAGATACTAATGTCAATGCCGATGCCACCCTGCTGCGGAACATGAAGGAGATGATAGATGACATGCGCTCAGACATCCTCAATAAGTTTGAAACTACCATCTCAACAGCAGTTAAAAGAGAGATCGTGGCGTGGCTCTCTGGGGCCCTTTGAAAACAGACTCGCTTCCTATGGTGAATCAATCGCGGACCTCAAGCGCTCCGCTAATGCTCATGATGCGGAGTTAACCGACCTCCGAGCTGATGTTAGCAAGCTAAATGCTACCGTCGATTCCCTATCAAAGAAATGCGAGGACCTGGAAAGTCGTTCAAGGTGGAATAATATTCGCCTGGTGGGCCTGCCTGAGGGCACAGAGGGCCCTCGTCCCCACCGAGTTCACTGCCCAACTTTTACAAGACACACTCGGTCTTGACGACAAGCCTATGCTGGACCGGGCCCATCGTACTCTGCGCGCGCCAAGCCCAAGGGACGGTGAGCCCCTCGTCCACTCTCGTCATTCATTCGGGTAAATCTATTTCAAGTCCGAACCACATTCTACGCCGAGCCGGAGAAGCTTCCCCGCTTTCCTACATGGGCAGGAGGATCTCGATTTACCCCAATTTCACCCCAGCGGTGGCTAAGAAGCGGGCCGCCTTTGCTTCAGTAGTAAAGAAGGTGCTTCATTCCTGTCCGAACGTCAAGTTTGGCCTTCTCTACCCGGCAACACTCCGCATCACCCTGCCCGGCGGGCAGACCCACAGGTTTGAGGACCCGGCCCTAGCTTTGGATTTCATTGAGAAAAACATTAAAAAGGGAGTCACCCCCGACTCTGTTTAGCAGTCCTGTTTACTTGCCATTTAGCCTTGAGGACTACAATTACCACTCACCCTGGATACCTTATTTTTTAAATGTTTAGTGAACTGTGGTCCTGATGTGTCACTAACTTTGCCTGTTTATCTTCTTTATTTTTGATTTTCCCTAATATGGCTCTTGGTGATAAGTTGAGTGCACAATACTTCAGACAATAACGCCTTCCTTTTAATATTACTCAATAAGATTGTTCCATGTATTGATTTATTAGTCAGCCTTAGCCACCCGGCTCAGTCATAAGTACATTTAATACAGTGTAATTTCATTGATTTAACGCCATGTCACAATTCCAACGCCTAAGTAGTTGTAGTTCATTAGTAGTTTAACTTGGGCTCCTTTTAGAGCTGTAAGAGGTGTTACAGTTGGTTTGCTTAAGGGGTACATTGCGCGCATCCCGTTTGGGGGGATGCTTCTGCTAGAGTTTAGATGGGTGGGTGTATGGGTGGGAGGGAAGTTATATGTGTGGGTTTTTATGTGCATGTTTCGTTTTTCCTTTTTTTTTTTTTTTTTTTTTTTTCACATCAGCCACGTTTTTATTTCCAGTTTTGCCTCAGATCATCTTTTTTTACATAATGCCTCTGTTACCTGGATATGACACCATCCAATGTAACGTTGTCCAGTGGGTGTGTCATTAGATTTATAAGCTTCAACTGTAAAGGGCTCAATAACCCGATAAAACGAAGTAAGATACTGCACCATCTTAACCACCTTGGTGCCCAAATCGTCTTTTTTTGCAAGAGACCCACCTCAAAATCTCAGACCACTCTAAATTGAAGAAGGGATGGATAGGTCAGATATATCATTCCTCATTTCAAAGCAAATCTCGTGGTGCAGCTATTGTGTTACATAAATCTGTTCCCTTTGTGCACTCAAGTACTATCTCTGACCCTAATGGTAGGTTCGTCATAGTTACTGGTCAGATTCATAACACCTGGGTGGCCTTGGCTAATATTTACGCTCCCAATTTTGATGATGATGCTTTCTTTAAACGTGTCTTTCTAACTCTCCCTGATTTATCATCACACCACTTAATACTAGGGGAGATTTCAACTGCTGGCTTGACCCTCAGCTGGACCGTTCCTCCCCAGAGCTTGTGCTCCGTCTAAGTCAGCTAAGGTAATTCAGTCCTTTATGGAGGAATTTGCGGTCACCGACGTGTGGCGTTTTTTGAACCCGTCTAAGAGGGAATATTCTTTCTTTTCTCAGGTCCACCACACTTTCACGCGCATTGATTATTTTTTTTTGGTTGATAATAGATTGCTTTCATCGGTATCTATTTGTAAATTTGACGCTATTGTTATTTCGGATCACGCCCCTCTTTCTATGAATATGTGCTTTAAGAATTTAAACTCTACACGTGCGCCATGGCGTCTTAACCCACGCCTACTTTTAAATGATGATTTTGTTAACTTTGTTTCTCGACAAATTGATTTCTTCGTGAGCTTAAATAAAACGCCCGATGTGTCTGCCTCAGTACTATGGGAGGCATTAAAGGCATATATCAGGGGGGAGATAATCTCCTACACAGGATACGAGAAGAAACTTAGAAGAGAGAAATTAACTAAACTGACGCAACGCATATCCGAACTTGACAGGTTGTATGCTACCCACAAAACTCCGGAGCTATATAAAGAGCGCCTCTGTCTACAGGCAGAATTTGATGTTCTGGCGACACAACGTACTACTGAACTTCTTCTACAAACAAGGTCCCAGTTCTATGAACATGGAGACAAGGCCAGCAAACTGTTAGCTCACCAATTACGCCAGGAATCATCATCTCGCCTTATCCCGCAAATTCGCACTAACTCACATACTACTTCTGAACCCACAGAAATGAATAATGTGTTTAAAGAATTTTACATGTCTCTTTATTCTTCCGAACAAGATACCACTCCTGACTTTGATCATTTCTTTGAAAACCTGGACATTCCCTCACTTGCTCAGTCAGCTGTGGAAGAGTTAGAGAGGCCAATAACTACTGCTGAACTTAATACGGCTGCATTATCCCTGCAAAATGGAAAAAGCCCTGGGCCGGATGGCTTTCCTCCGAATTTTTAAAAAGTTTTGGCACAAACTCGCCCCTCTGTTATTGGATATGTTCAATGAGTCATTTGAATCGGGCCGCCTTCCTCAAACTCTCAATCAAGCCTCCATTTCCTTTCTTCTTAAAAAGGGTAAAGATCCGTTAGCCTGTACCTCTTACCGTCCAATAAGTCTATTAAATGTTGATTTTAAATTGCTATCTAAACTATTAGCATTACGCCTGGAATCCTCCCTCCCCTCTATAATTTCCCTGGACCAAACAGGGTTTATTCGAAATAGGCACTCTTTCTCCAACCTTAGACGTTTGTTCAATGTACTCTACAATGTCTCCCCCCCAACACTCACGAAGCCGTAATATATCATTAGATGCCGAAAAGGCATTTGATAGAGTTGAATGGGATTACCTCTTCTATGCCTTGGAGAAGTTTGGTTTTAAAAATAACTTTATTTCATGGGTTAAGTTGCTTTACTCAGCTCCATAAGCTTCAGTCAGGACAAACAATATTCAATAGAATATTTTCGCTATATATCGCTCTACTAGGCAAGGCTGCCCTTTAAGCCCCCTTTTATTTGCTATCGCCATCGAACCTCTCTCGATAGCCCTTCGGTCTAACCCCCTCATTACAGGCATATTTAGAAATGATACTCAGCTCAAAGTTTCCCTTTACGCGGATGACCTTCTTTTATATGTCTCCAACCTGTCGGTCTCAGTTCCCGCTGCTCTTGCCTCTCTTCAGTCATTTGGTCAATTATCTGGGTACAAATTAAATCTAAGTAAAAGTGAGATATTTCCCATTAACCCTGCTGCTAAGATATATCCCCTGAAAAATTTCCCCTTTAAAATTGCCAGTTATAGTTTTGTTTATCTTGGAGTTCATGTTACACACAAATTTGAAGACCTCTACAAGGCTAACTTTGCCCCCCTTTTGATTCGAATCCAGAAAGACTTTGAACGATGGTCCCTGCTCGGTCTTTCTTTGGTTGCACGTGTCAACTCTGTTAAAATGAATATACTCCCAAGACTCTCCTACTTGTTCCAGTGCATTCCCCTCTTTCTTTCTCAGTCTTTTTTCCGTAAGCTAGATAGCTTGATTTCAGATTTCATTTGGAATAAGAAAGTTCCTAGGTTGCGCAAACAGTATTTGCAAAGACCAAAACCGCTGGGAGGACTAGCTCTGCCGAATTTGAAGTTTTATTATTGGGCCACCAATATTAGGATTCTTAAATACTGGCTCCAATATGAGGCTTTTGATCCTCCCCAACATGGCTGGTCATGGAGGCAGGGTCGGCGTGTCCTGTCTCCTTGAAAGCCTTAGTGCACTCCCCTATTCACTCGCCCACTCTCCCTTACACCAAAAATGTGATTGTTAAGACCTCACTCAGGATCTGGGTCCAGTTTAAGCGCTACTTTGGTCTACAGACATTCTCCATTTATGCACCCCTAGCAGCCAACCATGCCTTTCCTCCTTCCCTCATAGACGGCGTTTTTCTACGGTGGTCAAATTTGGGTATTCATAACTTTAAAGACCTGTATATTAATAATGTCTTTGCTACTTTTCAGCAACTTTCAGATAATTTCTCACTCCCTAAGCAACATTTCTTTAGATATTTACAAGTTCGCAGCTTTGTTCATGACACGTTTCCTAACTTTCCTAACTTGCCCTCTGATTCAGCTTTGGACAGTTTCCTGACACCACTCCCTTCTCTTAAAGGCTCTATTTCATATATTTATAATCAAATTAACAATCTACGTTCAGAGCCCCTAGGCTTAATTAAGTCTCACTGGGAAGAGGACTTGGGAGCTGCAATATCAGAAGAAGTTTGGTCGGAGATTTTGAGACGGGTACATAAATCTTCTATTTGTGCAAGACACAGCCTTATTCAGTGCAAAGTTGTACACCGTACCTATTATACAAAGGCTCGACTGGCTAAAATCTATGAAGGTATGTCTCCAACTTGTGATAGGTGTAAGCAGTCTCACGCCAACCTAATTCATACACTCTGGCATTGTCCATCTCTATATAATTATTGGACTGAGATCTTCAATACACTGTCAGAGATAGTTGGGGAGGAAATAAAGCCAAATGCATTGAGTGCACTATTCGGGGTTGCTCCCCCCTTCCCTCAGTAAGTCCAAAAAGGATGTGCTGGCTTTTGCTACCTTGTTAGCCAGAAGACTAATTGTAATTAATTGGAAGTCAACAACACCGCCCTGTCATGCCCGCTGGATTAGAGACACCCTTCATTTTCTTAAATTAGAGAAAATCAGACTCTCTTTATTGGGCTGCTCCAGAAAATTTGAGAAATTATGGGGCCCATTCTTACAACTTGTTAAGATGATGGAACTTCCACTTTCCCCTGACTGACATAGAGGCAGATTTGTTACTTCTGTCGAGGGTAACATGCTGCTAATCTAACTTAAGATGTCTGTTGCTATCTCAATTCTAGCTTATTATTACCTGACTGATGTGCCTGTCCTTTTTTTTTTTTTTTTTTTTTGTCTGTTTTATCCCTATATATGTTTATATATATATTTATTATTTATTTACATTTTTTTATTTATTTATTTTTTAACAATTTTCAATTTATTTTTATATGAAGTTCAAATACAGTATTTTTCATCTTTAGATATTTGTTTGAGGGCTACTTACCAGTTTTTCCCTTCTTGGTGAGGTTGCCCGTTCCAAGTCTTGCTGCTCCAGGTTTTGATCCTTGACAATAAAGGAAGGTGCACTGCACAACAAAAACACTGAGCTGTGCGCCTTGACCTTGTCACACAACCATATTCTTCATGCAGGTGCAAGATGCTACCGTGGTGGTCTCCAGCCTGGCCAGACGCACAGGCTCGCCCTCAGGTGTCAACATCCTCACTCTGCAGTGGCACAAAGCAGGAGAAGTGGTGGACTGTTGGACCGTCCTATCACACTCTCAAGCGCTTCTTTGGAGGAGACAGGCTGTCGTCGCTGCTTCCTCCCTCTCTGTCCTTTCTCTTCTGACTATCTGCGACCAGCTGCATGTTGGCGCTGAACCGACAGTAGACTGACGTGAGGAGGTCTCCGTCTTCACTGTAGTCTGTCACTCTCCAGCAGTTGAACATCTCGCTGGTCTCAGTCTCGTACACAATGGAGATGACCCTGGTGAACGTTCTTCCTTCAAACGTCATGCGGCGGACACAGTTCCTGCGGTCCGCCTTCAGCGCTTGGAAACTCGCCTTCTCAGGATGAACCGGAGTGAAGAAAGGACGAGAGCTGGAGCCGCAGGTGGCACCATCATACCCGTGCGCTTCGTTACAGGGGACGGGCCGGTGTTCTCCCTCTGGCTCTGCCTGACATCAGGAACGAGTGTTTCCATCTGAAACCGTTGGAAACTGCCTCCCGCTGTGATAATAGGGAAGTCCTTGGAACCTGTGACCAGGTTGTGGTACAGGCTGAGCACGGTCACGTGCATGGACTCCACGGCTGATGTGCTCAGCGGACGGTTCCTCAAGTTGATCATGTATACTTGAAGGAATTGTGGCAGTTTGAACAGATGAGCTAAAAAGAAAGAACACAACACAAACAGCAGAACATTAGTCACATTGGTCATGACACGATCAGGCAAAATATAGCCTGAATTAAAAAATTACACATCTGACCTAAAAACAATTCCAAACAAACTCTGTTTTGACATGTGACGTGTGAATGAAACAGGATTTAAATATCCTTCAAATTCCTTGTCTGCTTGTTTCAAATGTTGAACACTGTTTGAAACATCCGTCGTTGGCTGCGTCTGAACTGCTTTCTAAAAAATAATGTTTGTTGGTGTGCGTGCAGAGACTGACATGTGGAAGGTCTTAAGATTCATGTTTCAAGCTCCTGCTTCAAACTGTTGAAAAATGAACACAAACCGTCATGTTTTCACGGCTCTTTACAGTGACCATGACTAACCACCTTCTTCGTTTCTTCAAGGCCAGACGACCGGTAACATTATCGTAAAAGTCCTGAGATGATAGTTTTACTTCATAAACATAATACAACAACTGTCGCGATAACGTGAATAATCTCCGAGGATTATGTACACAAATGTCTCAACTCAACAACACTGGTCTGCAGGTGGACGAGAGGCGCTTTGAAAGGACGAGCATGTTTCCACTGAGTTTGAATGAACTTGCACAGCGTGTACAGGATTGGATTATGGATTCCATGCTCCTTATTTATTAATTAATTATTTCATGCAAACTCACCATCAATTTACAAGCGACCCCAGGTCGACCACAGCGACGTCAGACGCCTCAGTGTTCTCCATGGCGCGAGCGAACATGCACAACTTTTAGCGTTTGTTTTTAAAATGGCCCGTTCGCCATATTTGTTTTTTTGTTTTTTTTTAGCTTTAATGCTAACTGAACAACTCAAAACTGATGATTTCGTTAATTACACTAATTGTCATACACTTTCACCTGTCACATGATATCTGATATATTCGTGCGTGAACATGTACAACCTTTAGCATTACTTTTTAAAATGGACTATTTTTAATGTTAAATGAATGACACTTGAACACCAACTCAAAAGTGATGATTTTGTTAAACATTACACTAAAAGTCATACATTTTTCACCCGTCACGAACAGAGTCAATTTCACTGCCTGTGATAATTTGACAGCGAAAATTCAAAGTTGTAAATCGGGTCTTAAACGTGGTCTAAAATGTATTTACCATAGCGGGCGTCCAGCGGACGCCTTACGCTCACGATCAGATCAGATGGTACTTCTCCCGTTGGAAACGAACGGAGGTCATTTTCCGACAGTGAAGTAGCTGCTCCTCGAAGATGTTGTTGTTTTAAGAACTAAGAGTTCACTGTTTTCTCGCTGTTTTCTCACAGATAAAGAGCTTCAGTTTTCACAACTTCAGCGTCCGTCTCAAGTGTAGAATGAGTTTAAATGTATTTATATGTGCGTTACTATGTCAACGCGTCATAGGCTACACGATACATACACACATACATATTTATTATTATTATTATTATTATTATTATTATTATTATTATTATTATTATTATTATTATTATTATGGTAAGAGGAACTCATTTAAGTAAAATCGTAAATTGTTTATTCTTGATGCTAACGGCCTGTCTAATGTCGCTGTGTCAGTGATAGTCCTTAAATATCTCTATGGAAAAGATGAGTTTTTTCAATCAATTGATAAAAAAAAGTTAGACTGATAAAAGCTTGTGGCTCAGATATGGGGCTTTCAATAAAAGTTACACTTTTGTGAGACTTTTGCACATCTACTGTAAAAACATATCAGATCTCTCTCAGATTTTCGGTCATTCAATGTATTTACATACTGGAAGTATTATCAGACTCTTCGGAATTACAGAAGACATTTACTACTATTACTACTTATTATACTACTACTACTAATAATATTAATAAATAATAATATAATATCATAAAAGATACTCTAGGTCCTATAATGTATTCATTTATTCTTTGTGTAGATATGACTCAAAATGTGAATTGCGCCTTATCACGGAGTGGTGAAGAATCCTTAAATGAAATATTGGATTGAGGGTAAATGGGACATACGGTCAGTTACGACACCATAAAAATACCTGGTTGATTCTCTGGCCTCACTGAAAATGCATATATACAGTATATACATATTTATTATTTATCTGCTGATTGCTGTTTGTGATACCACATGCTCATTTTTCATAATATTTTTATTGATACATAATGAGATGGCTCCAAACAAAAACAGACATCACAAACATTTCTCTTGTTTTATAGTTCATTACGGGACTACAAGAAAGAAAATAAATGAATTGAATAATAAAATAAATAAATGAATGAATGAATGAATGTAATGTAATGTATGTAATTCATAATAATAATACATCTGGCCTAATAATACATCTGGCCAGGATGAACTGCAAGCACCAGGAGAACATACTGCAATGCACAGGATCTGATCCTGGTGAGACGCAGGAGCAGCCCGGCCAGGAATCACCACACAGAGCCCAGCCCCTCCAAGAGGTAGAGCCTCCGAACCAATGCAGAACAGTCCAACAGAAGCGGATCAAGTGGCCTTCAGCTAAAAGCCAGGCAGTGTGGTCACAGTTCGACGCAGACATGAGCCAGATCTGGAGACTACAGCCAAGGGGGAGGTGGACCGGCGTCCTGAGACCATGACGGCAATCGTAGTCAGCTATGCAGCCGAGAGGTTTGGCCACATTGAGAGCAGGAACATCAAGACGAAATACACGATGCCACCCTGATCCACAAACTGCGTCAAGAACTTTAATACCTCAGAAAGCAGCACAAGGTGGCTGGCAAAGAGGAAAAACATCCACTCGCTGAGCTTCGCAACATCCTTAGGAAGAAGCTCATGACGCTGGTCTGGGCAGAGTGGCAGCGAAGGTGGAGGAAGGAAAGAGCAAGGATGTGCACTGCGTTCATCGCTAACCCCTTTACCTTCACCAAGAAGCTGCTGGGGGACAAGTGTAGCGGCAACTTCATATCCTCAACTGAGGATGCAAATGCCTTTCTGCATAACACCCTAAGCGACCCAGAGAGAGACCAGGAACTTGGACAACAGAGGGCCCTCATAACCCCACAACCTCAAACAACAGAATTTGTAATGAGAGAGCCCAGCTGGACTGAGGTCCAGGAGGTTGTGAAGAGAGCCAGAACAGCTTCAGCCCCAGGCCTGAGCAGTGTTCCATACACCATGTGCAAGCGCTGCCCGCAACTCCTTCAACACCTTTGGAAGGGTGAGACTTGACGGTCATCTGGCACAGGGGAAAGTTGCAGGCCAATGGAGATGTGCAGAGGGTGTGTGGATCCCCAAGGAAGAGGACTCCAAGAACATCAATCAGTTTAGAACCACCTTGCCGCTAAGCATCGTAGGCAAGATTTTCTTCAGCTTCTTGTCACGCCGACTAAACAGACTGGCATCAACTTGAGAAAGGCATAATAACAGGCTGCACCATCTCAGCCACCCTTTTTGCCCTTGACATGAACATGATAGTCACATCAACAGAGGTGGAGTGCAGGGTACTGTGGAAAACTCCCCGCTGGATCCACGTCAGTCGTGACATAGCCACGCCCTTGCTTGCTGTGACTTTCGTTTTGTTCGTCGTTGATCGCTGTTGACACATGTGTAGAGCAACTTGTCTCCGCATTAGCACCCAGTTCTAGTTGTGTGTACGTGTGCGTCAATGAGGATGTAAGTACACAATCCCTGTTTATATTTTATCTACCTTTTACCCTTTTCAGTTCGTTGTAAGTCCTGTAGTGTGGTAACTTTGTTGATTCCCTATGTTTGTGTGCAATGCGATGTTGTAGTACTTGTTAATATTCATATTCTTAAGTTACGGATGCATGCGTAGTCGGGATTTGTAGCGCTTTTATAGTTTGGTATGACTACAGTGTCTACTTCGATGTTTATTTAAGGATTGAGAAGTTATTTGGATCCGTAAAGGTAGAGATTACTGCGTAGTTTTCTGTCATGCAGCGGTCACGCGACCGAACATCTTTCTGGACTTCTTCATATAGCGTCTGTTCGATCATTTGTGGCCGTAGAGCGCCCCCTCATGTGATCAAAGACTGTATTGTATTATATACCCAGATGTCTGTACATGGAGATGTATATTTGTTTGTATGGTTGGGCGTTTGGTTTGTTCAGATTGTTCCATTGCACTGTATAGTGACCACATTTTCTGTATACTCTATTTACAGAGACCACACACACACATACCTACACAACTTTTTATCCCACCTTGGATGCTGTTTTCAAACAATAAATCTGTCAAGCTAAACGGAAGTCGCAGCTATTGTCTGACCAGAATACATAGTCAGTGAGGGGGCAACCAGTCATTAGCACACACGTTCTGCACAAGTGGTCCTTCGAGCCGGATTCCCCTGCCTACTGCGCTATGGCGACCTTCCAAGGTGACGACAGAAACGCCGACGTTCAAGCCCGTCCCAGCAGAGTGAGACAGCTCCCGGGCACCTTAGTGACTATGAGCTCGGCTATCCACCCAAATAGCTACCACTCTTTGAGGGATCCTTTCATCAGGCTACAGCGAGTCTACCAGCTAGCAACCTAGCACAGGCTCACTTCACCTCGCCTGACCCAACCCGGCAGAGGACAAGTGACGAGGAGCGATGGCACCATCTGGAAGCGCTACAACGACTTGAGCAAGCAGTTAGAGGAGTTGCAGCTCGTGATGGACAGTGCAAAACGCCTGCCTTACCCACAAAGTGTCCCAGTGTATCCTCCGTATTATCCTCCTTACCATCACTATCCTCCACAATACTCTAGTTTGCCACGGTTAGAGCTGGAGAGCCCTGCTGGCAGCTGTCGGTCAACACCAGTGCGCAGCCCTACACGGGACACTGCTACAAGTGGCAATGCGGCCCCACAGCAGCCAGTGTCACCGCAAGGTTCTTCGTCTCGGCAGCAGCTATCGCTCCCACACCGGAGAGCCACATGCACAAGACCAGCCATGCCTTCTCAGCCAGTCTACCCAGCTCCAGCACAAGAGTCTATGGACGATGGGTGGTCCTCTCATCCCAACTCTTCGCCTCTTACTCCTCGTCAACAGGATGGAAACCAACCACTACGGTCTGCGCCACAGCCCATTATGCCCCAGGCTCCGCTTGCACAGCCCGTTAGCCATCCAACTCCTGTCCATCCCAGTAATCCTCCTCCTCAGCCTAACAGGCATCCTCTTCCTCCACCGATACATTACCAGTCCTACCCTCAGTACCCTGCCTATCCAGTCTATCCACCTGGCACATGCTATCCATATTATGCGCCACTCCCGCCAGCCGGGCACATGCCCACGATGCCACCTGCAGTTCCCTATGTGCAACCTGTGTCACCACAGGGCCAAACAGTTCCCTCTGCGCAGCCCGTACCAACACAGGGTTTAACCGCTCCTGGCATCTTGGAAATGGCCATCGCCTCTTCCTACGGCATTCCAAAGCCCAAGCTCACCCCTTTAGCACTGGAAAGGAGAGCGACTTCATCATGATGAAGAAGGGACTGGACAGCGTGCTAGGTCCACACAAGCACTTAACCGAGGACTACAAGGATCAAGTACTACTAGACCTTCTCAAACTACCTAACGCCTATCAGGTAGCAAAGAGGTATGTTAATGACCAAATGCCATACACTAGCGCAATGCAAGCCCTCGAACAGCGTTACGGTCAGCCAGCGTCAGCTTGTCCAAGGAGAGCTGAAGGCTATCCTGAACTCCCCCTATCAAGCCTGGTGACGCACAGGCCTTTGAGGACTTCTCATCCGCTGTCAACACATTGGTGGGCCTGCTAAGCACTATCGATGGTTCCTCTCGGGCCGAGCTGAGATGCGGTTCTCACGTGGACACCCTGCTAAGTAAGCTGCCTGCCGCTTACAGAGACCGCTTTGCTGAACATTGCATAACTCAGGGGATCATCCACAGTGGCAGTGATCGAACATACACGCTCCCTGACTTTGACATGGCTGGAACGCAAGGCGCAAGCCATACACAGGTGGCAAGACGTGCTACTGAAGCCTTCAAACCGGAAGTCCCACAGAATGAGCACAAGAGTAAGACTGCCAAGCCCCAACAGTCTAAGTCAGCCACCATCTATGTGACTAACCAGACCTCAGAACCACCACAAACCTTTGCCACCTCTCCAAACAGTTTTAACTCAGGTCAGCCTGCCAAGAAGCGAGAGCGCTTCAAGCCATACTGCCCATACTGCTCCAATCAAGAACACTACCTCAGTTCCTGTACCGAGTTTGCCAAACTTACCACAGCTGAGAAAGGTGCTTGGATAAAGGAAAGAGGCAAATGCTGGCGATGCGGGCGTGGACACAAACAAGAGAGCTGCACCTTGAGGAAGCCATGTTCCATCTGTAATGAGCAGCACCTGTTAGTCCTGCATGAAGTGGCCACCAAAGCCACTCAGAGTCTCCTCACCGTTACTGCTTCTTCCAGCATGGTGTATGTAGGCCAGGCCACTCACTCCAGCCGCGTCATGCTGAAGGTTGTTCCTGTTCAGCTTCACAGTGGAGGCAAGACGCTGGACACTCACGCCGTACTGGATGACGGCTCGGAAAGAACCATCCTCCTTCCAGCTGCTGTCAAGCATCTTGGCCTCCATACTGAGGATGAAGTTCTGCCACTCTGCACCATCAGACAGGATGTGGTGAAGCTCAAAGGAGCCTCTGTCTCATTCGAGGTGTGTAGTCACAACAACACCCGGGTGAAATACCCCATCAGTCATGCCTTTACTGCAGAAGAGCTGAGTCTCGCAGAGCAGTCTTGCTCAGGTCCTTCATGTCTGCAACAAGATGCTGTAGATGTTTTATCAGTCTGTTGTGGCGAGCACCATCTTCTTTGCTGCGGTGTCCTGGGGTGCGGGCACAGGGGCGAAGTTTCAGGGGGGCTGGGGGGGCGACACACCCCCGGCCCGGGGGGGGGGGGGGGCCGGCCCCTCTGTCACGGCCCCCTCAGTGGCCCAGCGTGTGATTCTTTGTGCCGAGCTGGCAGAGGAAAGCACGCTCACGTTGCTCATGGGATAAGTAGTCGAACAAGCCTATCAAACGGGAGCAAACAATCCCGAAAGCATGTTGCAGAACATTGCGGCCAAACAATTCGTTGAATAATGAAACCGTAGCAAACAGCAAAACGTTGCAGCGGTTGAATTCGCCCCCAGACTGCAAGAGCAAATGATGCAAGTGATGAGTGTGACATTATGTTGCTATGGAGGACAGGATGCTAGCAAAACTGCTGGCAATCATGGAAAATCCCTCTACAAAACACTAGACAAGTTACAGAGCAGCTTCAGCAACAGACTCATTCAAATCCGCTGCTCTAAGGAACGATACAGGAAATCGTTCCTACCATGTGCAATAAGACTATATAACTCATCAGCCTCTGTCAAAACCACAATCACACACATGGACTAAATCTAGCACCGTTTGCACTGAATCCTTCACTACTTTGCCATATACTGTTGATACTACTGTTACTATTACTATATATTAGTGTATATATTATTATTATATTATATATTATACATTATCCTTTTCTATATAATTATTATACATTATCCTTTTCTATATTATTATTATACTATTGATACTTGTTACTGTTACTATTACTGTATATCAGATATTATATTATTACTTTATTACTAAAAGTAACATAACCCTTTTATAACCCTTGTACCATTATGTATTTTATTTTTACTTCTAGAACATTTTTATTCTATTTTTCTACCTCAGTGTTTTATGTCATTATATTTCTATTGTATTTTAATGTACCAGATTGCTATCTATCTAGAAGTGCTCATTTGTCATTGGACCTGATACAATGGGTGCTACTCAGATCAGGGCAAAACACTTCAAGGGTTTACACCGGGTGCTCCGGTTTCTTCCCAACTTGTGGTGAATAGCAAAATATTCACCTGACCAAAAAACCTGACCCGAACACGTTTGCAACAAAATATGTGTCGGTATTACGAACAACTAGACCCCTACCATAGTTAGACATTTGTTAAAGGCAATGGAGATACCGCTGGTAACAACTGAAACTCTGAAATACTTTTCATTCAGGAAACAAATCATCGTAATACCCATTGTTATATACTGTACACCTATCAGCTTTTTATTAAATATAAAGCATTTCCCTTTCAACTCAAATGTCATGTCTTTTATTTCTGTCAATGTCAAACAGCAATATATCCTTGTTTTGCTTAATAAGTAACCGCTAACTTTGGCTACTTAACTAGTTTTACATTCAGTGGAGAGTTTTGGTCTTTCATGATGGTTTAACATTTCAGAGGCCTCTCCAACATGACAACAAAAGAACATCAGAGAGAATTGTCAATATGTTTTATTGAGTATTGACTGGAGGATTATTGCTGCTATTCAGTGTGGCTGTGGTCATTACAAGCAAAAGAAACAACATTCCTAACAGCCAAGAAATATGGGAATAACCACATTTTGTGTGGAAAGATAACAGTAAAATTCAAACTTACTCCAGCTGCACGACAATGGAACATCATGTGACCGTGTGCAGACATGGGACTTGCACATCATCAGGATCACACAGCATATGAAGAACAATATGCAACCTAAATGACACAGTGGTGTATTCTGTCACATTGCTGAGGGTTCTGTTGCACTGATGCACACTCCTCTACTAATGTGTGAGTTTACGTAACAAATGGTGGGCGAGAAAGTTCTGACGTGTGCCATACAGCCGCTGCGCATTCAGGACTTCAGACGGAGGGCGACGTGTCGCAGAGTGGTGAAAGTTCAGGGATTAGTTTTCAGAGGAGTCCGTCTCTTCCGTGGAGCCGTCGCTCTCCACCTCCATCTTCCTCCGGTGGTGGATGTTCCTCCTTGGGGAGGCCTTCCTCTGCAGCTCCTTCAGCCCCCCCACTGCGCTGCCACTGCTGTTGCTGCCAGGACTCACTGAGATCTGGGCAATACTGGACGGAAAGGGACAAAAAAAGGGATCCAGGAAGTTGTCATTGTATTTCTGTTGTTCGCAGTCGGGTTCGCCACACTCAATCACCATCCACTTATGTGATTTGGCATAGGTTGTTTAAGCCAGATGCCCTTCCACACACAACCGTCCCATTCCTCCAGGCTCAGGAGCAGCACTGGGATTGCACTGGCATGTGCATCCCCAGTGGCTGGGTTTAGTGAGCTGGAGTGTGAAGTGTATTGTAGGTACCTGCCTGTTGATACAGGTGTGTGTGTGTGTGTGTGTGTGTGTGTGTGTGTGTGTGTGTGTGTATACACACTCTTACAGTTTGTCCAGCTCCTGGTCCATCTCTGGGTCCAGGAGTAACTCCGCCTTGCCAGGCAACACTCCTGCAGACACAGGGAGGAAAGACCTATTAATGAGAATGAAGACTGAACTAACATTCATCCAGAGGAGACAAACAGAACTGCTCTGTGTCTGCTACATGTGTAAACATGCTAACTAAAGACAAAGGATTTGTATGGTCTTATTGGGTTGCCATTTGACAATATCCTACAGTGTGAATAGTAAAATACTTGAAGAAAATGTAAAAAAGTGTACGTGTAGTGAAAGAAAAGTGTAAAAAAAAAAGCACAGTATATTTGTGCAGTAGTCTGACATTGTGGGCTTGCAAAGGACATCATAGAAAAGACATCCTCCATGTGTTGCTCGCTCTGAATCTCCTCCAAGAAGGAATAGAAGTGTTGATGTAAACTGTGTTAACTGGGCACTTAAGGTACGATGGCTGCCTCCATGACTGAGCCAAACTACAAAAACCAACCCCCTTTCCAATTGAACATAGATGGCTTCCGTCTTCTCTGTCCAAAATATGAACATTGGTGTCCTCAAAGGAGTGGGCTTTCTCCTTGAGGTGCAAGTAGACAGTGGAGTCGAGGCCTGAGGAGTTTGCTCTTCTGTGCTGGGCCATACACCTGTTGAGTGGTTGTTTGGTTTCTCTGATGTAGAGGTCCTTGCATTCCTCACTGCATTGGACTGCATAGACCAGATTGCTTTTATGATGCGTGGTGTTCGGTATTGCGGAGAGCTGACTTTATGTTGTTTTAGGGGGATTCGCCAGAACACCTCAGCCACACAGACACTCTGATCAGAGAGCGAGGCCAGACACAGTAGAGCCATTTGTGGAGTTTTAATGTTGAAACACACTCCAGTTTACCAACTGCTTGTGGTGCTAACAGTTTGTCTGCATGACTCTATCTGGTATCTGACATCAACACAATACAAAGCAAATGAGACGTGTGCTAGCATAATGAGCACATGCTAACTTAAATGGAGCTTTGTCTTAAGTAAGAATAAGCAAGTCATTTATTACACTAAACATCAAACGTAGATCGCTAAACAGTGAACTTTGTCTCATAATAGCGCCGAAATAGCGTCGCTTAATTTGCATATTAAAGAACTAATTAGCGATCGTTAACGGATCATCATAACCCACTTTATCACAAACATAGACAGGCATCAACAAATGCAGGTAACAAATGCCACGAAAGGCTGAACGTCCATTCCTGAGGACCCCTTAGCTGCCCAACATGGTGCTTGATGTAAAACACTAAATTCAATACTGAACGGTTCCTGCACTAAACAGTAATAATAGGGAATTTACAACATTTGGGATGGACAGTCTTTGTCTCAGTGTGTTGTTTGAAATACACAGGGATGCAGTGTTTGTAAAAGATCCTCCTGAGTATTTCCGATACCCCAGTTACATACAGGATTACTATGTTTCTGCGTCTATTCGGCTTTTCTTCCTCTCCCACTTTACTGCTGTTTCTTCTTGAGGCCGCTCCTGTTTTTACAAAGGTCCAGCTGGGATAACCACAGGGTTTGAGGGCATCCCTCAAGTGTTTCTGTTCTTCCTCTTGGGCCTGCGAGCTGGTGGGTGCATTGTCAGCTCTGTGTTGCAGGGTTCTGATAACACCAAGTTTGTGTTGCAGTGGGTGGTGTGAGTCAAAAAGCAAGTATTGATCTGTGTGTGGGTTTCTTGTATACCCCAATGTGGACGCTCCTGTCCTTCATCTGGACAAACTATCATCTTTAACATCTTCTCTGCTGATGTATCTGTCCACTGAGTTGATGTGTTTGGTGAAAGCTTGTACCTCTTGGGTTTTGCTTTTGATCCGTGTGTCATCCACATACCTGAACCAGTGGCTTGGTGTTGTTCCTTTGAAGGAGTTGAGAGCCCTGCCTTCTACTTATTAATTGGTGAAAGTTACTCAGAAAAGCATGAGTAACACAGGCCTACTACACATATATTGTTTGAATATCTTCATTGCACATGTTACAGTTGTGGTTTGATTGTTCTGAATCTTACCATGTAACCATTAACTCAAAGATCTTTAGACTTTGTGCATTGATGGAGTCATGACTCAAAATGTGAACATTTGTCCGAGTTGACAAGAGTGAAGAAACCTTCAGAAATGTCCCCCAAAATT
>JAFBJZ010000794.1:0-39843 GCA_016785225.1 Psettodes erumei | reverse complement strand
TCTCTTTGTGGTAGTTTAGCATGTCTTTGAAGTTATATTGTGTCTCTTTGTGCTAGTTTAGCATGTCTTGAAGTCATCTTGTGTCTCTTTTGTGTAGTTCTGAACATCTTTGACATCATCCTGTGTCTCTTTGTGGTAGTTTAGCTTGTCTTTGAAGTTATATTGTCTCTTTTGTGCTTGTTCTTCACTGCTTTGAAGTCATCCTGTGTCTCTTTGTGGTAGTTTAGCATGTCTTTGAAGTCATATTGTGCCTCTTTGTGCTACTTCTGAACTGCTTTGAAGTCATCCTGTGTCTCTTTGTTGTAGTTTAGCATGTCTTTAAAGTCATCCTGTGTCTCTTTTGTGGCAGTTTAGCATATCTTTGAAGTTATATTGCGTCTCTTTGTGCTAGTTCTGAACTGCTTTGATGTCATCCTGTGTCTCCTT
This sequence comes from Psettodes erumei, assembly GCA_016785225.1. Lineage (NCBI taxonomy): Eukaryota > Metazoa > Chordata > Actinopteri > Pleuronectiformes > Psettodidae > Psettodes > Psettodes erumei. Next base: position 39,417 of record JAFBJZ010000794.1, on the reverse strand, counting down.
GTGGTACTTTTTAGCTTGTCTTTAAAGTCATCTTGTGTGTCTTTGTGCTACTTCTGAAATGCTTTGAAGTCATATCGTGTCTCTTTGTGGTAGTTTAGCATGTCTTTGAAGTTATATTGTGTCTCTTTTGTGAAAGTTCTGAACATCTTTGACGTTATCCTGTGTCTCTTTGTTGTAGTTTACCATGTCTTTAAAGTCATCTTGTGTGTCGTTTTGCTACTTCTGAAATGCTTTGATGTCATATTGTGTCTCCTTGTGGTAGTTCTTTTACTGCTTTGAAGTCATCCTGTGTCTCTCTGTGGTAGTTTAGCATGTATTTAAAGTAATCTTGTGTGTCTTTTGGCTACTTCTGAACTGCTTTAAAGTCATCTTGTGCCTCCTTCTGGTAGTTTAGCATGTCTTTAAAGTCATCTTGTGTGTCTCTGTGCTAGTTGTGAACTGCTTTGAAGTCATCTTGTGACTCTTTTGTGGTAGTTTAGCATGTCTTTAAAGTCATCTTGTGTGTCTTTGTGCTAGTTATTAACTGCTTTGAAGTCATTTTGTGAGTCTCTGTGCTACTTCTGAATTGCTTTGAATTCATCTTGTGTCTCTTTGTGGTAGTTTAGCATGTCTTTGAAGTTATATTGTGTCTCGTCATGCTAGTTCTTAACTGCTTTGATGTCATCTTGTGTCTCCTTGTGGTAGTTTAGCATGTCTTTGAAGTCATCTTGTGTCTCTTTTGTGCTAGTTCTGAACATCTTTGACATCATCCTGTGTCTCTTTGTGGTAGTTTAGCATGTCTTTGAAGTTATATTGTGTCTCTTTGTGCTAGTTCTTCACTGCTTTGAAGTCATCCTGTGTCTCTTTGTGGTAGTTTAGCATGTCTTTGAAGTTATATTGTGTCTCTTTGTGCTAGTTCTGAACTGCTTTGAAGTCATCCTGTGTCTCTTTGTGGTAGTTTAGCATGTCTTTGAAGTTATATTGTGTCTCTTTGTGCTAGTTCTTCACTGCTTTGAAGTCATCCTGTGTCTCTTTGTGGTAGTTTAGCATGTCTTTGAAGTCATATTGTGTCTCTTTGTGCTAGTTCTTAACTGCTTTGAAGTCATCCTGTGTCTCTTTTTGTGTAGTTTAGCATGTCTTTGAAGTTATATTGTGTCTCTTTGTGCTAGTCTGCTTGAAGTCATCTTGTGTGTTTGTGGTAGTTTAGCATGTCTTTGAAGTCATATTGTGTCTCTTTGTGCTAGTTCTTCACTGCTTTGAAGTCATCCTGTGTCTCTTTTTGTGGTAGTTTAGCATGTCTTTGAAGTTATATTGTGTCTCTTTGTGCTAGTTCTTAACTGCTTTGAAGTCATCCTGTGTCTCTTTTTGTGGTAGTTTAGCATGTCTTTGAAGTCATATTGTGTCTCTTTTGTAGTGGTAGTTTAGCATGTCTTTGAAGTCATCTTGTGTCTCTTTGTGGTAGTTTAGCATGTCCTTAAATTCATCTTGTGTGTCTTTGTGTTAGTTCTGAACTGCTTTAATGTCATCTTGTGTCTCTTTGTGGTAGTTTAGCATGTCTTTGAAGTCATATTGTGTCTCTTTGTGCTACTTCTGAACTGCTTTTGAATTCATCTTGTGTCTCTTTGTGTAGTAGTTTAGCATGTCTTGAAAGTCATCTTGTGTGTCTTTATGCTACTTCTGAAGTGCTTTTGAAGTCATATTGTTTCTCTTCGTGCTAGTTCTGAACATCCTTGACATCATCCTGTGTCTCTTTGTGGTAGTTTAGCATGTCTTTGAACTTATATTGTGTCTATTTGTGCTCGTTCTTAACTGCTTTGAAGTCATCCTGTGTCTCTTTGTGGTAGTTTAGCATGTCTTTGAAGTTATATTGTGTCTCTTTGCTAGTTCTGCAACTGCTTTTGTGCTAGTTCTGAACTCTTTGAAGTCATCCTGTGTCTCTTTGTGGTAGTTTAGCATGTCTTTGAAGTTATATTGTGTCTTTTGTGCTAGTTCTGAACTGCTTTGAAGTCATCCTGTGTCTCTTTGTGGTAGTTTAGCATGTCTTTTTGAAGTTATATTGTGTCTCTTTGTGCTAGTTCTTCACTGCTTTGAAGTCATCCTGTGTCTCTCTTTTGTGGTAGTTTAGCATGTCTTTGAAGTCATCTTGTGTCTCTTTGTGTGTAGTTCTGAACATCTTTTGAAGTCATCCTGTGTCTCTTTGTGGTAGTTTAGCATGTCTTTGAAGTCATCTTGTGTCTCTTTGTGGTAGTTTAGCATGTCTTTGAAGTCATATTGTGTCTCTTTGTGGTAGTTCTGAACATGCTTTGAAGTCATCCTGTGTCTCTTTTTGGTAGTTTAGCATGTCTTTGAAGTTATATTGTGTGTCTTTTTGTGCTAGTTCTTCACTGCTTTGAAGTCATCCTGTGTATCTCTTTGTGGTAGTTTAGCATGTCTTTGAAGTTATATTGTGTCTCTTTGTGCTAGTTCTGAACTGCTTTGATGTCATCCTGTGTCTCTTTGTGTAGTAGTTTAGCATGTCTTTGAAGTCATATTGTGTCTCTTTGTGCTAGTTTAGCATGTCTTTGAAGTCATCCTGTGTCTCTTTGTGGTAGTTTAGCATGTCTTTGAAGTTATATTGTGTCTCTTTGTGCTAGTTTCTTAACTGCTTTGAAGTCATCCTGTGTCTCTTTGTGGTAGTTTAGCATGTCTTTGAAAGTTATATTGTGTCTCTTTTTTGCTAGTTCTGAACATCTTTTGAAGTCATCCTGTGTCTCTTTGTGTAGTTTAGCATGTCTTTGAAGTCATATTGTGTCTCTTTGTGCTAGTTTAGCATGTCTTTGAAGTCATATTGTGTCTCTTTTGTGGTAGTTTAGCATTTGTGCTAGTTCTTCACTGCTTTGAAGTCATCCTGTGTCTCTTTTGTGGTAGTTTAGCATGTCTTTGAAGTCATATTGTGTCTCTTTGTGCTAGTTCTGAACATCTTTGACGTCATCCTGTGTCTCTTTGTGGTAGTTTAGCATGTCTTTGAAGTTATATTGTGTCTCTTTTGTGCTAGTTCTTAACTGCTTTGAAGTCATCCTGTGTCTCTTTGAGTTTAGCATGTCTTTGAAGTCATGTGTCTCTCTTTGTGGTAGTTTAGCATGTCTTTGAAGTCATCTTGTGTCTCTTTGTGGTAGTTTAGCATGTCTTTGAATTCATCTTGTGTGTCCTTGTGTTAGTTCTGAACTGCTTTTAATGTCATCTTGTGTCTCTTTGTGGTAGTTTAGCATGTCTTTGAAGTCATATTGTGTCTCTTTTTGTGCTACTTCTGAACTGCTTTGAAGTCATCCTGTGTCTCTTTGTGGTAGTTTAGCATGTCTTTGAAAGTCATCTTGTGTGTCTTTTGTGCTAGTCTAAATGCTTTGAAGTCATATTGTGTCTCTTTGTGCTAGTTCTGAACTGCTTTGAATCATCCTGTGTCTCTTTTGTGGTAGTTTAGCATGTCTTTGAAGTTATATTGTGTCTCTTTGTGCTAGTTCTGAACATGCTTTTGAAGTCATCCTGTGTCTCTTTGTGGTAGTTTAGCATGTCTTGAAGTTCATATTGTGTCTCTTTGTGCTAGTTCTGAACTGCTTTGATGTCATCCTGTGTCTCTTTGTGGTAGTTTAGCATGTCTTTGAAGTCATATTGTGTCTTTTTGCTAGTTCTGAACATGCTTTGAAGTCATCCTGTGTCTCTTTGTGGTAGTTTAGCATGTCTTTGAAGTTATATTGTGTCTCTTTGTGCTAGTTCTGAACTGCTTTGAAGTCATCCTGTGTCTCTTTGTGGTAGTTTAGCATGTCTTTGAAGTTATATTGTGTCTCTTTGTGCTAGTTCTTTGAACATGTCTTTTGACGTCATCCTGTGTCTCTTTGTGCTAGTTCTGCACTGTCTTTGAAGTCATCCTGTGTCTCTTTGTGGTAGTTTAGCATGTCTTTGAAGTTATATTGTGTCTCTTTTTGCTAGTTCTGAACTGCTTTGAAGTCATCCTGTGTCTCTTTTGTGGTAGTTTAGCATGTCTTTGAAGTCATCTTGTGTCTCTTTGTGCTAGTTCTGAACATCTTTGAAGTCATCCTGTGTCTTTCCATGTGAAGTCATCTTGTGTCTCTTTGTGGTAGTTTAGCATGTCTTTGAAGTTATATTGTGTCTCTTTGTGCTAGTTCTAGAACTGCTTTGAAGTCATCCTGTGTCTCTTTGTGGTAGTTTAGCATGTCTTTGAAGTTATATTGTGTCTCTTTTTGCTAGTTCTTTACTGTCTTTGAAGTCATCTTGTGTCTCTTTGTGGTAGTTTAGCATGTCTTTGAAGTCATCTTGTGTCTCTTTTTGCTAGTTCTTGAACATCTTTTGACATCATCCTGTGTCTCTTTGTGGTAGTTTAGCATGTCTTTGAAGTTATATTGTGTCTCTTTTGTGCTAGTTCTTCAACTGCTTTGAAGTCATCCTGTGTCTCTTTGTGGTAGTTTAGCATGTCTTTGAACTTATATTGTGTCTCTTTGTGCTAGTTCTGAACATCTTTGAACGTCATCCTGTGTCTCTTTTTGCTAGTTCTTAACTGCTTTGAAGTCATCCTGTGTCTCTTTGTGGTAGTTTAGCATGTCTTTGAATTTATATTGTGTGTCTTTTTGCTAGTTCTGAACATCTTTAACGTCATCCTATGTCTCTTTGTGGTAGTTTAGCATGTCTTTGAAGTTATATTGTGTGTCTTTTTGCTAGTTCTGAACTGCTTTGATGTCATCTTGTGAGTCCTTGTGGTAGTTTAGCATGTCTTTGAAGTCATCTTGTGTCTCTTTTTGCTACTTCTGAACATCTTTGACATCATCCTGTGTCTCTTTGTGGTAGTTTAGCATGTCTTTGAAGTCGTATTGTGTCTCTTCATGCTAGTTCTGAACATCTTTGATGTCATCCTGTGTCTCTTTGTGGTAGTTTAGCATGTCTTTGAAGTTATATTGTGTCTATTTGTGCTAGTTCTTCACTGCTTTGAAGTCATCCTGTGTATCTTTGTGGAAATTTAGCATGTCTTTGAAGTTACATTGTGTCTCTTTGTGCTAGTTCTGAACATCTTTAACGTCATCCTATGTCTCTTTGTGGTAGTTTAGCATGTCCTTGAACTTATATTGTGTCTATTTGTGCTAGTTTAGCATGTATTTGAACTTATATTGTGTCTATTTTTGCTAGTTCTTAACTGCTTTGAAGTCATCCTGTGTCTCTTTGTGGTAGTTTAGCATGTCTTTGAATTTATATTGTGTGTCTTTTTTGCTAGTTCGAACTGCTTTTTGATGTCATCTTGTGAGTGAGTGTGGTAGTTTAGCATGTCTTTGAAGTCATCTTGTGTCTCTTTTTGCTACTTCTGAACATCTTTGACATCATCCTGTGTCTCTTTTTGCTACTTCTGAACATCTTTGACATCATCCTGTGTCTCTTTGTGGTACTTTAGCTTGTCTTTGAAGTTATATTGTCTCTTTGTGCTTGTTCTTCACTGCTTTGAAGTCATCCTGTGTCTCTTTGTGGTAGTTTAGCATGTCTTAACGTTATACTGTGTCTCTATGTGCGAGTTCTAAACATCTTTGACGTCATCCTGTGTCTCTTTGTGGTAGTTTATCTTGTCTCTGAAGTTATATTGTGTCTCTTTGTGGTAGTTGAGCATATCGTTGAAGTTATTATGTGTCTCTTTGTGCTAGTTAAGAACATATTTGATGTCATCCTGTGCCTCTTTGTGGTAGTTTAGCATGTCTTTGAAGTTATATTGTGTCTATTTGTGCTAGTTCTTCACTGCTTTGAAGTCATCCTGTGTATCTTTGTGGAAATTTAGCATGTCTTTGAAGTTACATTGTGTCTCTTTGTGCTAGTTCTGAACATCTTTAACGTCATCCTATGTCTCTTTGTGCTAGTTTAGCATGTATTTGAACTTATATTGTGTCTATTTGTGCTAGTTCTTAACTGCTTTGAAGTCATCCTGTGTCTCTTTGTGGTAGTTCAGCATGTCTTTGAAGTTATATTGTGTGTCTTTTTGCTAGTTCTGAACTGCTTTGATGTCATCTTGTGAGTCCTTGTGGTAGTTTAGCATGTCTTTGAAGTTGTATTGTGTCTCTTCATGCTAGTTCTGAACATATTTGACGTCATCCTGTGTCTTTTTGTGGTAGTTTAGCATGTCTTTGAACTTATATTGTGTCTCTTTGTGCTAGTTCTTAACTGCTTTGAAGTCATCCTGTGTCTCTTTGTGGTAGTTTAGCATGTCTTTGAAGTCATATTGTATCTCTTAGTGGTAGTTTAGCATGTCCTTGAAGTCTTCTTGTGTCTCTTTGTGGTAGTTTAGCATGTCCTTAAATTCATCTTGTGTGTCCTTGTGTTAGTTCTGAACTGCTTTGATGTCATCTTGTCAGTCTTTGTCAGTCTTTGTGTGTAGTGTAGCATGTCTTTGAAGTCTCTTTTGTGCTACTTCTGAAGTGCTTTGAAGTCATATTGTTTCTCTTCTTCTAGTTCTGAACATCATTGACATCATCCTGTGTCTCCTTGTGGTAAGTTGTCTTTGTGTCTCTTTGTGCTAGTTCTGAACTGCTTTGACATCATCTTGTGTCTCTTTGTGGTAGTTTAGCATGTCTTTGAACTTATATTGTGTCTTTTTGCTAGTTCTTAACTGCTTTGAAGTCATCCTGTGTCTCTTTGGTAGTTTAGCATGTTTTGAAGTCATCTTGTCTTTTGTGGTAGTTATGTCTTTGAATTTATATTGTGTCTCTTTGCTAGTTACTTCTTTGAAGTCATCCTGTGTGTCATCTTGTTGCATTGTCTTTTGTGGTTCTGAGTTTAGCATGTCTTTGAAGTCATCCTTGTGTCTTCTTTGTGTCTAGTTCTAGCATGTGCTTTGAATTCATCTTGTGTCTCTTTGTGTTACTTCTGAACTGCTTTAATGTCATCTTGTCAGTCTTTGGTAGTTTAGCATGTCTTTGAAGTAGTTGTCATGTCTTTCTGAAAGTCATCTTGTGTCTCTTTGTGGTAGTCTAGCATGTCTTGAAAGTCATCTTGTGTGTCTTTATGCTACTTCTGAAGTGCTTTGAAGTCATATTGTTTCTGTTCGTGCTAGTTCTGAACATCGTGACATCATCCTGTGTCTCTTTGTGGTAGTTTAGCATGTCTTTGAACTTATATTGTGTCTATTTGTGCTCGTTCTTAACTGCTTTGAAGTAATCCTGTGTCTCTTTGTGGCAGTTTAGCATGTCTTTGAAGTTATATTGTGTCTCTTTGTGCTAGTTCTTAACTGCTTTGAAGTCATCCTGTGTCTCTTTGTGGTATTTTAGCATGTATTTAAAGTCATCTTGTGTGTCTTTGGGCTAGTTCTGAAGTGCTTTGAATGCATTTTGTGTGTCTTTGTGGTAGTTTAGCATGTCTTTGAAGTCTTCTTGTGTCTCTTTGTGGTAGTGTAGCATGTCTTTGATGACATATTGTGTCTCTTTGTGCTACTTCTGAGCTGCTTTGAAGTCATCTTATGCCTCCTTGTGGTAGTTTAGCATGTCTTTAAAGTAATCTTGTGTGTCTTTGTACTAGTTATTAACTGCTTTGAAGTCATTTTGTGAGTCCTTGTGCTACTACTGAACTGCTTTGAAGTCATCTTGTGTCTCTTTGTGGTAGTTTAGCATGTCTTTAAAGTCGTATTGTGTCTCTTCATGCTAGTTCTGAACATATTTGTCGTCATCCTGTGTCTTTTTGTGGTAGTTTAGCATGTCTTTGAACTTATATTGTGTCTCTTTGTGGTAGTTCTTAACTGCTTTGAAGTCATCCTGTCTCTTTGTGGTAGTTTAGCATGTCTTTGAAGTCATATTGTATCTGTTAGTGGTAGTTTAGCATGTCTTTGAAGTCATATTGTATCTGTTAGTGGTAGTTTAGCATGTCCTTGAAGTCTTCTTGTGTCTCTTTGTGGCAGTTTAGCATGTCTTTGAAGTTATATTGTGTCTCTTTGTGCTAGTTCTGAACTGCTTTGATGTCATCCTATGTCTCTTTGAGGTAGTTTAGCATGTCTTTGAACTTATATTGTGTCTATTTGTGCTAGTTCTTAACTGCTTTGAAGTCATCCTGTGTCTCTTTGTGGTAGTTTAGCATGTCCTTGAAGTCTTCTTGTGTCTCTTTGTGGTAGTTTAGCATGTCCTTAAATTCATCCTGTGTTTCCTTGTGTTAGTTCTGAACTGCTTTAATGTCATCTTGTCAGTCTTTGTGGTAGTTTAGCATGTCTTTGAAGTCATATTGTGTCTCTTTGTGCTACTTCTGAACTGCTTTGAATTCATCTTGTGTCTCTTTGTGGTAGTTTAGCATGTCTTGAAAGTCATCTTGTGTGTCTTTATGCTACTTCTGAAGTGCTTTGAAGTCATCTTCTTTCTCTTCGTGCTAGTTCTGAACATCCTTGACATCATCCTGTGTCTCTTTGTGGTAGTTTAGCATGTCTTTGAACTTATATTGTGTCTATTTGTGCTCGTTCTTAACTGCTTTGAAGTCATCCTTTGTCTTTTTGTGGCAGTTTAGCATGTCTTTGAAGTTATATTGTGTCTCTTCGTGCTAGTTTTGAACATCCTTGACATCATCCTGTGTCTCTTTGTGGTAGTTTAGCATGTCTTTGAACTTATATTGTGTCTATTTGTGCTCGTTCTTAACTGCTTTGAAGTCATCATGTGTCTCTTTGTGGCAGTTTAGCATGTCTTTGAAGTTAGATTGTGTCTCTTTGTGGAAATTTAGCATGTCTTTGAAGTTACCTTGTGTCTCTTTGTGCTAGTTCTGAATATCTTTGACATCATCCTGTGTCTCTTTGTGGTAGTTTAGCTTGTCGTTGAAGTTATATTGTCTCTTTGTGCTTGTTCTTCACTGCTTTGAAGTCATCCTGTGTCTCTTTGTGGTAGTTTAGCATGTCTTTGAAGTCATATTGTGCCTCTTTGTGCTACTTCTGAACTGCTTTGAAGTCATCCTGTGTCTCTTTGTTGTAGTTTAGCATGTCTTTAAAGTCATCCTGTGTCTCTTTGTGGCAGTTTAGCATATCTTTGAAGTTATATTGCGTCTCTTTGTGCTAGTTCTGAACTGCTTTGATGTCATCCTGTGTCTCCTTGTGGTACTAGCTTTAGCTTGTCTTTAAAGTCATCTTGTGTGTCTTTGTGCTACTTCTGAAATGCTTTGAAGTCATATCGTGTCTCTTTTGTGGTAGTTTAGCATGTCTTTGAAGTTATATTGTGTCTCTTTGTGAAAGTTCTGAACATCTTTGACGTTATCCTGTGTCTCTTTGTTGTAGTTTACCATGTCTTTAAAGTCATCTTGTGTGTCGTTTTGCTACTTCTGAAATGCTTTGATGTCATATTGTGTCTCCTTGTGGTAGTTCTTTACTGCTTTGAAGTCATCCTGTGTCTCTCTGTGGTAGTTTAGCATGTATTTAAAGTAATCTTGTGTGTCTTTGGGCTACTTCTGAACTGCTTTAAAGTCATCTTGTGCCTCCTTCTGGTAGTTTAGCATGTCTTTAAAGTCATCTTGTGTGTCTCTGTGCTAGTTGTGAACTGCTTTGAAGTCATCTTGTGACTCTTTATGGTAGTTTACCATGTCTTTAAAGTCATCTTGTGTGTCTTTGTGCTAGTTATTAACTGCTTTGAAGTCATTTTGTGAGTCTCTGTGCTACTTCTGAATTGCTTTGAATTCATCTTGTGTCTCTTTGTGGTAGTTTAGCATGTCTTTGAAGTTATATTGTGTCTCGTCGTGCTAGTTCTTAACTGCTTTGATGTCATCTTGTGAGTCCTTGTGGTAGTTTAGCATGTCTTTGAAGTCATCTTGTGTCTCTTTTTGCTACTTCTGAACATCTTTGACATCATCCTGTGTCTCTTTGTGGTACTTTACCTTGTCTTTGAAGTTATATTGTCTCTTTGTGCTTGTTCTTCACTGCTTTGAAGTCATCCTGTGTCTGTTTGTGGTAGTTTAGCATGTCTTTGAAGTCATATTGTGCCTCTTTGTGCTACTTCTGAACTGCTTTGAATTCATCTTGTGTCTCTTTGTGGTAGTTTAGCATGTCTTAAAAGTCATCTTGTGTGTCTTTATGCTACTTCTGAAGTGCTTTGAAGTCATATTGTTTCTCTTCGTGCTAGTTCTGAACATCCTTGACATCATCCTGTGTCTCTTTGTGGTAGTTTAGCATGTCTTTGAACTTATATTGTGTCTATTTGTGCTAGTTCTTAACTGCTTTGAAGTCATCCTGTGTCTCTTTGTGGTAGTTTAGCATGTCTTTGAAGTTATATTGTGTCTCTTTGTGCTAGTTCTGAACTGCTTTGAAGTCATCCTGTGTCTCTTTGTGGTAGTTTAGCATGTCTTTGAAGTCATATTGTGTCTCTTTGTGCTAGTTCTGTGTCTCACTGCTTTGAATTCATCCTATGTCTCTTTGTGGTAGTTTAGCATGTCTTTGAAGTTATATTGTGTCTCTTTGTGCTAGTTCTTAACTGCTTTGAAGTCATCCTGTGTCTCTTTGGTAGTTTAGCATGTCTTTGAAGTCATCTTGTGTGTCTTTTTGTGCTAGTTCTGAAGTGCTTTGATGTCATTGTGTGTCTCTGTGCTAGTTCTGAACTGCTTTGAAGTCATCTTGTGTCTCTTTGTGGTAGTTTAGCATGTCTTTGAAGTCATCTTGTGTCTCTTTGTGCTAGTTTGAACTGCTTTTGAAGTCATCTTGTGTCTCTTTGTGCTAGTTCTTTAACTGTCTTTGAAGTCATATTGTGTCTCTTTTGTGCTAGTTCTGACTGCTTTGAAGTCATCCTGTGTCTCTTTGTGGTAGTTTAGCATGTCTTTGAAAGTCATCCTGTGTCTCTTTGTGCTAGTTTAGCATGTCTTTGAAGTCATCCTGTGTCTCTTTGTGGTAGTTTAGCATGTCTTTGAAGTTATATTGTGTCTCTTTGTGTTAGTTCTTTGAACATCTTTGATGTCATCCTGTGTCTCTTTGTGGTAGTTTAGCATGTCTTTGAAGTTATATTGTGTCTCTTTGTGCTAGTTCTTCACTGCTTTGAAGTCATCCTGTGTCTCTTTGTGGTAGTTTTTAGCATGTCTTTGAAGTTATATTGTGTCTCTTTGTGCTAGTTCTGAACATCTTTGAAGTCATCCTGTGTCTCTTTGTGGTAGTTTAGCATGTCTTTGAAGTTATATTGTGTCTCTTTGTGCTAGTTTAGCATGTCTTTGAAGTTATATTGTGTCTCTTTGTGCTAGTTCTTAACTGCTTTGAAGTCATCCTGTGTCTCTTTGTGGTAGTTTAGCATGTCTTTGAAGTTATATTGTGTCTCTTTTTGCTAGTTCTGAACTGCTTTGAAGTCATCTTGTGTCTCTTTGTGGTAGTTTAAGTCATGTCTTTGAAGTCATCTTGTGTCTCTGTGTCTTTTGCTAGTTCTGAACATCTTTTGACATCATCCTGTGTCTCTTTGTGGTAGTTTAGCATGTCTTTGAAGTTATATTGTGTCTCTTTTGCTTTGTTCTTAACTGCTTTGAAGTCATCCTGTGTCTCTTTGTGGTAGTTTAGCATGTCTTTGAAGTCATATTGTGTCTCTTTGTGCTAGTTCTAACATGTCTTTGAAGTCATCTTGTGTCTCTTTTGTGGTAGTTTAGCTGTCTTTGAAGTCATATTGTGTCTCTTTGTGGTAGTTTAGCATGTCTTTGAAGTCATCTTGTGTCTCTTTTTGTGCTAGTTCTGAACATCTTTGAAGTCATCCTGTGTCTCTTTGTGGTAGTTTAGCATGTCTTTGAAGTCATATTGTGTCTCTTTGTGCTAGTTCTTCACTGCTTTGAAGTCATCCTGTGTCTCTTTGTGGTAGTTTAGCATGTCTTTGAAGTCATATTGTGTCTCTTTGTGCTAGTTCTGAACATGCTTTGAAGTCATCCTGTGTCTCTTTGTGGTAGTTTAGCATGTCTTTGAAGTTCATATTGTGTCTCTTTGTGGTAGTTTAGTTTTTGAACTTATATTGTTTCTTTTGTGTCTCTTTGTGTTAGTTCTGTCTTTGAAGTCATCTTGTGTCTCTTTGTGGTAGTTTAGCATGTCTTTGAAGTCATATTGTGTCTCTTTGTGCTAGTTCTGAACTGCTTTGAAGTCATCTTGTGTCTCTTTGTGGTAGTTTAGCATGTCTTTGAAGTCATATTGTGTCTCTTTTGTGCTAGTTCTGAACTGCTTTGAAGTCATCCTGTGTCTCTTTGTGGTAGTTTAGCATGTCTTTGAAGTCATATTGTCTCTTTTTGGTAGTTTAGCATGTTCTAACTGCTTTTGTGAAGTCATCTTTGAAGTCATCTCTGTTCTTGTGTAGTTTTTAGCATGTCTTTGAAGTCATATATGTGTGTCTCTTTGTGCTAGTTCTTAACTGCTTTGAAGTCATCCTGTGTCTCTTTGTGGTAGTTTAGCATGTCTTTGAAGTCATCTTGTGTCTCTTTGTGTTAGTTTAGCATGTCTTTGAAGTCATCTTGTGTCTCTTTGTGCTAGTTCTGAACTGCTTTGAAGTCATCCTTGTGTCTCTTTGTGTAGTTTAGCATGTCTTTGAAGTTATATTGTGTCTCTTTGTGCTAGTTCTGAACATCTTTGAAGTCATCCTGTGTCTCTTTGTGGTAGTTTAGCATGTCTTTGAAGTTATTTGTGTCTCTTTCTGTGCTTTGAGTTCTGAACTGCTTTGAAGTCATCTTGTGTGTCTCTTTGTGGTAGTTTAGCATGTCTTTGAAGTCATCTTGTGTCTCTTTGTGCTAGTTCTGAACTGCTTTAAAGTCATCCTTGTGTCTCTTTTGTGGTAGTTTAGCATGTCTTTGAAGTCATCTTGTGTCTCTTTGTGGTAGTTTAGAACTGTCTTTGAAGTCATCTTGTGTCTCTTTGTGGTAGTTCTAGCATGTCTTTGAAGTCATCTTGTGTGTCTTTTTGTGCTAGTTCTTAGCATGTCTTTGAAGTCATCTTGTGTCTCTTTGTGTTAGTTTGAATGTCTTTGAAGTCATATTGTGTGTCTTTGTGGTAGTTCTGAACTTCATCATCCTGTGTCTCTTTGTGGTAGTTTAGCATGTCTTTGAACTTATCTTGTGTCTCTTTGTGCTACTTCTGAACTGCTTTGAAGTCATCCTGTGTCTCTTTGTGGTAGTTTAGCATGTCTTTGAAGTCATATTGTGTCTCTTTGTGCTAGTTCTTAACTGCTTTGAAGTCATCCTGTGTCTCTTTGTGGTATTTTAGCATGTATTTAAAGTCATCTTGTGTGTCTTTGGGCTAGTTCTGAAGTGCTTTGAATGCATTTTGTGTGTCTTTGTGGTAGTTTAGCATGTCTTTGAAGTCTTCTTGTGTCTCTTTGTGGTAGTGTAGCATGTCTTTGATGACATATTGTGTCTCTTTGTGCTACTTCTGAACTGCTTTGAAGTCATCTTATGCCTCCTTGTGGTAGTTTAGCATGTCTTTAAAGTAATCTTGTGTGTCTTTGTACTAGTTATTAACTGCTTTGAAGTCATTTTGTGAGTCCTTGTGCTACTACTGAACTGCTTTGAAGTCATCTTGTGTCTCTTTGTGGTAGTTTAGCATGTCTTTAAAGTCGTATTGTGTCTCTTCATGCTAGTTCTGAACATATTTGTCGTCATCCTGTGTCTTTTTGTGGTAGTTTAGCATGTCTTTGAACTTATATTGTGTCTCTTTGTGGTAGTTCTTAACTGCTTTGAAGTCATCCTGTCTCTTTGTGGTAGTTTAGCATGTCTTTGAAGTCATATTGTATCTCTTAGTGGTAGTTTAGCATGTCTTTGAAGTCATCTTGTGTCTCTTTGTGGTAGTTTAGCATGTCTTTGAAGTCTTCTTGTGTCTCTTTGTGGCAGTTTAGCATGTCTTTGAAGTTATATTGTGTCTCTTTGTGCTAGTTCTGAACTGCTTTGATGTCATCCTATGTCTCTTTGAGGTAGTTTAGTTTAAGCATGTCTTTTGAACTTATATTGTGTCTCTTTGTGCTCATCCTTCTTAACTGCTTTGAAGTCATCCTGTGTCTCTTTGTGGTAGTTTAGCATGTCCTTGAAGTCTTCTTGTGTCTCTTTGTGGTAGTTTAGCATGTCCTTTAATTCATCTTGTGTCCTTTGTGTAGTTCTGAACTGCTTTAATGTCATCTTGTGTCTTTGTGGTAGTTTAGCATGTCTTTGAAGTCATATTGTGTCTCTTTGTGCTACTTCTGAACTGCTTTGAATTCATCTTGTGTCTCTTTGTGGTAGTTTAGCATGTCTTGAAAGTCATCTTGTGTGTCTTTATGCTACTTCTGAGTGTTTTTGAGTCATCTTTTTTCTCTTCTTCTTCGTGCTAGTTCTGAACATCCTTGACATCATCCTGTGTCTCTTTGTGGTAGTTTAGCATGTCTTTGAACTTATATTGTGTCTATTTGTGCTAGTTCTTAACTGCTTTGAAGTCATCCTTTGTCTTTTGTGGTTTTTAGCATGTTTTTGAAGTCATATTGTGTCTCTTTTTGTGCTAGCTTTGATGTCTTTGTGTCTTTTTGTGGCAGTTTAGCATGTCTTTGAAGTTATATTGTGTCTCTTCGTGCTAGTTTTGAACATCCTTGACATCATCCTGTGTCTCTTTGTGGTAGTTTAGCATGTCTTTGAACTTATATTGTGTCTATTTGTGCTCGTTCTTAACTGCTTTGAAGTCATCATGTGTCTCTTTGTGGCAGTTTAGCATGTCTTTGAAGTTATATTGTGTCTCTTTGTGGAAATTTAGCATGTCTTTGAAGTTACCTTGTGTCTCTTTGTGCTAGTTCTGAACATCTTTGACATCATCCTGTGTCTCTTTGTGGTAGTTTAGCTTGTCGTTTGAAGTTATATTGTCTCTTTGTGCTTGTTCTTCACTGCTTTGAAGTCATCCTGTGTCTCTTTGTGGTAGTTTAGCATGTCTTTGAAGTCATATTGTGCCTCTTTGTGCTACTTCTGAACTGCTTTGAAGTCATCCTGTGTCTCTTTGTTGTAGTTTAGCATGTCTTTAAAGTCATCCTGTGTCTCTTTGTGGCAGTTTAGCATATCTTTGAAGTTATATTGCGTCTCTTTGTGCTAGTTCTGAACTGCTTTGATGTCATCCTGTGTCTCCTTGTGGTACTTTAGCTTGTCTTTAAAGTCATCTTGTGTGTCTTTGTGCTACTTCTGAAATGCTTTGAAGTCATATCGTGTCTCTTTGTGGTAGTTTAGCATGTCTTTGAAGTTATATTGTGTCTCTTTGTGAAAGTTCTGAACATCTTTGACGTTATCCTGTGTCTCTTTGTTGTAGTTTACCATGTCTTTAAAGTCATCTTGTGTGTCGTTTTGCTACTTCTGAAATGCTTTGATGTCATATTGTGTCTCCTTGTGGTAGTTCTTTACTGCTTTGAAGTCATCCTGTGTCTCTCTGTGGTAGTTTAGCATGTATTTAAAGTAATCTTGTGTGTCTTTGGGCTACTTCTGAACTGCTTTAAAGTCATCTTGTGCCTCCTTCTGGTAGTTTAGCATGTCTTTAAAGTCATCTTGTGTGTCTCTGTGCTAGTTGTGAACTGCTTTGAAGTCATCTTGTGACTCTTTATGGTAGTTTACCATGTCTTTAAAGTCATCTTGTGTGTCTTTTGTGCTAGTTATTAACTGCTTTGAAGTCATTTTGTGAGTCTCTGTGCTACTTCTGAACTGCTTTGAATTCATCTTGTGTCTCTTTGTGGTAGTTTAGCATGTCTTAAAAGTCATCTTGTGTGTCTTTATGCTACTTCTGAAGTGCTTTGAAGTCATATTGTTTCTCTTCGTGCTAGTTCTGAACATCCTTGACATCATCCTGTGTCTCTTTGTGGTAGTTTAGCATGTCTTTGAACTTATATTGTGTCTCTTCGTGCTAGTTCTTAACTGCTTGGAAGTCATCCTGTGTCTCTTCGTGGTAGTTTAGCATGTCTTTGAAGTCATGTTGTTTCACTTTGTGGTAGTTTAGCATGTCTTTGAAGTCATATTGTGTCTCTTAGTGGTAGTTTAGCATGTCTTTGAAGTCATATTGTGTCTCCTTGTGGTAGTTCTTAACTGCTTTGAAGTCATCCTGTGTCTCTTTGTGGTATTTTAGCATGTATTTAAAGTAATCTTGTGTGTCTTTGGGCTAGTTCTGAAGTGCTTTGAAGTCATCTTGTGCCTCCTTGTGGTAGTTTAGCATGTCTTTAAAGTCATCTTGTATGTCTCTGTGCTAGTTGTGAACTGCTTTGAAGTCATCTTGTGACTCTTTGTGGTAGTTTAGCATGTCTTTCAAGTCATCTTGTGTGTCTTTGTGCTAGGTATTAACTGCTTTGAAGTCATTTTGAGTCTTTGTGCTATTTCTGAATTGCTTTGAATTCATCTTGTGTCTCTTTGTGGTAGTTCAGCATGTCTTTAAAGTTATACTGTGTCTCTAAGTGCGAGTTCTGAACATCTTTGACTTCATCCTGTGTCTCTTTGTTGTAGTTTATCTTGTCTTTGAAGTTATATTGTGTCTCTTTATGGTAGTTGAGCATATCGTTGAAGTTATTATGTGTCTCTTTGTGCTAGTTAAGAACATCTTTGATGTCATCCTGTGTCTCTTTGTGGTAGTTTAGCATGTCTTTGAAGTTATATTGTGTCTATTTGTATTAGTTCTTCACTGCTTTGAAGTCATCCTGTGTATCTTTGTGGAAATTTAGCATGTCTTTGAAGTTACATTGTGTCTGTTTGTGCTAGTTCTGAACATCTTTAACGTCATCCTATGTCTCTTTGTGTCTTTGAAGTAGTTCTAGCATGTCCTTGAACTTATATTGTGTCTATTTGTGCTAGTTTAGCATGTATTTGAACTTACATTGTGTCTATTTGTGCTAGTTCTTAACTGCTTTGAAGTCATCCTGTGTCTCTTTGTGGTAGTTTAGCATGTCTTTGAAGTCATATTGTGTCTTTTTGTGCTACTTCTGAAGTGCTTTGTGTCATTTTGTTTTTAGCTCTTCGTGTCATCTTGTGTGTCTTTGTGTTAGTTCTGAACATCCTTGACATCATCCTGTGTCTCTTTGTGGTAGTTTAGCATGTCTTTGAACTTATATTGTGTCTATTTGTGCTCGTTCTTAACTGCTTTGAAGTCATCCTGTGTCGCTTTGTGGTGGTTTAGCATGTCTTTGAACTTATATTGTGTCTATTTTTGCTAGTTTAGCATGTATTTGAACTTATATTGTGTCTATTTGTGCTAGTTCTTAACTGCTTTGAAGTCATCCTGTGTCTCCTTGTGGTAGTTTAGCATGTCTTTGAAGTTATATTGTGTGTCTTTTTGCTAGATCTGAACAGCTTTGATGTCATCTTGTGAGTCCTTGTGGTAGTTTAGCATGTCTTTGAAGTCATCTTGTGTCTCTTTTTGCTACTTCTGAACATCTTTGACATCATCCTGTGTCTCTTTGTGGTAGTTTAGCTTGTCTTTGAAGTTATATTGTCTCTTTGTGCTTGTTCTTCACTGCTTTGAAGTCATCCTGTGTCTCTTTGTGGTAGTTTAGCATGTCTTTGAAGTCATATTGTGTCTCTTTGTGTGCTACTTCTGAACTGCTTTGAAGTCATCTTGTGTCTCTTTGTGGTAGTTTAGCATGTCTTTAAAGTCGTATTGTGTCTCTTCATGCTAGTTCTGAACATCTTTGACGTCATCCTGTGTCTCCCTGTGGTAGTTTAGCATGTATTTAAAGTAATCTTGTGTGTCTTCGGGCTACTTCTGAACTGCTTTAAAGATATCTTGTGCCTCCTTGTGGTAGTTTAGCATGTCTTTGAAGTCATATTGTATCTCTTAGTGGTAGTTTAGCATGACCTTGAAGTCTTCTTGTGTCTCTTTGTGGTAGTTTAGCATGTCCTTAAATTCATCTTGTGTGTCCTTGTGTTAGTTCTGAACTGCTTTAATGTCATCTTGTCAGTCTTTGTGGTAGTTTAGCATGTCTTTTGAAGTCATATTGTGTCTCTTTGTGCTAGTTCTGAACTGAACTGTCATCTTGTGTCTCTTTGTGGTAGTTTAGCATGTCTTAACTGTTTGTCTCTTTGTGCTAGTTCTGAACATCCTTGACATCATCCTGTGTCTCTTTGTGGTAGTTTAGCATGTCTTTGAACTTATATTGTGTCTCTTTGTGCTCGTTCTTAACTGCTTTGAAGTCATCCTGTGTCTTTTTGTGGTTTTTAGCATGTCTTTGAAGTTATATTGTGTCTCTTTGTGCTAGTTCTGAACATCTTTGACATCATCCTGTGTCTCTTTGTGGTAGTTTAGCATGTCTTTGAACTTATATTGTGTCTATTTGTGCTCGTTCTTAACTGCTTTGAAGTCATCCTGTGTCTCTTTGTGGTAGTTTAGCATGTCTTTGAAGTCATATTGTGTCTCTTTTGTGCTTTTGCATGTCTTTGAAGTCATCCTGTGTCTCTTTGTGGTAGTTTAGCATGTCTTTGAAGTTATATTGTGTCTCTTTGTGAAAGTTCTGAACTGCTTTGAAGTCATCCTGTGTCTCTTTGTGGTAGTTTAGCATGTCTTTAAAGTCATCTTGTGTCTCTTTTGCTACTTCTTTGCTAGTTCTGAACTTTAGCTTTTTTGAAGTCATCCTGTGTCTCTTTGTGGTAGTTTAGCATGTCTTTGAAGTCATCTTGTGTCTCTTTGTGGTAGTTTAGCATGTCTTTGAAGTCATCTTGTGTCTCTTTGTGTGTTAGTTCTGAACTGTTTTGAAGTCATCTTGTCTCTTTGTGGTAGTTTAGCATGTCTTTGAAGTCATATTGTGTCTCTTTGTGCTAGTTCTGAACATGCTTTGAAAGTCATCTTGTGTCTCTTTGTGGTAGTTTAGCATGTCTTTAAAGTCATCTTGTGTGTCTTTGTGCTACTTCTGAACTGCTTTGAAGTCATATTGTTTCTCTTCGTGCTAGTTCTGAACATCCTTGACATCATCCTGTGTCTCTTGTGTCTCTTTGTGGTAGTTTAGCATGTCTTTGAACTTATATTGTGTCTATTTGTGCTCGTTCTTAACTGCTTTGAAGTCATCCTGTGTCTCTTTGTGGTAGTTTAGCATGTCTTTGAAGTCATATTGTGTCTCTTTGTGGTAGTTCTGAACTGCTTTGAAGTCATCCTGTGTCTCTTTGTGGTAGTTTAGCATGTCTTTGAACTTATATTGTGTCTCTTTGTGCTAGTTCTTAACTGCTTTGAAGTCATCCTGTGTCTCTTTGTGGTAGCATTTTTGAGCATGTCTTTGAAGTCATCTTGTGTGTCTCTTTGTGCTAGTTCTTAACTGCTTTGAAGTCATCCTGTGTCTCTTTGTGGTAGTTTAGCATGTCTTTGAAGTCATCTTGTGTCTCTTTGTGGTAGTTTAGCATGTCTTTAAAGTCATCTTGTGTGTCTTTGTGCTACTTCTGAACTGCTTTGAAGTCATCTTGTGTGTTTTTTTGTGGTAGTTTTGCATTTCTTTTTAAGTTATATTGTGTCTCTTTGTGCTAGTTCTGTACATCTTTGACGTCATCCGTGTCTCTTTGTGGTAGTTTAGCATGTCTTTGAAGTCATATTGTGTCTCTTTTAACTGCTAGTTCTTAACTGCTTGGAAGTCATCCTGTGTCTCTTTGTGGTAGTTTAGCATGTCTTTGAAGTCATATTGTTTCTCTTTGTGGTAGTTTAGCATGTCTTTGAAGTCATCTTGTGTCTCTTTTTGTGGTAGTTTAGCATGTCTTTAAAATCATCTTGTGTCTCTTTGTGCTAGTTCTGAACTGCTTTGAAGTCATCTTGTGTCTCTTTGTGGTAGTTTAGCATGTCTTTGAAGTCATATTGTGTCTCTTTTGTGCTAGTTTAGAACATCTTTGAAGTCATCTTGTGTCTCTTTGTGGTAGTTTAGCATGTCTTTGAAAATCATCTTGTGTCTGTTTTGTGCTACTTCTGAACTGCTTTTTGAAGTCATCTTGTGTCTCTCTTTGTGGTAGTTTAGCATGTCTTTGAAGTCATATTGTGTCTCTTTGTGCTAGTTCTTAACTGCTTTGAAGTCATCCTGTGTCTCTTTGTGTGGTAGTTTAGCATGTCTTTAAAGTCATCTTGTGTGTCTTTGTGCTAGTTCTGAACTGCTTTGAACATGTCTTTGTGGTAGTCATCTGTTCTGTGTAGTTTCATGTCTTTTGAAGTCATCTTGTGTCATTGTGCTAGTTCTGTTGTCCTTGAATGTCTTGTGTGTCTTTGTGCTAGTTCTGAACTGCTTTTGAAGTCATCCTGTGTCTCTTTGTGGTAGTTTAGCATGTCTTTGAAGTCATATTGTGTCTCTTTGTGGTAGTTTAGCATGTCTTTTGAAGTCATATTGTGTCTCTTTGTGCTAGTTAGCATTCTTGACATCATCTGTGTCTTGAAGTCATCTTGTTAATGTCTCTTTGTGGTAGTTTAGCATGTCTTTGAAGTTATATTGTGTCTCTTTTGTGCTAGTTCTGAACTGCTTTGAAGTCATCTTGTGTCTCTTTGTGGTAGTTTAGCATGTCTTTGAAGTCATATTGTGTCTCTTTTTGTGCTAGTTCTGAACTGCTTTTGAAGTCATCTTGTGTCTCTTTGTGTGGTTTAGCATGTGAAAGTCATCTTGTGTCTCTTTAGTAGTTTAGCATGTCTTTGAAGTCATATTGTGTCTCTTTGTGCTACTTCTGAACTGCTTTGAAGTCATCTTGTGTCTCTTTGTGGTAGTTTAGCATGTCTTTGAAGTCATCTTGTGTCTCTTTGTGCTAGTTCTAGAAGTCTTTGATGTTATCTTATATTGTGTCTCTTTGTGCTAGTTCTGAACATCCTTGACATCATCCTGTGTCTCTTTGTGGTAGTTTAGCATGTCTTTGAACTTATATTGTGTCTCTTTGTGCTAGTTCTTAACTGCTTTGAAGTCATCCTGTGTCTCTTTGTGGTAGTTTAGCATGTCTTTGAAGTTATATTGTGTCTCTTTGTGCTAGTTCTGAACTGCTTTGAAGTCATCCTGTGTCTCTTTGTGGTAGTTTTTGTGGTAGCATGTCTTTGAAGTTATATTGTGTCTCTTTGTGCTAGTTCTTCACTGCTTTGAAGTCATCCTGTGTCTCTTTGTGGTAGTTTGAAGTCCTTGAAGTCATCCTGTGTTTTGTGGTAGTTTAGCATGTCTTTGAACTTATATTGTGTCTATTTGTGCTAGTTCTTAACTGCTTTGAAGTCATCCTGTGTCTCTTTGTGGTAGTTTCGCATGTCTTTGAAGTCATCTTGTTTCTCTTTGTGGTAGTTTAGCATGTCTTTGAAGTTATATTGTGTCTATTTGTGCTAGTTCTTCACTGCTTTGAAGTCATGCTGTGTCTCTTTGTGGTACTTGAGCATGTCTTTGAACTTATATTGTGTCTCTTTGTGCTAGTTCTTAACTGCTTTGAAGTCATCGTGTGTCTCTTTGTGGTAGTTTAGCATGTCTTTGAAGTCATATTGTATCTCTTAGTGGTAGTTTAGCATGTCCTTGAAGTCTTCTTGTGTCTCTTTGTGGTAGTTTAGCATGTCCTTAAATTCATCTTGTGTGTCCTTGTGTTAGTTCTGAACTGCTTTAATGTCATCTTGTCAGTCTTTGTGGTAGTTTAGCATGTCTTTGAAGTCATATTGTGTCTCTTTATGCTACTTCTGAACTGCTTTGAATTCATCTTGTGTCTCTTTGCGTTAGTTTAGCATGTCTTAAAAGTCATCTTGTGTGTCTTTATGCTACTTCTGAAGTGCTTTGAAGTCATATTGTTTCTCTTCGTGCTAGTTCTGAACATCCTTGACATCATGCTGTGTCTCTTTTTGTGGTAGTTTAGCATGTCTTTGAACTTATATTGTGTCTAATTGTGCTCGTTCTTAACTGCTTTGAAGTCATCCTGTGTCTCTTTGTGGCAGTTTAGCATGTCTTTGAAGTTTTATTGTGTCTCTTTTGTGCTAGTTCTGAACTGCTTTGATGTCATCCTGTGTCTCCTTGTGGTACTTCAGCTTGTCTTTGAAGATATATTGTCTCTTTGTGGTAGTTTAGCATGTCTTTGAAGTTATATTGTGTCTATTTGTGCTAGTTCTTCACTGCTTTGAAGTCATCCTGTGTATCTTTGTGGAAATTTAGCATGTCTTTGAAGTTACACTGTGTCTCTTTGTGCTAGTTCTGAACATCTTTAACGTCATCCTATGTCTCTTTGTGGTAGTTTAGCATGTCTTTGAACTCATATTGTGTCTATTTATGCTAGTTTAGCATGTATTTGAACTTATATTGTCTCTTTGTGCTTATTCTTCACTGCTTTGAAGTCATCCTGTCTCTTTGTGGTAGTTTAGCATGTCTTTGAAGTCATATTGTGCCTCTTTGTGCTACTTCTGAACTGCTTTGAAGTCATCTTGTGTCTCTTTGTGGTAGTTTAGCATGTCTTTAAAGTCGTATTGTGTCTCTTCATGCTAGTTCTGAACATCTTTGACGTCATCCTGTGTCTTTTTGTGGTACTTGAGCATGTCTTTGAACTTATATTGTGTCTCTTTGTGCTAGTTCTTAACTGCTTTGAAGTCATCGTGTGTCTCTTTGTGGTAGTTTAGCATGTCTTTGAAGTCATATTGTATCTCTTAGTGGTAGTTTAGTATGTACTTGAAGTCTTCTTGTGTCTCTTTGTGGTAGTTTAGCATGTCCTTAAATTCATCTTGTGTGTCCTTGTGTTAGTTCTGAACTGCTTTAATGTCATCTTGTCAGTCTTTGTGGTAGTTTAGCATGTCTTTGAAGTCATATTGTGTCTCTTTGTGCCACTTCTGAACTGCTTTGAATTCATCTTGTTGTCTCTTTGTGGTAGTTTAGCATGTCTTGAAAGTCATCTTGTGTGTCTTAATGCTACTTCTGAAGTGCTTTGAAGTCATATTGTTTCTCTCCGTGCTAGTTCTGAACATCCTTGACATCATGCTGTGTCTCTTTGTGGTAGTTTAGCATGTCTTTGAACTTATATTGTGTCTATTTGTGCTCGTTCTTAACTGCTTTGAAGTCATCCAGTGTCTCTTTGTGGCAGTTTAGCATGTCTTTGAAGTCATCTTGTTTCTCTCTGTGGTACTTTGGCATGTCTTTGAAGTCATACTGTGTCTCTTTGTGGTAGTTTAGCATGTCTTTGAAGTCATCTTGTGTGTCTTTGTGCTACTTCTGAAATGCTTTGAAGTCATATTGTGTCTCTTTGTGGTAGTTTAGCATGTCTTTGAAGTTATATTGTGTCTCTTTGTGAAAGTTCTGAACATCTTTGATGTTATCCTGTGTCTCTTTGTTGTAGTTTACCATGTCTTTAAAGTCATCTTGTGTGTCTTTTTGCTACTTCTGAAATGCTTTGAAGTCATATTGTGTCTCCTTGTGGTAGGTCTTAACTGCTTTGAAGTCATCTTGTGTCTCTTTGTGGTAGTTTAGCATGTCCTTGAAGTCTTCTTGTGTCTCTTTGTGGCAGTTTAGCATGTCTTTGAACTTATATTGTGTCTATTTGTGCTAGTTTAGCATGTCTTAAAAGTCATCTTGTGTGTCTTTATGCTACTTCTGAAGTGCTTTGAAGTAATCTTGTTTCTCTTCGTGCTAGTTCTGAACATCCTTGACATCATCCTGTGTCTCTTTGTGGTAGTTTAGCATGTCTTTGAACTTATATTGTGTCTATTTGTGCTCGTTTTTAACTGCTTTGAAGTCATCCTGTGTCTCTTTGTGGCATTTTAGCATGTCTTTGAAGTTATATTGTGTCTCTTTGTGGAAATTTAGCATGTCTTTGAACTTATATTGTGTCTATTTGTGCTAGTTCTTAACTGCTTTGAAGTCATCCTGTGTCTCTTTGTGGTAGTTTAGCATGTCTTTGAAGTTATATTGTGTGTCTTTTTGCTAGTTCTGAACTGCTTTGACATCATCCTGTGTCTCTTTGTGGTACTTTAGCTTGTCTTTGAAGTTATATTGTCTCTTTGTGCTTGTTCTTCACTGCTTTGAAGTCATCCTGTGTCTCTCTGTGGTAGTTTAACATGTCTTTGAAGTTATATTGTGTCTCTTTGTGCTAGTTCTTAACTGCTTTGAAGTCATCCTGTGTCTCTTTGTGGTAGTTTAGCATGTCTTAAAGTTATACTGTGTCTCTATGTGCGAGTTCTGAACATCTTTGACGTCATCCCGTGTCTCTTTGTGGTAGTTTATCTTGTCTTTGAAGTTATATTGTGTCTCTTTGTGGTAGTTGAGCATATCGTTGAAGTTCTTATGTGTCTCTTTGTGCTACTTCTGAACTGCTTTGAATTCATCTTGTGTGTCTTTGTGGTAGTTTAGCATGTCTTGAAAGTCATCTTGTGTGTCTTTATGCTACTTCTTAAGTGCTTTGAAGTCATATTGTTTCTCTTCGTGCTAGTTCTGAACATCCTTGACATCATCCTGTGTCTCTTTGTGGTAGTTTAGCATGTCTTTGAACTTATATTGTGTCTATTTGTGCTCGTTCTTAACTGCTTTGAAGTCATCCTGTGTCTCTTTGTGGCAGTTTAGCATGTCTTTGAACTTATATTGTGTCTCTTTGTGCTAGTTCTGAACTGCTTTGAAGTCATCCTGTGTCTCTTTGTGGTAGTTTAGCATGTCTTTGAAGTCATATTGTGTCTCTTTGTGCTAGTTCTGAACTGCTTTGAAGTCATCCTGTGTCTCTTTGTGGTAGTTTAGCATGTCTTTGAAGTTATATTGTGTCTCTTTGTGCTAGTTCTGAACTGCTTTGAAGTCATCCTGTGTCTCTTTGTGGTAGTTTAGCATGTCTTTGAAGTCATCTTGTGTGTCTCTTTGTGCTAGTTTCTTTGTGGTAGTTTAGCATGTCTTTGAAGTCATATTGTGTCTCTTTGTGCTAGTTCTTCACTGCTTTGAAGTCATCCTGTGTCTCTTTGTGGTAGTTTAGCATGTCTTTGAAGTCATATTGTGTCTCTTTGTGCTAGTTCTTCAACATGTCTTTGAAGTCATCTTGTGTCTCTTTGTGGTAGTTTAGCATGTCTTTGAAGTCATCTTGTGTCTCTTTGTGCTAGTTCTTAACATGTTTGAAGTCATCCTGTGTCTCTTTGACATCTAGTTTAGCATGTAGCATGTCTTTGAACTTATATTGTCTATTTGTGCTTATTCTTCACTGCTTTGAAGTCATCCTGTGTCTCTTTGTGGTAGTTTAGCATGTCTTTGAAGTTATATTGTGTCTCTTTGTGCTAGTTCTGAACTGCTTTGAAGTCATCTTGTGTCTCTTTGTGGTAGTTTAGCATGTCTTTGAAGTCTTTGTATTGTGTCTCTTCATGCTAGTTCTGAACATCTTTGACGTCATCCTGTGTCTCTTTGTGGTAGTTTAGCATGTCTTTGAACTTATATTGTGTCTCTTTGTGCTAGTTCTTAACTGCTTTGAAGTCATCCTGTGTCTCTTTGTGGTAGTTTAGCATGTCTTTGAAGTCATATTGTGTCTCTTAGTGGTAGTTTAGCTGTCCTTGAAGTCTTCTTGTGTCTCTTTGTGGTAGTTTAGCATGTCTTTAAATTCATCTTGTGTGTCCTTGTGTTAGTTCTGAACTGCTTTTAATGTCATCTTGTCAGTCTTTGTGGTAGTTTAGCATGTCTTTGAAGTCATATTGTGTCTCTTTGTGCTACTTCTGAACTGCTTTGAATTCATCTTGTGTCTCTTTGTGGTAGTTTAGCATGTCTTGAAAGTCATCTTGTGTGTCTTTTGTGCTACTTCTGAAGTGCTTTGAAGTCATATTGTTTCTCTTCGTGCTAGTTCTGAACATCCTTGACATCATCCTGTGTCTCTTTGTGGTAGTTTAGCATGTCTTTGAACTTATATTGTGTCTATTTGTGCTCGTTCTTAACTGCTTTGAAGTCATCCTGTGTCTCTTTGTGGCAGTTTAGCATGTCTTTGAAGTCATCTTGTTTCTCTCTGTGCTAGTACTTTTGCATGTCTTTGAAGTCATCCTGTGTCTCTTTTGTGGTAGTTTAGCATGTCTTTGAAGTCATCTTGTGTCTCTTTTGTGCTACTTCTGAAATGCTTTGAAGTCATCCTGTGTGTCTCTTTGTGGTAGTTTAGCATGTCTTTGAAGTTATATTGTGTCTCTTTGTGTGAGTTCTGAACATCTTTGATGTCATCCTGTGTCTCTTTGTGGTAGTTTAGCATGTCTTTAAAGTCATCTTGTGTGTCTTTTTGCTACTTCTGAAATGCTTTGAAGTCATATTGTGTCTCCTTGTGGTAGTAGTAGCAACTGCTTTGAAGTCATCTTGTGTCTCTTTGTGGTAGTTTAGCATGTCCTTGAAGTCTTCTTGTGTCTCTTTGTGGCAGTTTAGCATGTCTTTGAACTTATATTGTGTCTATTTGTGCTAGTTTAGCATGTCTTGAAAGTCATCTTGTGTGTCTTTATGCTACTTCTGAAGTGCTTTGAAGTAATCTTGTTTCTCTTCGTGCTAGTTCTGAACATCCTTGACATCATCCTGTGTCTCTTTGTGGTAGTTTAGCATGTCTTTGAACTTATATTGTGTCTATTTGTGCTCGTTTTTAACTGCTTTGAAGTCATCCTGTGTCTCTTTGTGGCATTTTAGCATGTCTTTGAAGTTATATTGTGTCTCTTTGTGGAAATTTAGCATGTCTTTGAACTTATATTGTGTCTATTTGTGCTAGTTCTTAACTGCTTTGAAGTCATCCTGTGTCTCTTTGTGGTAGTTTAGCATGTCTTTGAAGTTATATTGTGTGTCTTTTTGCTAGTTCTGAACTGCTTTGACATCATCCTGTGTCTCTTTGTGGTACTTTAGCTTGTCTTTGAAGTTATATTGTCTCTTTGTGCTTGTTCTTCACTGCTTTGAAGTCATCCTGTGTCTCTCTCTGTGGTAGTTTAACATGTCTTTGAAGTTATATTGTGTCTCTTTGTGCTAGTTCTTAACTGCTTTGAAGTCATCCTGTGTCTCTTTGTGGTAGTTTAGCATGTCTTTGAAAGTTATACTGTGTCTCTATGTGCTAGTTCTGAACATCTTTGACGTCATCCTGTGTCTCTTTGTGGTAGTTTATCTTGTCTTTGAAGTTATATTGTGTCTCTTTGTGGTAGTTGAGCATATCGTTGAAGTTCTTATGTGTCTCTTTGTGCTACTTCTGAACTGCTTTGAATTCATCTTGTGTGTCTTTGTGGTAGTTTAGCATGTCTTGAAAGTCATCTTGTGTGTCTTTATGCTACTTCTTAAGTGCTTTGAAGTCATATTGTTTCTCTTCGTGCTAGTTCTGAACATCCTTGACATCATCCTGTGTCTCTTTGTGGTAGTTTAGCATGTCTTTGAACTTATATTGTGTCTATTTGTGCTCGTTCTTAACTGCTTTGAAGTCATCCTGTGTCTCTTTGTGGCAGTTTAGCATGTCTTTGAACTTATATTGTGTCTATTTGTGCTAGTTCTTAACTGCTTTGAAGTCATCCTGTGTCTCTTTTGTGGTAGTTTAGCATGTCTTTGAAGTTATATTGTGTCTCTTTGTGCTAGTTCTGAACTGCTTTGATGTCATCCTGTGTCTCTTTGTGGTAGTTTAGCTTGTCTTTGAAGTTATATTGTCTCTTTTTGTGCTTGTTCTTCACTGCTTTGAAGTCTTCCTATGTCTCTTTGTGCTAGTTTAGCATGTCTTTGAACTTATATTGTGTCTATTTGTGCTAGTTCTTAACTGCTTTGAAGTCATCCTGTGTCTCTTTGTGGTAGTTTAGCATGTCTTTGAAGTCATCTTGTGTCTCTTTGTCTTTGTGGTAGTTTAGCATGTCTTTGAAGTTATATTGTGTCTATTTGTGCTAGTTCTTCACTGCTTTGAAGTCATCCTGTGTATCTTTGTGGAAATTTAGCACGTCTTTGAAGTTACATTGTGTCTCTTTGTGCAATTTCTTCACGTCTTTGAAGTCTTCTTGTGTCTCTTTGTGGTAGTGTAGCATGTCTTTGATGACATATTGTGTCTCTTTGTGCTACTTCTGAACTACTTTGAAGTCATCTTGTGCCTCCTTGTGGTAGTTTAGCATGTCTTTAAAGTCATTTTGTGTGTCTCTGTGCTAGTTCTGAACTGCTTTGATGTCATCTTGTGAGTGAGTGTGGTACTTTAGCTTGTCTTTGAAGTTATATTGTCTCTTTGTGCTTGTTCTTCACTGCTTTGAAGTCATCCTGTGTCTCTTTGTGGTAGTTTAGCATGTCTTTGAAGTCATATTGTGCCTCTTTGTGCTACTCCTGAACTTCTTTGAAGTCACCTTGTGTCTCTTTGTTGTAGTTTAGCATGTCTTTAAAGTCGTATTGTGTCTCTTCATGCTAGTTCTGAACATCTTTGACGTCATCCTGTGTCTTTTTGTGGTAGTTAAGCATGTCTTTGAACTTATATTGTGTCTCTTTGTGCTAGTTCTTAACTGCTTTGAAGTCATCCTGTGTCTCTTTGTGGTAGTTTAGCATGTCTTTGAAGTTATATTGTGTGTCTTTTTGCTAGTTCTGAACTGCTTTGATGTCATCTTGTGAGTGAGTGTGGTAGTTTAGCATGTCTTTGAAGTCATCTTGTGTCTCTTTTTGCTACTTTGTGCTAGTTCTTCACTGCTTTGAAGTCATCTTGTGTCTCTTTGTGGTAGTTTAGCATGTCTTTAAAGTCGTATTGTGTCTCTTCATGCTAGTTCTGAACATCTTTGACGTCATCCTGTGTCTTTTTGTGGTAGTTTAGCATGTCTTTGAACTTATATTGTGTCTTTTTGTGCTAGTTCTTAACTGCTTTGAAGTCATATTGTATGTCTTTAAAGTCATCTTGTGTGTCTTTGTACTAGTTATTAACTGCTTTGAAGTCATTTTGTGAGTCTTTGTGCTACTTCTGAATTGCTTTGAATTCATCTTGTGTCTCTTTGTGGTAGTTTAGCATGTCTTTGAAGTTATATTGTGTCTCGTCGTGCTAATTCTTAACTGCTTTGAAGTCATCCTGTGTCTCTTTGTGGTAGTTTAGCATGTCTTTAAAGTTATACTGTGTCTCTATGTCCGAGTTCTGAACATCTTTGACGTCATCCTGTGTCTCTTTGTGGTAGTTTATCTTGTCTTTGAAGTTATATTGTGTCTCTTTGTGGTAGTTGAGCATATCGTTGAAGTTATTATGTGTCTCTTTGTGCTAGTTAAGAACATCTTTGATGTCATCCTGTGTCTCTTTGTGGTAGTTTAGCATGTCTTTGAAGTTATATTGTGTCTATTTGTGCTATTTCTTCACTGCTTTGAAGTCATCCTGTGTATCTTTGTGGAAATTTAGCATGTCTTTGAAGTTACATTGTGTCTCTTTGTGCTAGTTCTGAACATCTTTAACGTCATCCTATGTCTCTTTGTGGTAGTTTAGCATGTCTTTGAACTTATATTGTGTCTATTTGTGCTAGCTTAGCATGTATTTGAACTTATATTGTGTCTATTTGTGCTAGTTCTTAACTGCTTTGAAGTCATCCTGTGTCTCTTTGTGGTAGTTTAGCATGTCTTTGAAGTTATATTGTGTGTCTTTTTGCCAGTTCTGAACTGCTTTGATGTCATCTTGTGAGTCCTTGTGGTAGTTAAGCATGTCTTTGAAGTCATCTTGTGTCTCTTTTTGCTACTTCTGAACATCTTTGACATCATCCTGTGTCTCATTGTGGTACTTTAGCTTGTCTTTGAAGTTATATTGTCTCTTTGTGCTTGTTCTACACTGCTTTGAAGTCTTCCTGTGTCTCTTTGTGGTAGTTTAGCATGTCTTTGAAGTCATATTATGCCTCTTTGTGCTACTTCTGAACTGCTTTGAAGTCATCCTGTGTCTCTTTGTGGCAGTTTAGCATGTCTTTGAAGTTATATTGTGTCTCTTCGTGCTAGTTCTGAACATCCTTGACATCATCCTGTGTCTCTTTGTGGTAGTTTAGCATGTCTTTGAACTTATAATGTGTATATTTGTGCTTGTTCTTTACTGCTTTGACGTCATCCTGTGTCTCTTTGTGGCAGTTTAGCATGTCTTTGAACTTATATTGTGTCTATTTGTGCTAGTTCTTAACTGCTTTGAAGTCATCCTGTGTCTCTTTGTGGTAGTTTAGCATGTCTTTGAAATTATAATTATATTATGTGTCTTTTTGCTAGTTCTGAACTGCTTTGATGTCATCTTGTGAGTCCTTGTGGTAGTTTAGCATGTCTTTGAAGTCATCTTGTGTCTCTTTTTTTGCTACTTCTGAACATCTTTGACATCATCCTGTGTCTCTTTGTGGTACTTTTAGCTTGTCTTTGAAGTTATATTGTCTCTTTGTGCTTATTCTTCACTGCTTTTGAAGTCATCCTGTGTCTCTTTGTGGTAGTTTAGTATGTCTTTGAAGTCATATTGTGTCTCTTTGTGCTACTTCTGAACTGCTTTGAAGTCATCTTGTGTCTCTTTGTGGTAGTTTAGCATGTCTTTAAAGTCATATTGTGTCTCTTCATGCTAGTTCTTAACATCTTTGACGTCATCCTGTGTCTTTTTGTGGTAGTTTAGCATGTCTTTGAAGTCATCTTGTGTCTCTTTGTGGCAGTTTTAGCATGTCTTTAAAGTCATCTTGTGTGTCTTTGTGCTACTTCTGAACTGCTTTGAAGTCATCCTGTGTCTCTTTGTGGTAGTTTAGCATGTCTTTGAAGTCATATTGTGTCTCTTTTGTGGTAGTTTAGCATGTCTTTGAAGTCATCTTGTGTCTCTTTGTGTGTAGTTTACCATGTCTTTAAAGTCATCTTGTGTGTCTTTGTGGTAGTTTAGCATGTCTTTGAAGTCATCTTGTGTCTCTTTGTGCTACTTGTAGTTTGAAGTGTCTTTGAAGTCATATTGTGTCTCTTTGTGCTAGTTCTGAACATCTTTGAATCATCCTGTGTCTCTTTGTGGTAGTTTAGCATGTCTTTGAACTTATATTGTGTCTATTTGTGCTAGTTTTAGCTGCTTTGAAGTCATCCTGTGTCTCTTTGTGGTAGTTTAGCATGTCTTTGAAGTTATATTGTGTCTCTTTGTGGTAGTTTAGCATGTCTTTGAAGTTATATTGTGTCTATTTGTGCTAGTTCTTCACTGCTTTGAAGTCATCCTGTGTATCTTTGTGGAAATTTAGCATGTCTTTGAAGTTACATTGTGTCTCTTTGTGCTAGTTCTGAACTGCTTTGAAGTCATCTTGTGTCTCTGTGTGGTAGTTTAGCATGTCTTTAAAGTCGTATTGTGTCTCTTCATGCTAGCTCTGAACATCTTTGACGTCATCCTGTGTCTTTTCGTGGTAGTTTATCTTGTCTTTGAAGTTATATTGTGTCCCTTTGTGGTAGTTGAGCATATCGTTGAAGTTATTATGTGTCTCTTTGTGCTAGTTAAGAACATCTTTGATGTCATCCTGTGTCTCTTTGTGGAAATTTAGCATGTCTTTGAAGTTACATTGTGTCTCTTTGTGCTAGTTCTGAACATCTTTAACGTCATCCTATGTCTCTTTGTGGTAGTTTAGCATGTCTTTGAACTTATATTGTGTCTATTTGTGCTAGTTTAGCATGTATTTGAACTTATATTGTGTCTATTTGTGCTAGTTCTTAACTGCTTTGAAGTCATCCTGTGTCTCTTTGTGGTAGTTTAGCATGTCTTTGAAGTCATATTATGCCTCTTTGTGCTACTTCTGAACTGCTTTGAAGTCATCCTGTGTCTCTTTGTGGCAGTTTAGCATGTCTTTGAAGTTATATTGCGTCTCTTTGTGCTAGTTCTGAACTGCTTTGATGTCATCCTGTGTCTCCTTGTGGTACTTTAGCTTGTCTTTGAAGATATATTGTCTCTTTGTGCTAGTTCTTCACTGCTTTGAAGTCATCCGATGTCTCTTTGTGGTAGTTTAGCATGTCTTTGAACTTATATTGTGTCTATTTGTGCTAGTTCTTAACTGCTTTGAAGTCATCCTGTGTCTCTTTGTGGTAGTTTAGCATGTCCTTGAAGTCTTCTTGGTTCTCTTTGTGGTAGTTTAGCATGTCCTCAAATTCATCTTGTGTGTCCTTGTGTTAGTTCTGAACTGCTTTAATGTCATCTTGTCAGTCGTTGTGGTAGTTTAGCATGTCTTTGAAGTCATATTGTGTCTCTTTGTGCTACTTCTGAACTGCTTTGAATTCATCTTGTGTCTCTTTGTGGTAGTTTAGCATGTCTTGAAAGTCATCTTGTGTGTCTTTATGCTACTTCTGAAATGCTTTGAAGTCATATTGTTTCTCTTCGTGCTAGTTCTGAACATCCTTGACATCAACCTGTGTCTCTTGGTGGTAGTTTAGCATGTCTTTGAACTTATATTGTGTCTATTTGTGCTCGTTCTTAACTGCTTTGAAGTCATCCTGTGTCTCTTTGTGGCAGTTTAGCATGTCTTTGAAGTCATATTGTGTCTCTTAGTGGTAGTTTAGCATGTCTTTAAAATCATCTTGTGTCTTTGTGCTAATTCTGAAATGCTTTGAAGTCATATTGTGTCTCTTTGTGGTAGTTTAGCATGTCTTTGAAGTCCTATTGTGTCTCCTTGTGGTAGTTTAGCATGTCTTTGAAGTCCTATTGTGTCTCCTTGTGGTAGTTCTTAACTGCTTTGAAGTCATCCTGTGTCTCTTTGTGGTATTTTAGCATGTATTTAAAGTAATCTTGTGTGTCTTTGGGCTAGTTCTGAACTGCTTTAAAGTCATCTTGTGTCTCTTTTGTGATAGTTGAGCACGTCTTTGAAGTCTTCTTGTGTCTCTTTGTGGTAGTGTAGCATGTCTTTGATGACATATTGTGTCTCTTTGTGCTACTTCTGAACTGCTTTGAAGTCATCTTGTGCCTCCTTGTGGTAGTTTAGCATGTCTTTAAAGTCATTTTGTGTGTCTCTGTGCTAGTTGTGAACTGCTTTGAAGTCATCTTGTGACTCTTTGTGGTAGTTTAGCATGTCTTTAAAGTCATCTTGTGTGTCTTTGTGCCAGTTATTACCTGCTTTGAAGTCATTTTGTGAGTCTTTGTGCTACTTCTGAATTGCTTTGAATTCATCTTGTGTCTCTTTGTGGTAGTTCAGCATGTCTTTGAAGTCATATTGTATCTCTTAGTGGTAGTTTAGCATGTCCTTGAAGTCTTCTTCTGTCTCTTTGTGGTAGTTTAGCATGTCCTTAAATTCATCTTGTGTGTCCTTGTGTTAGTTCTCAACTGCTTTAATGTCATCTTGTCAGTCTTTGTGGTAGTTTAGCATGTCTTTGAAGTCATATTGTGTCTTTTTGTGCTACTTCTGAAGTGCTTTGAAGTCATATTGTTTCTCTTCGTGCTAGTTCTGAACATCCTTGACATCATCCTGTGTCTCTTTGTGGTAGTTTAGCATGTCTTTGAACTTATATTGTGTCTATTTGTGCTAGTTTAGCACGTCCTTGAACTTATATTGTATCTATTTGTGCTAGTTTAGCTAGTTTAGCATGTATTTGAACTTATATTGTGTCTATTTGTGCTAGTTCTTAACTGCTTTGAAGTCATCCTGTGTCTCTTTGTGGTAGATTAGCATGTCTTTGAAGTTATATTGTGTGTCTTTTTTGAAGTCTACTTCTTTTGGCTACTTCTGAACATCTTTGACCTCATCCTGTGTCTCTTTGTGGTACTTTAGCTTGTCTTTGAAGTTATATTGTCTCTTTGTGCTACTCCTGAACTGCTTTGAAGTCATCTTGTGTCTCTTTGTGGTAGTTTACCATGTCTTTAAAGTCGTATTGTGTCTCTTCATGCTAGTTCTGAACATATTTGACGTCATCCTGTGTCTTTTTGTGGTAGTTTAGCATGTCTTTCAACTTATATTGTGTCTCTTTGTGCTAGTTCTTAACTGCTTTGAAGTCATCCTGTGTCTCTTTGTGGTAGTTTAGCATGTCCTTGAAGTCTTCTTGTGTCTCTTTGTGGTAGTTTAGCATGTCCTTAAATTCATCTTGTGTGTCCTTGTGTTAGTTCTGAACTGCTTTAATGTCATCTTGTCAGTCTTTGTGGTAGTTTAGCATGTCTTTGAAGTCATATTGTGTCTCTTTGTGCTACTTCTGAACTGCTTTGAATTCATCTTGTGTCTCTTTGTGGTAGTTTAGCATGTCTTTGAATTCATCTTGTGTGTCTTTTTGTGCTAGTTTAGAATGTGCTTTGAACTTATATTGTGTCTCTTTGTGCTAGTTCTTAACTGCTTTGAAGTCATCCTGTGTCTCTTTGTGGTAGTTTAGCATGTCTTTGAACTTATATTGTGTCTATTTGTGCTAGTTCTTAACTGCTTTGATGTCATCCTGTGTCTCTTTGTGGTAGTTTAGCATGTCTTTGAAGTCATGTTTTGTGTCTCTTTTTCCTGTGTCTTTGTGCTAGTTCTGAACATCTTTGAAGTCATCCTGTGTCTCTTTGTGGTAGTTTAGCATGTCTTTGAAGTCATATTGTCTCTTTGTGCTAGTTCTTCACTGCTTTGAAGTCATCCTGTGTCTCTTTGTGTAGTTTAGCATGTCTTTGAAGTCATATTGTGTCTCTTTGTGTGCTAGTTCTGAACTGAACATGTGTCTTTGAAGTCATCATTGTGTCTCTTTGTGGGTAGTTTAGCATGTCTTTGAAGTCATATTGTGTCTCTTTGTGCTAGTTCTGAACATCTTTGAACTCATCCTGTGTCTTTTTGTGGTAGTTTAGCATGTCTTTGAACTTATATTGTGTCTTTTGTGCTAGTTCTTAACTGCTTTGAAGTCATCCTGTGTCTCTTTGTGGTAGTTTAGCATGTCTTTGAAGTTATATTGTGTGTCTTTGAAGTTATATTGTGTCTTTGTTAGTTTAACATGCTAACTTCTGAACTGCTTTGATGTCATCTTGTGAGTCCTTGTGGTAGTTTAGCATGTCTTTGAAGTCATCTTGTGTCTCTTTTGGCTACTTCTGAACATCTTTGACCTCATCCTGTGTCTCTTTGTGGTACTTTAGCTTGTCTTTGAAGTTATATTGTCTCTTTTGTGCTACTCCTGAACTGCTTTGAAGTCATCTTGTGTCTCTTTGTGGTAGTTTACCATGTCTTTAAAGTCGTATTGTGTCTCTTCATGCTAGTTCTGAACATATTTGACGTCATCCTGTGTCTTTTTGTGGTAGTTTAGCATGTCTTTCAACTTATATTGTGTCTCTTTGTGCTAGTTCTTAACTGCTTTGAAGTCATCCTGTGTCTCTTTGTGGTAGTTTAGCATGTCTTTGAAGTCATGTTGTATCTCTTTTTGGTAGTTTAGCATGTCCTTGAAGTCTTCTTGTGTCTCTTTGTGGTAGTTTAGCATGTCCTTAAATTCATCTTGTGTGTCCTTGTGTTAGTTCTGAACTGCTTTAATGTCATCTTGTCAGTCTTTGTGGTAGTTTAGCATGTCTTTGAAGTCATTTTGTGTCTTTTTTGTGCTACTTCTGAACTGCTTTGAATTCATCTTGTGTCTCTTTGTGCTAGTTCTGAACATCCTTGACATCATCCTGTGTCTCTTTGTGGTAGTTTAGCATGTCTTTGAACTTATATTGTGTCTATTTGTGCTAGTTCTTAACTGCTTTGAAGTCATCCTGTGTCTCTTTGTGGTAGTTTAGCATGTCTTTGAAGTTATATTGTGTCTCTTTTTGTGCTAGTTCTGAACTGCTTTGACGTCATCCTGTGTCTCTTTGTGGTAGTTTAGCATGTCTTTGAAGTTATATTGTGTCTCTTTGTGCTAGTTCTTAACTGCTTTGAAGTCATCCTGTGTCTCTTTGTGGTAGTTTGTCTTTGAGTCATGTCTTTGTTTTAGCATGTCTTGTCATCTGTCTCTTTTGTGGTAGTTTAGCATGTCTTTGAAGTCATATTGTGTCTCTTTGTGCTAGTTCTTCACTGCTTTGAAGTCATCCTGTGTCTCTTTTTGGTAGTTTAGCATGTCTTTGAAGTCATCTTGTGTCTCTTTTGTGGTAGTTTAGCATGTCTTTGAAGTCATAGTGTGTCTCTTTTGTGTCTCTTTGTAGTTCTGAACATCTTTGACGTCATCCTGTGTCTCTTTGTGGTAGTTTAGCATGTCTTTGAAGTTATATTGTGTCTCTTTGTGGCAGTTGAGCATGTCGTTTGAAGTTATTATGTGTCTCTTTGTGTTTAACAACTTTTGATGTCATCCTGTGTCTCTTTGTGGTAGTTTAGCATGTCTTTGAAGTTACATTGTGTCTCTTTGTGCTAGTTTTCTTCAACTGCTTTGAAGTCATCCTGTGTCTCTTTGTGGTAGTTTAGCATGTCCTTGAACTTATATTGTGTCTATTTGTGCTAGTTTAGCATGTATTTGAACTTATATTGTGTCTATTTGTGCTAGTTCTTAACTGCTTTGAAGTCATCCTGTGTCTCTTTGTGGTAGTTTAGCATGTCTTTGAATTTATATTGTGTGTCTTTTGCTAGTTCTGAACTGCTTTGATGTCATCTTGTGAGTGAGTGTGTAGTTTAGCATGTCTTTGAAGTCATCTTGTGTCTCTTTTTTGCTACTTCTGAACATCTTTGACATCATCCTGTGTCTCTTTGTGGTAGTTTAGCTTGTCTTTGAAGTTATATTGTCTCTTTGTGCTTGTTCTTCACTGCTTTGAAGTCATCCTGTGTCTCTTTGTGGTAGTTTAGCATGTCTTTGAAGTCATATTGTGCCTCTTTGTGCTACTCCTGAACTGCTTTGAAGTCACCTTGTGTCTCTTTTTGGTAGTTTAGCATGTCTTTAAAGTCGTATTGTGTCTCTTCATGCTAGTTCTGAACATCTTTGACGTCATCCTGTGTCTTTTTGTGGTAGTTAAGCATGTCTTTGAACTTATATTGTGTCTCTTTGTGCTAGTTCTTAACTGCTTTGAAGTCATCCTGTGTCTCTTTGTGGTAGTTTAGCATGTCTTTGAAGTTATATTGTGTGTCTTTTTTAGCTAGTTCTGAACTGCTTTGATGTCATCTTGTGAGTCCTTGTGGTAGTTTAGCATGTCTTTGAAGTCATCTTGTGTCTCTTTTGGCTACTTCTGAACATCTTTGACCTCATCCTGTGTCTCTTTGTGGTACTTTAGCTTGTCTTTGAAGTTATATTGTCTCTTTGTGCTACTCCTGAACTGCTTTGAAGTCATCTTGTGTCTCTTTGTGGTAGTTTACCATGTCTTTAAAGTCGTATTGTGTCTCTTCATGCTAGTTCTGAACATATTTGACGTCATCCTGTGTCTTTTTGTGGTAGTTTAGCATGTCTTTCAACTTATATTGTGTCTCTTTGTGCTAGTCCTTGACTGCTTTGAAGTCATCCTGTGTCTCTTTGTGGTAGTTTAGCATGTCTTTGAAGTCATGGTGTATCTCTTAGTGGTAGTTTAGCATGTCCTTGAAGTCTTCTTGTGTCTCTTTGTGGTAGTTTAGCATGTCCTTAAATTCATCTTGTGTGTCCTTGTGTTAGTTCTGAACTGCTTTAATGTCATCTTGTCAGTCTTTGTGGTAGTTTAGCATGTCTTTGAAGTCATTTTGTGTCTTTTTGTGCTACTTCTGAAGTGCTTTGAAATCATATTGTTTCTCTTTGTGCTAGTTCTGAACATCCTTGACATCATCCTGTGTCTCTTTGTGGTAGTTTAGCATGTCTTTGAACTTATATTGTGTCTATTTGTGCTAGTTCTTAACTGCTTTGAAGTCATCCTGTGTCTCTTTGTGGCAGTTTAGCATGTCTTTGAAGTTATATTGTGTCTCTTTGTGCTAGTTCTGAACTGCTTTGATGTCATCCTGTGTCTCATCCTTGTGGTAGTTTAGCATGTCTTTGAAGTTATATTGTGTCTTTTGTGCTAGTTCTTCAACTGCTTTGAAGTCATCCTGTGTCTCTGTGGTGTTTAGCATGTCTTTGAAGTCATATTGTCTCTTTTTTTGCTAGTTCTGTTATCTTTTGAAGTCATCCTGTGTCTCTTTGTGGTAGTTTAGCATGTCTTTGAAGTTATATTGTGTCTATTTGTGCTAGTTCTTCACTGCTTTGAAGTCATCCTGTGTATCTTTTTGGAAATTTAGCATGTCTTTGAAGTTACATTGTGTCTCTTTGTGCTAGTTCTGAACATCTTTAACGTCATCCTATGTCTCTTTGTAGTTTGAGTTCTTTAGTGTCTGTCTTTTTAGCTTAACTTATATGTGTCTATTTGTGGTAGTTTAGCATGTATTTGAACTTATATTGTGTCTATATGTGCTAGTTCTTAACT
This sequence comes from Psettodes erumei, assembly GCA_016785225.1. Taxonomy (NCBI): domain Eukaryota; kingdom Metazoa; phylum Chordata; class Actinopteri; order Pleuronectiformes; family Psettodidae; genus Psettodes; species Psettodes erumei. The sequence continues at coordinate 1,431 of JAFBJZ010000794.1, read as the reverse complement.
GCTTTCAAGTCATCTTGTGTCTCTTTGTGGTAGTTTAGCATGTCTTTGAAGTTATATTGTGTGTCTTTTTGTGCTACTTCTGAAGTGCTTTGAAATCATATTGTTTCTCTTGTGTCTCTTTGTGCTAGTTCTGAACATCCTTGACATCATCCTGTGTCTCTTTGTGGTAGTTTAGCTTGTCTTTGAAGTTATATTGTCTCTTTGTGCTTGTTCTTCACTGCTTTGAAGTCATCCTGTGTCTCTTTGTGGTAGTTTAGCATGTCTTTGAAGTTATATTGTGTGTCTTTTTGCTAGTTCTGAACTGTTTTGATGTCATCTTGTGAGTCCTTGTGGTAGTTTAGCATGTCTTTGAAGTCATCTTGTGTCTCTTTTTGCTACTTCTGAACATCTTTGACATCATCCTGTGTCTCTTTGTGGTACTTTAGCTTGTCTTTGAAGTTATATTGTGTCTCTTTGTGCTATTTCTGAACAGCTTTGATGTCATCCTGTGTCTCCTTGTGCTACTTTAGCTTGTCTTTGAAGATATATTGTCTCTTTGTGCTAGTTCTTCACTGCTTTGAAGTCATCCTATGTGTCTTTGTGGTAGTTTAGCATGTCTTTGAACTTATATTGTGTCTATTTGTGCTAGTTCTGAACTGCTTTGAAGTCATCCCGTGTCTCTTTTTTTGGTAGTTTAGCATGTCTTTGAAGTTATATTGTGTGTATTTGTGCTAGTTCGTCACTGCTTTGAAGTCATCCTGTGTATCTTTGTGGAAATTTAGCATGTCTTTGAAGTTACATTGTGTCTCTTTGTGCTAGTTCTGAACATCTTTGACATCATCCTGTGTCTCTTTGTGGTAGTTTAGCTTGTCTTTGAAGTTATATTGTCTCTTTGTGCTTGTTCTTCACTGCTTTGAAGTCATCCTGTGTCTCTTTGTGGTAGCTTAGCATGTCTTTGAAGTCATATTGTGCCTCTTTGTGCTACTCCTGAACTGCTTTGAAGTAATCTTGTGTCTCTTTGTGGTAGTTTAGCATGTCTTTAAAGTCTTAATTTGTCTCTTCATGCTAGTTCTGAACATCTTTGACGTCATCCTGTGTCTTTTTGTGGTAGTTTAGCATGTCTTTGAACTTATATTGTGTCTCTTTGTGCTAGTTCTTAACTGCTTTGAAGTCATCCTGTGTCTCTTTGTGGTAGTTTAGCATGTCCTTGAAGTCTTCTTGTGTCTCTTTGTGGTAGTTTAGCATGTCCTTAAATTCATCTTGTGTGTCCTTGTGTTAGTTCTGAACTGCTTTAATGTCATCTTGTCAGTCTTTGTGGTAGTTTAGCATGTCTTTGAAGTCATGTTGTGTCTTTTTTGCTACTTCTTCACTGCTTTGAAGTCATCCTGTGTATCTTTGTGGCAGTTTAGCTTGTCTTTGACGTTACATTGTGTCTCTTTTTGTGCTATTTCT